>JANJGN010000016.1:95180224-95500293 GCA_026770705.1 Isurus oxyrinchus
ATCAGAACATCAGGCCACTGTCCCATCAGGCCATCAGGCCTCTGTCCGTTCAGGCCATCAGGGCAATGTCCGGTCAGACTATCAGGCTACTGACCCAGCAGACTATCAGGCCACTGTCCAGTTAGATCATCAGGCCGCTGTCCCATTAGACCCTCAGGCCACTGTCCGTTCAGACCATCAGGCCATTGTCCCGTACGGACATCAAGCCAATGTCCGGTCAGACCCTCAGGACAATGTCTGATCAGATCATCAGGATGCTGTCCCATCAGACCATCAGGCCGCTGATCCATTAGACCATCAGGCCCTTTTCCTGTCAGATCTTCAGGCCAATTTCCCATCAGACCATCAGGTCACTGTCCGGTCAGATCATCAGGCCTCTGTCTGGTCAGACAATCAGACTACTGTCCCATCAGTCCATAAGGCCATTGACCCATAAGGCCACTCTCACATCAAACCATCAGGCCGCTATCTCGTCAGACCATCGGGCCACTCTCCAGTCTGACCATCAGGCCACTGTCTAGTCAGACCTTCAGGCCACTGGCCCATCAAACAGGACAGTGGCTGGTCAGACCATTAGGCAACTGTCCCATCAATCCATCAGCCCACTGGCCGGTCTCTCCATCAGGCCACTGTCCCATCATACAATCAAGCCAGTGTCCTATCACACCATCATGTCACTGTCCAGTAAGACCATCAGGCCTCTGTCCGGTCAGACAGTCAGGCCATTGTCCATTCAGATCATCAGGCCAATGTCCCATCAGACCATCAGGCCACTGTCTGGTCAGACCATCAGGCCAATTTCCCATCAGACCTTCAGTCCACTTTGCCATCAGATAAACAGGCCACTAACCGGTCAGACAGCCAGGCCCCTGTCCAGTCAAATCATCAGGCCACTTTCCCAGCAGACCATCATGCTGGTGTCCATTCATACCATCAGGGCACTGTCCAGTTAGACACTCAGGCCTCTGTCTGTTGAGACCATCTGGCCACCGTCCAATCAGACCATCAAGCCAATGTCCAATCAGACCATCAAGCCAATGTCCGGTCAGACCATCAGGCCACTGTCCGTTCAGACCATCAGTTCATTGTCTGGTCAGACCATCAGGACACTGCCCGGGCTGACCAAAAGGCCACTGTCCGATGAGACCAGCTGGCCAATATCCAGCAAAACCCTCAGGCCACTGTCCTATCAGACCATCAGGCCAATGTTCGGTCAAATAATCAGGCCGCTGTCCTGTCAGACCCTCAAGCCCCTGGCCCATGAGGTCATCGGGCCACTGTTCGGACAGACCAACTGGCCCCTGTCTGGTCAGAGCATCAGGCCACTGTCTGGTCATACGATAAGGCCATGGTCTGTTCAGACCATCAGGCCACTATCCGGTCAAACCTTCAGGCCGCTGTCCCGTCAGACCCTCTGGATAATGTCTGTTCAGACCATCAGGCCGCTGTCTGGTCAGATCATCAGGCCAATGTCCCATCAGACCACCAGGCCACTATCCGTTCAGAACATCAGTGCACTATGCGGTCAAACCGTCAGGCCACTGTCCAGTCAGACCCTCAGGCCACTGTCCCATCAGACCATCAGGCTGCTGTCCCATCAGACCCTCAGGCCACTGTCCGGTCAACCCATCAGGCCACTGTCCGGTCAGACCGTCAGACTGCTGGCTCATCAGGCTATCAGGCCACTGTCCAGATGGACCATTAGGTCACTCTCCTGTCATACCGTCAGGCCACTGTCCATTCAGACCATCAAGCCACTGTCTGGTCAGACCATCTGGCCATTGTCCTTCAGACCATCAGGCCACTGTCTGTTCAGACCATCAGGGCAATGTCCAGTCAGACTATCTGGCTACTGTCCCGGCAGACCACCAGGCCACTGTCCATTCATACCATCAGGTCACTGTCCCGTCAGACCATCAGGCCACTGTCCTCTGAGACCATCAGGCCACTGTCCATTCAGACCATCAGCCACTGTCTGCACATACCATCAGGGCACTGTCCGCTCAGACCCTCAGTCCACTGTCCGGTCAGACAATCAGGACACTGTCCCATGAGACCATCAGGCCACTTTCCTTTTAGACCATCAGTCCGCTCTATAGTCAGACCTCAGGCCATGGTTGGGTCGGACTATCAGGCCACTGTCCCATCAGACCATCAGGCCACTGTCCCATCAGACCATCAGCCACAGTCCGGTCAGACCATCAGACCATGATCCGGTCAGACCTTCAGGCCACTGTCCGGTCAGACCATCTGGCCACTGTCCCATCAGACCATCAGGACCCTGGCCGGTAAGGCCATCAGGCCACTTTCCGGTCAGACCACCAGTCCACTGTCCCATCAGATCATCAGTCCACTGTCTGGTCAGACATTCAGGCCTCTGTCCCATCAAAACATCAGGTCCCTGTCCCATCAGACCATCTGCCTCCTGTCCAGCCTGACCGTCAGTCCAATGTCCCAACAGACCATCAGGCCATTGTCCCTTCCGACCAATCAGGCCGCTGTCTGGTCAGACCAATCAGGCCACTGACCAGTCAGCCCTTCAGGCTACTGACCCATCAGACCATCAGGCCATTATCCGGGTAGACAATCAGGCCACTGTCCAGTCAGACCACCAGGCCATTGTCCCAGCAGACCATCAGGTCACTGTCTAGTAAGAACATCAGGCCTATGCCCGGTCAGATCATCAGGCCAATGTCCCATCAGACCATCAGGCCACTGTCTGGTCAGACCATCAGGCCAATTTCCCATCAGACCTTCAGTCCACTTTGCCATCAGACGATCAGGACACTAACCGGTCAGACAGCCAGGCCCCTGTCCAGTCAAATCATCAGGCACTTTACCAGCAGACCATCATGCCGGTGTCCATTCATACCATAAGGGCACTGTCCGGTTAGACCCTCAGGCCACTGTCCGTTGAGACCATCTGGCCACCGTCCAATCAGACCATCAAGCCAATGTCCAATCAGACCATCAAGCCAATGTCCGGTCGGACCATCAGGCCGCTGTCCGGTCAGATCATCAGGATGGTATCCCATTAGACGATCAGGCCACTGTCCCATCAAACCATCAGGGCACTGTCCGTTCAGACCATCAGTTCACTGTCTGGTCAGACCATCAGGACACTGACCGGGCTGACCAAAAGGCCACTGTCTGATGAGACCAGCTGGCCAATATCCAGCAAAACCCTCAGGCCACTGTCCTATCAGACCATCAGGCCACTGTCCGGTCAAACTATCAGGCCGCTGTCCTGTCAGACCATCAAGCCCCTGACCCATGAGGTCATCGGGCCACTGCCAGACAGACCATCAGGCCCCTGTCTGGTCAGTGCATCAGGCCACTGTCTGGTCATACGATCAGGCCATGTTCTGTTCAGACCATCAGGCCACTATCCGGTCAGACCTTCAGGCCACTGTCCCATCAGACCCTCTGGCTAATGTCCGGTCAGACCATCAGGCCGCTGTCCGGTCAGGTCATCAGGCCAGTGTCCCATCAGACCATCAGACCACTGTCCATTCAGAACATCAGTGCACTATCCAGACTGATGATCAGGCCACTGTCCAGTCAGACCATCCGGCCACTGTCCCATCAGACCATCCGGCCAATGTCTGGTCAGACCCTCAGGCCACTGTCCCAACAGACCATCAGGCTGCTGTCCCATCAGACCCTCAAGCCACTGTCCGGTCGACCCATCAGGCCGCTGTCCGGTCAGACCCTCAGGCCGCTGGTCCATCAGGCTATCAGGCCACTGTCTAGACAGACCATTAGGTCACTCTCCTGTCATACCGTCAGGCCATTGTCCTTTCAGACCATCAGGCCACAGTCTTGTCAGACCATCAGGCCCTTGTCCGTCAGAACATCAGACACAGTCCCATCAGACCATCAGGCCACTGTCCCATCAGACCATCAGGCCACTGTCCATTCTGACCATCAGGGCAATGTCCGATCAGACTATCAGGCTACTGTCCCGGCAGACCACCAGGCCACTGTCCGTTCATACCATCAGGGCAATGTCCCATCAGACCATCAGACCGCTGTCCCATACGACCATCAAGCCAATGTCCGGTCAGAACCTCAGGAAACTGTCTGATCAGATCATCAGGATACTGTGCCATCACACCATCAGACCAGCTGATCCATTAGACCATCAGGCCCTTTTCCTGTCAGACCATCATGCCAATTTCCCATCAGACCACCAGTCCACTCTCTGGTCAGATGATCAGGCCGCTATCCCATCAGACCATCAGACCACTGTCCATTCATACCATCAGTGCACTGTCCGGTCAGACCTTCAGGCCACTGTCGGTTGAGACCATCAGGCCACTGTCCCATTATACCATCAGGCCATTGTCCCATACGAACATTAAGCCAATGTCCGGTCGGACCATCAGGCCACTGTCCGATCAGACCATCAGGTCACTGCCCCGTCAGACCATTTGGCCACTGTCCATTCAGACCATCAGGTCACTATCCCGTCAGACCATCTGGGCACTGTCCTCTGAGACCACCAGGCCACTGTCCATTCAGAACCTCAGGCCATTGTCCGCACATACCGTCAGGGTACTGTCCGGTCAGACCCTCAGGCCACTGTCCGTTCATACCATCAGTGTCATGTCCCATCAGACCATCAGGCCACTTTCCTTTTAGACCATCAGGCCGCTCTCTAGACAGACCTCAGGCCAAAGTTGGGTCGGACTATCAGGCCGCTGTCCCGTCAAACCATCAAGCCACAGTCCGGTCTGACCATCAAACCATGATCTGGTCAGACCTTCAGGCCACTGTCCAGTCAGATCATCTGGCCACTGTCCCATCAGAACATCAGGCCCCTGGCCAGTAAGGCCATCAGGACACTTTCTGGTCAGACCATCAGTCCACTGTCCCATCAGGTCATCAGTCCACTGTCTGGTCAGACAATCAGGCCTCTGTCCCATGAGATCATCAGAGCCCTGTCCCATCAGGCCATCAGGCTCCTGTCCAGCCTGACCGTCAGTCCAATGTCCCAACAGACCATCAGGCCATTGTCCCTTCAGACCAATCAGGCCGCTGTCTGGTCAAACCAATCAGGCCACTGAGCAGTCAGCCCTTCAGGCTACTGACCCATCAGACCATCAGGCCATTGTCTGGGTAGACAATCAGGCCACTGTCCAGTCAGACCACCAGGCCATTGTCCCATCAGAGCATCAGGTTACTGTCCGGTCAGACAATCAGGCCAAAGTCCCATCAGTTCATGAAGCCATTGTCCGGTCTGACCATCAGGCCACTGTCCGGTCTGACCATCAGGCCAATGTCCCTTCAGACCATCAGATCACTATTCCAACAGACCATCAGGCCACTTTCCGTTCAGACCATCAGGCCAATATCCCATCAGACCATCAGGCCACTGTCCAGTCAGACTATCAGACCCCTGTCCCATCAAACCATCAGGCCGCTTTCCAGTCTGACCATCAGGTCACACTACCATCAGATCATCAGGCCACTGTCCCAAAAGACCATCAGGCCACTGTCCTTTCAGACCATCAGACCACAGTCCGGTCAGACCATCAGGCCACTGTCAGATCAGACCATCAGGCCCAAGTCCGTTCAGACAATCAGGCCACTGTCCAGTCAGATCATCAAGCTGCTGTCCCATCGGACCATCAGGGCACTGTCCCATCAGACCATCAGGTTCCTCTCCGGCCTGACCATCATGTCATTGTCTGATCAGAACATCAGGCCACTGTCCAATCAGTTGATCAGGTCACTGTCCCATCAGACCATCAGGCTCCTGTCTGGCCTGACCATCATGCCATTGTCCGGTCAGACCATCAGGTCACTATTCCATCAGACCATCAAGCCACTTTCCGTTCAGACCAACAGACCAATATCCCATCAGACCATCAGGCCACTGTCCGTTCAGACCATCAGGCTCCTGTCCAGCCTGACCAGCAGTCCAATTTCCCAACATACCATCAGGCCATTGTCCCTTCAGACCAATCAGGCCATTGACCAGTCAGACCATCAGACCACTGTCCCATCAGACCATCAGGTCACTGTTTGGACAGACAATCAGGCCAAAGTCCCATCAGTTCATCAGGCCACTGTCTGGTCTGACCATCAGGCCCCTGTCCCATCTGACAATCAGGCCACTTTCCGGTGAGACCATCAGGCCAATGTCCCATCAGACCATCAGGCTACTCTCCCCTCACACCATCAGACCACTGCCTAGTCAGACCATCAGGAGAGTGTCCCATCAGGCCATCAGGTCATTATCTGGTCAGACCATCAGACTAATGTTCCTTCAGTCCATCAGGCTCCTATGTAGACAGACCATCAGGACACCGTCCCATCAGACCATCAGGCCACTGTCTGGTCAGACCATCAGGCCACTGTCAAATCAGACAATCAGGCCTCTGCCCCAACAGACCATCAGGCCACTTTTCTTTTAGACCATCAGGCCTCTCTCTAGTCAGACCTTAGGCCATGATTGGGTCAGACTATCAAGCCACTGTCCCATCAGACCATCAGGCCACAGTCTGGTCAGACCATCAGACCATGATCCAGTCAGACCTTCAGGACACTGTCCAGTCAGACCCTCTGGCCACTGTCCCATCAGACCATCAGGCCCCTGGCCGGTAAGGCCATCAGGCCACTCTCCGGTCAGACCATCAGTACACTGTCCCATCTGGTCATCAGTCCACTGTCTGGTCAGACAATCAGGCCCCTGTCCCATCAGACCATCATGCCACTCTCAGGTCAGACTGTCAGGCCAATGTCCCATCAGAGCATCAGGCCACTGTCCCCTCATACCATCAATCGACCGTCCGGTAGACCATCAGGCCACTGTCAGATCAGACCATCAGTCCACCATCTGGTAGACCATCAGGCCACTGTCCGGTTAGACCATCAGGCCACATTCTAGTTAGACCATCAGGCCATTTTCTGGTCAAACCATCAGTCCACTATCTCATCAGACCATCAGGCAGCTTTCCGCTCAGACCTACACGCCATTGTCCCATCAGACCATCAGGCCACTGTCCGGTCAGACCATCAGGCCCCTGGCCGGTAAGGCCATCAGGCCACTCTCCGGTCAGACCATCAGTCCACTGTCCCATCAGGTCATCAGTCCACTGTCTGGTCAGACAATCAAGTCTCTGTCCCATCAGACTTCAGGTCCCTGTCCAAACAGACCATCAGTCTCCTGTCCAGCCTGACCGTCAGTCCAATGTCCCAACAGACCATCAGGCCATTTTCCCTTCAGACCAATCAGGCCGCCGTCTGGTCATACCAATCAGGCCACTGACCAGACAGCCCTTCAGGCTACTGACCCATCAGACCATCAGGCCATTGTCTGGGTAGACAATCAGTCCACTGTCCAGTCAGACCATCAGGCCATTGTCCCACCAGAGCATCAGGTCACTGTCCATTCAGACAATCAGGCCAAAGTCCCATCAGTTCATCAGGCCGCATTCGGGTCAGACCATCAGGCCACTGTCCCATCAGACCATCATGCCATGTCCACTCTGACCATCAGGCCACTGTCCGGTCTGACCATCAGGCCATTGTCCCATCAGACCATCAGGTCACTGTCCAATCAGACCATCAGGCCACTGTCCAGATAGACCGTCAGGCCACTGTCCCATCAGGCCATCAGGCCACTTTCCGGTCAGACCATCAGGCCAATGTCTCATCAGCCCATCAGGCCACTGTCCAGTCAGACCATTAGGCCACTCTCCCCTCACACCATCAGTCCACTGTCTAGTCAGACCATCAGGAGACTCTCCCAACCATCCATCAGGTCATTATCTGGTCAGACCATCAGACTAATGCTCCTTCAGTCCATCAGGCCCCTATCTGGTCAGACCATCAGGACACTGTCCCATCAGACCATCAGGCCACTCTCAGGTCAGACCATCAGGACACTGTCCCAAAATACCATCAGGCCACTGTCCAGTTAGACCATCAGGCCACCGTCCAGTTAGACTATCAGACCACTATCCAGTTAGACCATCAGACCATGATCCAATCAGACCTTCAGGCCACTATCCAGTCAGACCATCAGGCCACTGTCCCATCAGACCATCAGGCCCCTGGCCGGTAAGGCCATCAGGCCACTCTCTGGTCAGACCTTTAGTCCAGTCCCATCTGATCATCAGTCCACTGTCGCGTCAGACAATCAGGCCTCTGTCCCATCAGACCATCAGGCTCTTGTCCAGCCTGACCGTCAAGTCCAATGCCCCAACAGACCATCAGGCCATTGTCCCGGTAGACAATCAGGCCACTGTCCAGTCAGATCACCAGGCCACTGTCCCATCAGAGCATCAGGTCACTGTCTGCTCAGACAATCAGGCGAATGTCCCATCAGTTCATCAGGCCGCATTCGGGTCAGACCATCCAGCTACGGTCCCATTAGACCACCAGGCCATTGTCCGGTCTGAGCATCAGGCCACTGTATGGACTGACATTCAGGCCACTGTCCCATCAGACAATCAGGTCACTGTCCCATCAGACCATCAGGCCACAGTCCAGTCAGATCATCAGGCCCCTGTCCCATCAGACCATCAGGCCAATGTCCCATCAGACCATCCGACCACTGTCTAGTCAGACCATCAGGAGACTCTCCCAACCGTCCATCAGCTCATTATCTGGTCAGACCATCTGGCTAATGTTCCTTCAGTCCATCAGGCCCCTATCTTGTCTGACCATGAGGACACTGTCCCATCAGACCATCAGGCCACTGTCCAGTCAGACCATCAGGACACTGTCCCGTCACACCATCACTCCGCAGTCCCATCCGACCATCAGGTCCCTCTCCCATCAGAACATCAGGCCAATGTCCCACCAGACCATCTGGCCAGTCACCCCTCAGACCATAAGACCACTGTCTAGTCAGAACATCAGGAGACTCTCCGATCAGGCCATCAGGGCACTATCTGGTCAGACCATCAGGACACTGTCCCATCAGACCATCAGTCCACTGTCCGGTTAGACCATCAGGACACTGTCCCATCAGACCATCAGTCCACTGTCCGGTTAGACCATCAGGACACTGCCCCATCAGACCATCAGGCCACTGTGCCATCAGACCATCAGGCCACAGTCCGGACAGACCATCAGACCATGATCCAGTCAGACCTTCAGGCCACTGTCCAGTCAGACCATCTCTCCACTGTCCCAACAGACCATCAGGCCACTGGCCAGTAAGGCCATCAGGCCACTCTTCGGTCAGGTCATCAGTCCACTGTCTGGTCAGACAATCAGGCCTCTGTCCCATCAGACATCAGGTTCCTGTCCAATCAGATCATAAGGCTCCTGTCCAGCCTGACCGTCAGTCCAATGTCCCAACAGTCCATTAGGCCATTGACCAGTCAGCCCATTAGGCCACTGTCCCATCAGACCATCAGGTCACTGTCTGGTCAGACAATCAGGCCAAAGTCCCATCAGTTCATCAGGCCACATTCGTGTCAGACCATCCAGCCACTGTCCCATCAGACCATCAGGCCACTGTCCGGTCAGGCCATCAGGCCACTCTCCCCTCACACTATCAGACCACTGTCTAGTCAGACCATCAGAAGACTCTCCCATGAGGCCATCAGGTCACGATCTGGTCAGACCATCAGGACACTGTCCCATCAGACCATCAGGCCACTTTCCGGTCAGACCATCAGGTCACTGTCCCATCAGACCATCTGGCCACTGTACGGACCGACCATCAGATCACTGTCCTGACACACCATCATGCCGCTGTCCCATCCGACCATCAGGTCCCTCTCCCGTCAGACCATCAGGCCACTCTCCCCTCAGACCATCAGAATCCTGTCTAGTCAGAACATCAGGAGACTCTCCCAACAGGCCATCAGGTCATTCTCTGGTCAGACCATCAGGACATTGTCCCATCAGACCATCAATCTGCTGTCCGGTCAGTCCATCAGTACACTGTCCCATCAGACCATCAGGCCACTGTCTGGTCAGACCATCAGGCCACTGTCCATTCAGACAATGAGGCCTCTGACCGAACCGACCATCAGGCCACTTTCCTTTTTGACCATCAGGCAGCTCTCTAGTCCAACCTCAGGCCATGGTTGGGTGAGACTATCAGGCCACTGTCTCATCAGACCATTAGGCCACAGTCCGGTCAAACCATCAAACCATGATCCGCACAGACCTTCAGGCCACTGTCCAGTCAGAACAACTGGCCACTGTCCCATCAGACCATCAGGCCCCTGGCCGGTAAAGCCATCAGGCCACTCTCCGGTCAGACCATCAGGCCACTGTCCCATCAGGTCATCAGTCCACTGTCTGGTCAGATAATCAGGCCTCTGTCCCATCAGACTTCAGGTCCCTGTCCAATCAGACCATCAGTCTCCTGTCCAGCCTGACCATCAGTCCAATGTCCCAACAGGCCATCAGGCAATTCTCCTTTCAGACCAATCAGGCCGCTGTCTGGTCAGACCAATCAGGCCACTGACCAGTCAGCCCTACAGGTCATTGTCCCATCAGAGCATCAGGTCACTGTCCAGTCAGACAATCAGGCCAAAGTCCCATCAGTTCATCAGGCCACAGTCGGGTCAGACCATCCAGACACTGTCCCATCAGACCATCAGGCCATGTCCAGTCTGACCATCAGGCCACTGTCCGGTCTGACCATCAGGCCACTGTCCCATCAGACCATCAGGTCACTGTCCAATCAGACCATCAGGCCACTGTCCAGACAGACCATCAGGCCCCTTCCCATCAGGCCATCAGGCCACTTTCCGGTCAGACCATCAGGCCAACGTCTCATCAGCCCATCAGGCCACTGTCCAGTCAGACCATTAGGCCACTCTCCCTTCACACTATCAGACCACTGTCTAGTCAGACCATCAGGAGACTCTCCCAACCATCCATCAGGTCATTATCTGGTCAGATCATCTGGCTAATGTTCCTTCAGTCCATCAGGCCCCTATCTGGTCAGACCATCAGGACACTGTCCCATCAGACCATCAGGCCACTCTCAGGTCAGACCATCAGGACACTGTCCCATCATACTATCAGGCCACTGTCCGGTTAGACCATCTGGCCACTGTCCAGTTAGACCATCAGGCCACATTCTAGTCAGACCATCAGGCTACATTCCGGTCAGACCATCAGGCCATTTTCACGTCAAACCATCAGGCCACTATCTCATCAGACCATCAGGCAGCATTCCTCTCAGACCTACAGGCCACTGTCGCGTCAGACCATCAGGCCACTGTCCCATCAGACCATCAGGCAACAGTCCGGTCAGACCATCAGACCATGATCCGATCAGACCTTCAGGCCACTGTCCAGTCAGACCATCAGGCCACTGTCCCATCAGACCATCAGGCCCCTGGCCGGTAAGGCCATCAGGCCACTCTCCGGTCAGACCTTTAGTCCAGTCCCATCTGATCGTCAGTCCACCGTCTTGTCAGACAATCAGGCCTCTGTCCCATCAGACCATCAGGCTCCTGTCCAGCCTGACCATCAAGTCCATTGTCCCAACAGACCATCAGGCCATTGTCCGGGTAGACAATCAGGCCACTGTCCAGTCAGACCACCAAGCCATTGTCCCATCGCAGCATCAGGTCACTGTCTGCTCAGACAATCAGGCGAATGTCCCAGCAGTTCATCAGGCTGCATTCGGGTCAGACCATCCAGCTATGGTCCCATCAGACAACCAGGCCATTGTCCGGTCTGAGCATTAGGCCACTGTACGGACTGACCATCAGGCCACTGTCCCATCAGACAATCAGGTCACTGTCCCATCAGACCATCAGGCCACAGTCCAGTCAGATCATCAGGCCCCTGTCCCATCAGGCCATCAGGCCAATTTCCAGTCAGACCATCAGGCCAATGTCCCATCAGACCATCAGGCTACTGTCTGGTCAGACCATCAGGCCACTCTCCCCTCACACCATCCGACCACTGTCTAGTCAGACCATCAGGAAACTCTCCCAACCGTCCATCAGCTCATTATCTGGTCAGACCATCTGGCTAATGTTCCTTCAGTCCATCAGGCCCCTATCTGGTCAGACCATGAGGACACTGACCCATCAGACCATCAGGCCACTGTCCAGTCAGACCATCAGGACACTGTCCTTCACACCATCACTCCGCTGTCCCATCCGACCATCAGGTCCCTCTCCCATCAGAACATCAGGTCCCTCTCCCATCACACCATCAGGCCAATGTCCCATCAGACCATCTGGCCAGTCTCCCCTCAGATTATAAGACCACTGTCTAGTCAGAACATCAGGAGACTCTCCGATCAGGCCATCAGGGCACTATCTGGTCAGACCATCAGGACACTGTCCCATCAGACCATCAGGCCACTGTCCGGTTAGACCATCAGAACACTGCCCCATCAGACCATCAGGCCACTGTCTGGTCAGACCATCAGGCCACTGTCCAGTCAGACAGTCAGTCCTCTGCCCCAACAAACCATCAGGCAACTTACCTTTTAGACCATCAGGCCACTCTCTAGTTCGGCCTCAGGCCATTGTTGGGTCAGACCATCAGGCCACTGTCCAATCAGACCATCAGGCCACAGTCCGGACAGACCATCAGTCCATGATCCAGTCAGACCTTCAGGCCACTGTCCAGTCAGACCATCTGGCCACTGTTCCAACAGACCACCAGGCCACTGGCCGGTAAGGCCATCAGGCCACTCTCCGGTCAGGTCATCAGTCCACTGTCTGGTCAGACAATCAGGCATCTGTCCCATCAGATTTCAGGTCCTTGTCCAATCAGATCATCAGGCTCCTGTCCAGCCTGACCATCAGTCCAATGTCCCAACAGACCATCAGGCCATTGTCCCTTCAGACCAATCAGGCCACTGTCTGGTCAGACCAATCAGGCCATTGACCAGTCAGCCCATTAGGCCACTGTCCCATCAGACCATCAGGCCATTGTCCGGGAAGACAATCAGGCCACTGTCCCATCAGAGCATCAAGTCACTGTCCGGTCAGACAATCAGGCCAAAGTCCCATCAGTTCATCAGGCCACATTCGGGTCAGACCATCCAGCCACTGTCCCATCAGACCATCAGGCCATTGGCCAGTCTGACCATCAGGCCACTGTCCGGCCTGACCATCAGGCCACTGTCCCATCAGACCATCAGGTCACTGTCCCATCAGACCATCTGGCCACTTTCCAGTCAGACCATCAGGCCCCTGTCCCATCAGACCATCAGGCCACTTTACGGTCAGACAATCAGGCCAATGTCCCATCAGACCATCAGGCCACTGTCCGGTCAGACCATCAAGCCACAGGCCAGTCAGACCATCAGACCATGATCCGGTCAGACCTTCAGGACACTGTCCGGTCAGATCATCAGGCTACTCTCCCCTCACACTATCAGACCACTGTCTAGTCAGACCATCAGGAGACTCTCCCATCAGGCCATCAGGTCACTATCTGGTCAGACCATCAGACTAATGTTCCTTCAGTCCATCAGGCCCCTATCTGGGCAGACCATCAGGACACTGTCCCATCAGACCATCAGGCCACAGTCTGGTCAGACCATCAGACCATGATCTGCTCAGACCTTCAGGCCACTGTCCAGTCAGACCTTCTGGACACTATCCCATCAGACCATCAGGCCCCTGGCCGGTAAGGCCATCAGGCCACTCTCCGGTCAGTCCATTAGTCCAGTCCCATTAGGTCATCAGTCCACTGTCTGGTCAGACAATCAGGCCTCTGTCCCATGAGACCATCAGGTCCCTGTCCCATCATACCATCAGGCTCCTGTCCAGCCTGAGCATCAGTCCAATGTGCCAACAGACCATCAGGCCATTGTCCCTTCAGACCAATCAGGCCACTGTCTGGTCAGACCAATCTGGCCACTGACCAGTCAGCCCATCAGGCCACAGACCCATCAGACCATCAGGCCATCGTCCAGGTAGACAATCAGGCCACTGTCCAGTCAGACCACCAGGCCACTGTCCCATCAGAGCATCAGGTCACTGTCTGGTCAGACAATCAGGCCAATGTCCTATCAGTTCATCAGGCCACATTCAGGACAGACCATCCAGCCATGGTTCCATCAGACCACCAGACTATTGTACGGTCTGACCATCAGGCCACTCTATGGTCTGACCATCAGGCCACTGTCCCATCAGACAATCAGGTCACTGTCCCATCAGACCATCAAGCCCCTCTGCAGTCAAACCATCAGGACACTGTCCCATCAGACCATCAGTCCACTTTCCGGTCAGACCATCAGGCCAATGTCGCGTCAGACCATCAGGCCACTCTCCCCTCACACCATCAGACTACTGTCTAGTCAGACCATCAGGAGAATCTGCCAACCGTCGATCATGCCACTGTCTGGTTAGACCATCAGGCCACATTCTAGTCAGACCATCAGGCCATTTTCTGGTTCAACCATCAGGTCACTATCTCATCAGACCATCAGGCAGCTTTCCGCTCATACCTACCGGCCACTGTCCCATCAGACCATCAGGCTACATTCCGGTCAGACCATCAGGCAAATGTCCCATCAGAGCATCAGGCCACTGTCCGGTTAGATCATCAGCCCACTGTCTGATCAGACCATCAGACCATGATCCGGTCAGACCTTCAGGCCACTGTCCAGTCAGACCATCTGCCCACTGTCCCATCAGACCATCAGGCCCCTGGCCGGTAAGGCCATCAGGCTACTCTCCTGTCAGACCATTAGTCCAGTCCCATCAGGTCATCAGTCCACTGTCTGGTCAGACAATCAGGCCTCTGTCCCATGAGACCATCAGGTCCCTGTCGCATCAGACCATCAGGCTCCTGTCCAGCCTGACCGTCAGTCCAATGTGCCAACAGACCATCAGGCCATTGTCCCTTCAGACCAATCAGGCCACTGTCAGGTCAGACCATCAGGCCACTGTCCTGTCAGACCATCAGGCCACTGTCTGCTGAGACCATCAGGACTCTGTCCCATCATACCATCAGGCCACTGTCCGGTTAGACCATCAGGCCACATTCTAGTCAGATCATCAGGCCATTTTCTGGTCAAACCATCAGGCCACTATCTCATCAGGCCATCAGGCCACTGTACCGACATACCATCAGATCAATGTCCGGAGACACCATCACGCCACTGTCCCATCCGACCATGAGGTCCCTCTCCCATCACACCATCAGGCCACGGTCCGGTCAGACCATCAGGCCACTGTCCAGTCAGACAATCAGGCCTCTGCCCCAACAGACCATCAGGCCACTTTCTTTTTAGACCATCAGGCCACTCTCTAGTCCGACCTCAGGCCATGGTTGGGTCAGACCATCAGGCCACTGTCCCATCAGACCGTCAGACCACTGTCCAGTCTGACCATCAGGCCATGATCCAGTCAAGCCTTCAGGCCACTGTCCAGTCAGACTATCTGGCCACTGTCCCATCAGATAATCAGTCCCCTGGCCGGTAAGGCCATCAGGTGACTCTCCAGTCAGATCATCAGTCCACTGTCCCATCAGGTCATCAGTCCAATGCCTGGTCAGACAATCAGGCCTCTTTCCCATGAGACTATCAAGTCCCTGTCCCATCAGGCCATCAGGCTCCTGTCCAGCCTGACCGTCAGTCCAATGTCCCAACAGACCATGTGGCCATTGTCCCTTCAGACCAATCAGGCTGCTGTCTGGTCAGACCAATCAGGCCACTGACCAGTCAACCCTTCAGGCCACTGACCCATCAGATCATCAGGCCATTGTCTGGGTAGACAATCAGGCCACTGTCCAGTCAGACCACCAGGCTATTGTCCCATCAGACCATTAGTTCACTGTCCAATCAGACCATCAGGCCGCTGTCCCATCAGACCATCAGGCCACTTTCCGGTCAGACCATCAGGCCAATGTTCCATCAGAGCATCAGGCCACTGACTGGTCAGACCATCAGGCCACAGTCTGGTCAGACCATCAGACCATGATCCGGTAAGAACTTCAGTCCACTGTCCAGTCAGACCAACTGGCCACTGCCCCATCAGACCATCAGGACCCTGGCTGGTAAGGCCATCAGGCCACTCTCCGGTCAGACCATTAGTCCAGTCCCATCAGGTCATCAGTCCAATGCCTGGTCAGACAATCAGGCCTCTGTCCCATGAGACTATAAAGTCCCTGTCCCATCAGACCATCAGGCTCCTGTCCAGCCTGACCGTCAGTCCAATGTCCCAACAGACCATGTGTCCATTGTCCCTTCAGACCAATCAGGCTGCTGTCTGGTCAGACCAATCAGGCCACTGAACAGTCAGCCCATCAGGCCACTGACCCATCAGACCAACAGGCCATTGGCCGGGTAGACAATCAGGCCACTGTTCTGTCAGACCACCAGGCCATTGTCCCATCAGAGCATCAGGTCACTGTCTGGTCAGAAAACTAGGCGAAAGTCCCATCAGTTCATCAGACACATTCGGGTCAGATCATCCAGCCACGGTCCCATCAGACCATCAGGCCATTGTCCGGTCTGACCATCAGGCCACTGTCCCATCAGATCATCAGACCCCTGTCCAGTCAGACCATCAGGCCACTGTCCCATCAGAGCATCAGGCTACTGTCCGGTCAGACCATCAGGCCACTGTCCCATCAGACCAACAGGCCACTGTCTAGTCAGACAATCAGAAGCCTCTCCCAACTGTCCATCAGGTCATCATCTGGTCAGACCATCTGGCTAATGTTCCTCCAGTCCGTCAGGTCCCTATCTGGTCAGACCATCAGGACATTGTCCCATCAGACCATCAGGCTCCTGCCCAGCCTGACCATCAGTCCAATATCCCAACAGACCATCAGGCTATTGTCTCTTCAAAACAATCAGGCCGCTGTCTGGTCAGATCAATCCGGCCACTGACCAGTCAGACCATCAGGCCATTGTCTGGGTAGACAATCAGGCCATTGCCCAGTCAGACCAACAGGCCACTGTCCCATCAGAGCAGCAGGTCATTGTCCGGTCAGACAATCAGGCCATTGTCCCATCAGTTCATGAGGCCCCATTCGGGTTAGACCATCCAGACACTGTCCCATCAGACCATCAGGCCATTGTCCAGTCTGACCTTCAGGCCACTGTCTGGTCTGACCATCAGGCCACTGTCCCATCAGACCATCAGGTCACTGTCCAGACAGACCATCAGGCCCCTGTCCCATCAGACCATCAGGCCACTTTCCAGTCTGACCATCAGGCCAATTTCTCATCAGACCATCAGGCCACTGTCCAGTCTGACCTTCAGGCCAATGTCCGGTCTGACCATCAGGCCACTGTCCCATCAGACCATCAGGCCAATGTCTCATCAGACCATCAGGCCACTGTCCAGTCAGACCAACAGGAGACTCTCCCAACCGTCCATCAGGTCATTTTCTGGTCAGACCATCTGGCTAATGTTCCTTCAGACCAACAGGCCCCTATCTGGTCAGACCATGAGGACACTGTCCCATCAGACCATCGGGACACTGTCCCATTAGTCCATCAGGCCACTGTCTGGTTAGACCATCAGGACACTGTCCCAAAAGACCATCAGGCCACTGTCTGCTCAGACCATCAGGACTCTGTCCCATCATACCATCAGTCCACCGTCCGGTAGACCATCAGGCCGGTGTCCGGTTAGACCATCAGGCCACATTATAGTCAGACCATCAGGCCACATTCCGGTCAGACCATCAGGCCATTTTCTAGTCAAACCATCAGGCCACTATCGCACCAGACCATCAGGCAGCTTTCTACTCAGACCTACAGGCCACTGTCCAATCAGACCATCAGGCCACTGTCCCATGAGACCTACAGGCCACTGCACTGACAGACCATCAGATCAATGTCCGGACACACCATCACGCTGCTGTCCCATCCGACCATCAGGTCCCTCTCCCATCAGACCATCAGGCCACTGTCTGGTTAGACCATCAGGCCACTCTCCCCTCACACCATCAGACCACTGTCTAGTCAGACCATCAGGAGGCTCTCCCAACCATCCATCAGATCATGATCTGGTCAGATCATCTGGCTAATGTTCCTTCAGTCCATCAGGGACCTATCTGGTCAGACCGTCAGGACACTGTCCCATCAGACCATCAGGACACTGTCCCATCAGACCATCAGGCCACTGTCTGCTCAGACCACCAGGACACTCTCCGGTTAGACCATCAGGCCACATTATAGTCAGACCATCAGGCCGCATTCCAGTCAGACCATCAGGCCATTTTCTGGTCAAACCATCAGGCCACCATCTCATCAGACCATCAGGCAGCTTTCCACTCAGACCTATAGGCCACTGTCCCATCAGACCATCAGGCCACTGTACGGACAGACCATCAGATCAATGTCCGGACACACCTTCACGCCGCTGTCCCATCTGACCATCAGGTCCCTCTCCCATCAGACCATTAGGCCAGACTCCCCTCAAACTATCAGACCACTGTCTAGTCAGACCATCAGCAGACTCTCCCATGAGGCCATCAGGCCCCTATCTGGTCAGACCATCAGGACACTGTCCCATCAGACCATCAGTCCACTGTGCGGTCAGATCATCAGGCCACTGTCCCATCAGACAAACAGGCCACTGTCTGGTCAGACCATCAGGCCACTGTTCAGTCAGACAATCAGGCCTCTGCCCCAACAGACCATCAAACCACTTTCCTTTTAGACCATCAGGCCGCTCTCTAGTCCGACCTCAGGCCATGATTGGGTCAGACCATCAGGCCCCAGTCCCATCAGATCATCAGGACACAGTCCAGTCAGACCATCAGACCATGATCAGGTCAGACCTTCAGGCCACTGTCCAGTCAGACCACCAGGCCATTGTCCCATCAGAGCATCAGGTCACTGTCCAGTCAGACAAGCAGGCCAAAGTCCCATCAGTTCATGAGGCCACATTCTGGTCAGACCATCCAGCCACTGTCCCATCAGACCATCAGGCCATTATCCTGTCTAACCATCAAGCCACTTTCTGGTCTGACCATCAGGCCACTGTCCCATCAGACAATCAAGTCACTGTCCAGTCAGACCATCAGGCCACAGTCTGGTCAGACCATCAGACCATGATCTGGTCAGGCCTTCAGGCCACTGTCCAGTCAGACCATCAGTCCACTGTCCCATCAGGTCATCAGTCCACTGTCTGGCCAGCCAGTCAGGCCTCTGTCCCTTCAGACTTCAGTTCCCTGTCCCATCAGGCCATCAGGCTCCTGTCCAGCCTGACCATCTGTCCAATGTCCCAACAGACCATCAAGCCATTGTCCATTCAGACCAATCAGGCCACTGACCAGTCAGACCATCAGGTCATTGTCCGGATAGACAATCAGGCCACTGCCCAGTCAGACCACCAGGCCACTGTCCCATCAGAGCATCAGGTCACTGTCCGGTCAGACAATCAGGCCAAAGTCCCATCAGTTCATGAGGCCACATTTGGGTCAGACCATCCAGCCACTGTCCAATCAGACCATCAGGCCATTGTCTTGTCAGACCATTAGGCCATTGTCCGGCCTGACCATCAGACCATGATCCGGTCAGACCTTCAGGCCACTGTCCAGTCAGTCCTTCAGGCCACTGTCCAGTCAGACCATCAGGCCATTGACCGGGTAGACAATCAGGCCACTGTCCTGTCAGACCACCAGGCCATTGTCCCATGAAAGCATCAGGACACTTTCCGGTCAGACAATCAGGCCACTGTCCCATCAGTTCATGAGGCCCCATTCGTGTCAGACCATCCAGCCACTGTCCCATCAGACCATCAGGCCATTGTCCAGTCTGACCTTCAGGCCACTGTCTGGTCTGACCATCAGGCCACTGTCCCATCAGACCATCAGGTCACTGTCTCATCCGACCATCAGGCCACTGTCCAGTCAGACCATCAGTCCACTCTCCCGTCACACCATCAGACCACTGTCTAGTCAGACCATCAGGGGACTGTCCCAACCTTGCAGCAGGTCATCATCTGGTCAGACCAACTAGCTAATGTTCCTTCATTCCATCAGGTCACTGTCTCATCCGACCATCAGGCCACTGTCCAGTCAGACCATCAGTCCACTCTCCCGTCACACCATCAGACCACTGTCTAGTCAGACCATCAGGGGACTGTCCCAACCTTGCAGCAGGTCATTATCTGGTCAGACCAACTGGCTAATGTTCCTTCATTCCATCAGGCCACTGTCTGGTCAGACCATCAGGACACTGTCCAATCAGACCATCAGGACACTGTCCTTCAAGACCATCAGGCCACTGTCCTGTCAGTCCATCAGGTCAATATCTGTTCAGACCATCAAGACACTGTCCCATCAGACCATTTAGGCCACTGTCAGGTCAGACCATCAGGCCACTGTCCGGTTAGACCATTAGGCCACTGTCTGGTTCGACCATCAGGCCACATTCCAGTCAGACCATCAGGCCATTTTTTGGTCAAACCATCAGGCCACTATCTCATCAGACCATCAGGCAGCTTTCTGCTCTGACCTACAGGCCACTGTCCCATCTGACTATCAGGCCACTGTCCGGTCAGTCCATCAGGCCTTTGTCCCATCAGACCATCAGGCACTTTCCCAGCAGACCATCAGGCAACTGTCTGCTCAGACCACCAGGCCACTGTCTGGTTAGACCATCAGGCCACATTCCGGTCAGACCATCAGGCCATTTTCTGGTCAAACCATCAGGCCAAAATCTCATCAGACCATCAGGCAGCCTTCCGCTCAGACCTACCGGCCACTGTCCCATCAGACCATCAGGCCACTTTCCGGTCAGACCATCAGGCCAATGTCCCATCAGACCATCAGGCCCCTGGCCAGTAATGACATCAGGCTACTCTCCGGTCAGACCATTAGTCCAGTCCCATCAGGTCATCAGTCCACTTTCTGGTCAGACAGTCAGGCCTCTGTCCCATGAGACCATCAGGTCCCTGTCCCATCAGACCATCAGGCTCCTGTCCAGCCTGACCGTCAGTCCAAAGACCCAACCGAACATCAGGCCATTGTCCCTTCAACCAATCAGGCCGCTGTCTGGTCAGGCCAATCAGGCCTCTGACCAGTCAACCCATCAGGCCACTGACCCAACAGATCATCAGGCCATTGTCCGGGTAGACAATCAGGCCACTGTCCCATCAGACCACCAGGCCACTGTCCCATCAGAGCATCAGGTCACTGTCTGGTCAGACAATCAGGCCAAAGACCCATCAGTTCATCAGGTTGCATTCGGGTCACACCATTCAGCCACGTTCCCATCAGACCGCCAGGCCATTGTCCGGTCTGACCATCAGGCCACTGTCCCATCAGGCAATCAGGTCACTGTCCCATCAGACCATCAGGCCACTTTCTGGTCAGACAATCAGGCCAATGTCCCATCAGACCATCAGGCCACTGTCCAGTGAGACCATCAGGCCACTGTCCCGTCAGACCATCAGACCACTGTCTGGTCAAACAATCAGGCCACTGTCCAGTCAGACAATCAGCCCTCTGCCCCAACAGACCATCAGGCCACTTTCCTTTTAGACCATCAGGCCGCTCTCTAGGCAGACCTCAGGCCATGGTTGGGTCAGACCATCAGGCCCCTGTCCCATCAGACCATCAGGCCACTGTCTAGTCAGACCATCAGGAGACTCTCCCATCAGGCCATCAGGTCAATATCTGGTCAGACCATCAAGCTAATTTTCCTTCAGTCCATCAAGCCCCTATCTGGTCAGACCATCAGGACACTGTCCCATCAGACCATTTAGGCCACTATTTGATCAGACCATCAGGCCACTGTCCCATCATACCATCAGGCCACTGTCCGGTAGACCATCAGGCCGCTGTCCGGTTAGACCATCAGGCCACATTCCAGTCAGACCATCAGGCCATTTTTTGGTCAAACCATCAGCCCACTGTCCGATCAGAGCATCAGGCCACTGTCCGGTCAGACCATCAGGCCACTTTCCCAGCAGACCATCAGGCCACTGCCTGCTCAGACCATCAGGCCACTCTCCGGTTAGACCATCATCCACATTCTAGTCAGACCATCAGGCCACATTCCGGTCAGATCATCAGGCCATTTTCTGGTCAAGCCATCAGGTCACTATCTCATCAGACCATCAGGCAGTTTTCCGCTCAGACCTATAGGCCACTGTCCCATCTGACCATCTGGCCACTGTACGGACAGACCATCAGACCACTGTCCGGTCACACCACCATGCCACTGTCCCATCAGGCCATTAGGTCCCTCTCCCATCAGACCATCAGGCCACTCTCCCCTCACACCATCAGACCACTGTCTAGTCAGAACATCAGGAGACTCTCCCATCAGGCCATCAGGCCACTTTCTGGTCAGACCATCAAGCCAATGTCCCATCAGACCATCAGGTGACTGTGCGGTCAGACCATCAAGCCACTGTCCCATCAAACCATCAGGACACTGTCTGGTCAGTCCATCAGGCCACTGTCCAGTCAGACAATCAGCCCTCTGCCCCAACAGACCATCAGGCCACTTTCCTTTTAGACCATCAGGCCGCTGTCTAGTCAGACCTCAGGCCATGGTTGTGTCAGATCATCAGGCCACTGTCCCATCAGACTATCAGGCCACAGTCCGGTCAGACCATCAGACCATGATCCGGTCAGACCTTCAGGACACTGTCCAGTCAGACCATCTGGCCACTGTCCCATCAGACTATCAAGCCGCTGGCCGGTAAGACCATTAGGCCACTCTCCGGTCAGAACATCAGTCCACTGTCCCATCAGGTCATCAGTCCACTGTCGGCCAGAAAATCAGGCCTCTGTCCCATCAGACTTTAGTTCCCTGTCCAATCAGACCATCAGGCCCCTGTCCAGCCTGACCATCAGTCCAATGTCCCAACAGACCATCAGGCCATTGTCCGAGTAGACAATCAGGCCACTGTCCAGTCAGACCATCAGGCCCACAGTCCCATCAGTGCATCTGTTCACTGTCCGGTCAGACAATCAGGCCAAAGTCCCATCAGTTCATGAGGCCACATTTGGGTCAGACCATCCAGCCACTGTCCAATCAGACAATCAGACCACTGTCCAGTCTGGCCATCAGGCCACTGTCCCATCAGACCATCAGGCCACTGCCCAGTCAGACCATCAGGCCACTCACCCCTCACATAATCAGACCACTGTCTAGTCAGACCATCAGGAGACTCTCCCATCAGGCCATCTGTTCAATATCTGGTCAGACCATCAGACTAATGTTACTTCAGTCCATCAAGCCCCTATCTGGTCAGAACATCAGGACACTGTCCCATCAGACCACTTACACCACTGTCAGGTCAGACCATCAGGCCACTGTCCCATCGTACCATCAGTTCACCGTCTGGTAGACCATCAGGTCACTGTCCAGTTAGACCATCAGGCCACTGTCCGGTTAGACCATCAGGCCATATTCCAGTCAGGCCATCAGGCCATTTTTTGGTCAAACTATCAGGCCACTATCTCATCAGACCATCAGGCAGCTTTCCGCTCTGACCTACATGCCACTGTCCCATCAGAGCATCAGGCCACTGTCCGGTCAGACCATCACGCCATTCTCCCCTCACACCATCAGACCACTGTCTAGTCAGACCATCAGGAGACTCTGCCATCAGGCCATCAGATCAATATCTGGTCAGACTATCAGACTAATGTTCCTTTAGTCCATCAGGCCCCTATCTAGTCAGACCATCAAGACACTGTTCCATCAGACCATCAGGCCACTGTCCGGTCAGACAATCAGGCCACTCTCCCCTCACAATATCAGACCACTGTCTAGTCAGACCATCAGGAGACTCTCCCATCAGGCCATCAGGTCAATATCTGGTCAGACCATCAGGCTAATGTTCCTTCTGTCCATCAAGCCCCTATCTGGTCAGACCATCAGGACACTGTCCCATCAGCCACTTAGGCCACTGTCAGGTCAGACCATCAGGCCACTCTCCCCTCACACCATCAGACCACTGTCTAGTCAGACCATCAGGAGACTCTCCCATCAGGCCATCAGGTCAATATCTGGTCAGACTATCAGACTAATGTTACTTCAGTCCATCAGGCCCCTAACTAGTCAGACCATCAGGACACTGTTCCATCAGACTATCAGGTCACTGTCCAGTCAGACAATCAGCCCTCTGCCCCAACAGACCATCAGGCCACTTTCCTTTTAGACCATCAGGCCGCTGTCTAGTCAGACCTCAGGCCATGGTTGTGTCAGACCATCAGGCCACTGTCCCATCAGACTATCAGGCCACAGTCCGGTCAGACCATCAGACCATGATCCGGTCAGAACTTCAGGACACTGTCCAGTCAGACCATCTGGCCACTGTCCCATCAGACTATCAAGCCGCTGGCCGGTAAGACCATCAGGCCACTCTCCGGTCAGAACATCAGTCCACTGTCCCATCAGGTCATCAGTCCACTGTCGGCCAGAAAATCAGGCCTCTGTCCCATCAGACTTTAGTTCCCTGTCCAATCAGACCATCAGGCCCCTGTCCAGCCTGATCATCAGTCCAATGTCCCAACAGACCATCAGGCCATTGTCCGAGTAGACAATCAGGCCACTGTCCAGTCAGACCATCAGGCCCACAGTCCCATCAGTGCATCTGTTCACTGTCCGGTCAGACAATCTGGCCAAAGTCCCATCAGTTCATGAGGCCACATTTGGGTCAGACCATCCAGCCACTGTCCAATCAGACAATCAGACCACTGTCCAGTCTGGCCATCAGGCCACTGTCCCATCAGACCATCAGGCCACTGCCCAGTCAGACCATCAGGCCACTCACCCCTCACATAATCAGACCACTGTCTAGTCAGACCATCAGGAGACTCTCCCATCAGGCCATCTGTTCAATATCTGGTCAGACCATCAGACTAATGTTACTTCAGTCCATCAAGCCCCTATCTGGTCAGAACATCAGGACACTGTCCCATCAGACCACTTACACCACTGTCAGGTCAGACCATCAGGCCACTGTCCCATCGTACCATCAGTTCACCGTCTGGTAGACCATCAGGTCACTGTCCAGTTAGACCATCAGGCCACTGTCCGGTTAGACCATCAGGCCATATTCCAGTCAGGCCATCAGGCCATTTTTTGGTCAAACTATCAGGCCACTATCTCATCAGACCATCAGGCAGCTTTCCGCTCTGACCTACATGCCACTGTCCCATCAGAGCATCAGGCCACTGTCCGGTCAGACCATCACGCCATTCTCCCCTCACACCATCAGACCACTGTCTAGTCGGACCATCAGGAGACTCTCCCATCAGGCCATCAGATCAATATCTGGTCAGACTATCAGACTAATGTTCCTTTAGTCCATCAGGCCCCTATCTAGTCAGACCATCAAGACACTGTTCCATCAGACCATCAGGCCACTGTCCGGTCAGACAATCAGGCCACTCTCCCCTCACAATATCAGATCACTGTCTAGTCAGACCATCAGGAGACTCTCCCATCAGGCCATCAGGTCAATATCTGGTCAGACCATCAGGCTAATGTTCCTTCTGTCCATCAAGCCCCTATCTGGTCAGACCATCAGGACACTGTCCTATCAGACCACTTAGGCCACTGTCAGGTCAGACCATCAGGCCACTCTCCCCTCACACCATCAGACCACTGTCTAGTCAGACCATCAGGAGACTCTCCCATCAGGCCATCAGGTCAATATCTGGTCAGACTATCAGACTAATGTTACTTCAGTCCATCAGGCCCCTAACTAGTCAGACCATCAGGACACTGTTCCATCAGACCATCAGGCCACTGTCCAGTCAGACAATCAGCCCTCTGCCTCAACAGACCATCAGGCCACTTTCCTTTTAGACCATCAGGCCGCTGTCTAGTCAGACCTCAGGCCATGGTACGGTCAGACCATCAGGCCACTGTCCCATCAGACCATTAGGCCGCAGTCCGGTCAGACCATCTGATCATGATCCGGTCAGACCTTCAGGCCACTTTCCAGTCAGACCATCTGGCCACTGTCCGGTCAGAACATCAGTCCACTGTCCCATCAGGTCATCAGTCCACTGTCGGCCAGAAAATCAGGCCTCTGCCCCATCAGACTTCAGACCAATCACGCCACTGGCCAGTCAGACCATCAGGCCATTGTCCGGGTAGACAATCAGGCCACTGTCCAGTCAGACCATCAGGCCCCTGTCCCATCAGACCATCAGGCCACTGTCCAGTCAGACAATCAGGCCAAAGTCCCATCAGTTCATGAGGCCACATTCGGGTCAGACCATCCAGCCACTGTCCAATCAGACAATCAGACCACTGTCCAGTCTGACCATCAGGTCACTGTCCAGTCGGACCATGAGGCCCCTGTCCCATCAGACAATCAGGCCACTGTCCGGTCAGACCATCAGGCCACACTCCCCTCACACCATCAGACCACTGTCTAGTCAGACCATCAGGAGACTCTTCCATCAGGCCATCAGGTCAATATCTGGTCAGACTATCAGACTAATGTTACTTCAGTCCATCAGGCCCCTATCTGGTCAGACCATCAGGACACTGTTCTATCAGACCATCAGGCCACTGTCCGGTCAGACAATCAGGCCACTCTCCCCTCACACCATCAGACCACTGTCTAGTCAGACCATCAGGAGACTCTCCCATCAGGCCATCAGGTCAATATCTGGTCAGACTATCAGACTAATGTTACTTCAGTCCATCAGGCCCCTAACTAGTCAGACCATCAGGACACTGTTCCATCAGACCATCAGGCCACTTGCCAGTCAGACAATCAGCCCTCTGCCCCAACAGACCATCAGGCCACTTTCCTTTTAGACCATCAGGCTGCTGTCTAGTCAGACCTCAGGCCATGGTTGGGTCAGACCATCAGGCCACTGTCCCATCAGACCATTAGGCCGCAGTCCGGTCCGACCATCTGACCATGATCCGGTCAGACATTCAGGCCACTGTCCAGTCAGACCATCTGGCCACTGTCCGGTCAGAACATCAGTCCACTGTCCCATCAGGTCATCAGTCCACTGTCGGCCAGAAAATCAGGCCTCTGTCCCATCAGACTTCAGGTCCCTGTCCAATCAGACCATCAGGCTCCTGTCCAGCCTGACCATCAGTCCAATGTCCCAACAGACCATCAGGCCATTGTCCGTTCAGACCAATCATGCCACTGACCAGTCAGACCATCAGGCCATTGCCGGTTAGACAATCAGGCCACTGTCCAGTCAGACCATCAGGCCCCTGTCCCATCAGACCATCAGGCCACTGTCCGGTCAGACAATCAGGCCAAAGTCCCATCAGTTCATGAGGCCACATTCGGGTCAAACCATCCAGCCACTGTCCAATCAGACAATCAGACCACTGTCCAGTCTGACCATCAGGTCACTGTCCAGTCAGACCATGAGGCCCCTGTCCCATCAGACAATCAGGCCACTGTCCGGTCAGACAATCAGGCCACTCTCCCCTTACAATATCAGACCACTGTCTAGTCAGACCATCAGGAGACTCTCCCATCAGGCCATCAGGTCAATAACTGGTCAGACCATCAGGCTAATGTTCCTTCAGTCCATCAAGCCCCTATCTGGTCAGACCATCAGGACACTGTCCCATCAGACCATTTAGGCCACTGTCAGGTCAGACCATCAGGACACTGTCCCAACGTAACATCAGTCCACCGTCCGGTAGACCATCATGCCGCTGTCCGGTTAGACCATCAGGCCACTGTCCGGTTAGCCCATCAGGTCACATTCCAGTCAGACCATCAGGCCATTTTTTGGTCAAACCATCAGGTCACTATCTCATCAGACCATTAGGCAGCTTTCCGCTCTGACCTACAAGCTACTGTCCCATCAGACCATTAGGCCACTGTCCGGTCAGACCATCAGGCCAATGTCCCATCAGAGCATCAGGCCACTGTCAGGTCAGACCATCAGGCCACTTTCCCAGCAGACCATCAGGCCACTGTCTGCTCAGACCATCAGGCCACATTCCTGTTAGACCATCAGTCCACATACTAGTCAGACCATCAGTCCACATTCCGGTCAGATCATCAGACCATTTTCTGGTCAAACCATTAGGCCACTATCTCATCAGACCATCAGGCAGCTTTCCGCTCAGACCTACAGGCCACTGTCCCATCTGACCATCTGGCCACTGTACAGACAGACCTTCAGACCATTGTCCGGTCACACCACCATGCCACTGTCCCATCAGGCCATCAGGTCCCTCTCCCATCAGACCATCAGGCCACTCTCCCCTCACACCATCAGACTACTGTCTAGTCAGAACATCAGGAGACTCTCCCATCAGCCCATCAGGCCACTTTCCGGTCAGACCATCAGTCCACTGTCCCGTCAGACCATCAGGCAACTGTCTGGTCAGACCATCAGGCCACTGTCCAGTCAGACAATCAGGCCTCTACCCCAACAGATCATCAGGCCACTTTTCATTTAGACCATCAGGCTGCTCTCTAGTCAGACCTCAGGCCATGGTTGGGTCAGACCATCAGGCCACTGTCCCATTAGACCATTAGGCTGCAGTCCGGTCAGACCATCTGACCATGATCCGCTCAGACCTTCAGGCCACTGTCCAGTCAGACCATCTGGCCACAGTCCCATCAGACTATCAGGCCACTGTCCGGTCAGACCATCAGGCCATGATCCGGTCAGACCTTCAGGCCACTGTCTAGTCATACCATCAGATCCCTGTCCCATCAGACTATCAGGCTCCTGTCCAGCCTGACCATCAGTCCAATGTCCCAACAGACCATCAGGCCATTGTCTCTTCAGACCAATCAGGCCACTGACCAGTCAGACCACCAGGCCACTGTCCCATCAGTGCATCAGTTCACTGTCCGATCAGAAAATCAGGCCAAAGTCCCATCAGTTCAAGAGGCCACATTCGGGTCAGACCATCCAGCCACTGTCCAATCAGACAATCAGGCCACTGTCCAGTCTGACCATCAGGCCACTTTCCCCTCACACCATCAGACCAATGTCTAGTCAGACCATCAGGAGACTCTCCCATCAGGCCTTCAGGTCAATATCTGGCCAGACCATCAGACTAATGTTACTTCAGTCCATCAAGTCCCTATCTGGTCAGACTATCAGGACACTGTCCCATCTTACCATCAGTCCACCATCCGGTTGACCATCAGGCCACTGTCTGGTTAGACCATCAGGCCACATTCCAGTCAGACCATCAGGCCATTTTTTGGTCAAACCATCAGGTCACTATCTCGTCAGACCATCAGGCAGCTTTCCGCTCTGACCTACAGGCCACTGTCCCATCACACCATCAGGCCACTGTCCGGTCAGACCATCAGGCCACTTTCCCAGCAGACCATCAGGCCACTGCCTGCTCAGACCATCAGGTCACTGTCCAGTTAGACCATCAGTCCACATTCTAGTCAGACCATCAGGCCACATTCCGGTCAGATCATCAGGCCATTATCTGGTCAAACCATCAGGTCACTATCTCATCAGACCATCAGGCAGCTTTCCGCTCAGACCTACAGGCCACTGTCCCATCTGACCATCTGGCCACTGTACGGACAGACCATCAGACCACTGTCCGGTCACATCACCACTCCGCTGTCCCATCAGACCATCAGGTCCCTGTCCCATCAGACCATCAGACCACTGTCTGGTCAGACAATCAGGCCACTCTCCCCTCACACCATCAGACCAATGTCTAGTCAGACCATCAGGAGACTATCCCATCAGGCCTTCAGGTCAATATCTGGTAAGACCATCAGACTAATGTTACTTCAGTCCATCAAGCCCCTATCTGGTCAGACTATCAGGACATTGTCCCATCGTACCATCAGTCCACCGTCCGGTTGACCATCAGGCCACTGTCTGGTTAGACCATCAGGCCACATTCCAGTCAGACCATCCGGCCATTTATTGGTCAAACCATCAGGCCACTATCTCATCAGACCATCAGGCAGCTTTCCGCTCTGACCTACAGGCCACTTTCCCATCAGACCATCAGGCCACTGTCCGGTCAGACCATCAGGCCACTTTCCCAGCAGACCATCAGGCCACGGTCTGCTCAGACCATCAGGTCACTGTCCGGTTAGACCGTCATCCACATTCTAGTCAGACCATCAGTCCACATTCCGGTCAGATCATCAGGCCATTTTCTGGTCAAACCATCAGGTCACTATCTCATCAGACCATCAGGCAGCTTTCCGCTCAGACCTACAGGCCACTGTCCCATCTGACCATCTGGTCACTGTACGGACAGACCATCAGACCACTGTCCGGTCACACCACCACTCCGCTGTCCCATCAGACCATGAGGTCCCTCTCCCATCAGACCATCAGGCCACTCTCCCTTCACACCATCAGACCACTGTCTAGTCAGAACATCAGGAGACTCTCCCATCAGGCCATCAGGTCACTATCTAGTCAGACAATGAGGACACTGTCCCATCAGACCATCAGGCCACTGTCCGGTCAGACCATCAGGACATTCACCTTTCAGACCATCAGGCCACTGTCTGGTCAGACCATCAGGCCACTGTCCAGTCAGACAATCAGGCTTCTGCCCCAACAGACCATTAGGCCACTTTCCTTTTAGACCATCAGGCCGCTCTCTAGTCAGGCCGCAGGCCATGGTTGGGTCAGACCATTAGGCAATTGTCCTATCAGTTCATCAGTCCACTGACTGGTCAGACAATCAGGCCCCTGTCCCATTAGTCCATCAGGCCACCTTCCAGTCAGACCATCTGGCTAATGTCCCATCAGAGCATCAGGCCACTCTCTCCTCACTCCATCAGACCACTGTCAGGTCAGACCATCAGGACACTGTTACGTCAGACCATCAATCCACTGTCCAGTAGCCCATCAGGCCACTATCCTCTTAGACCATCAGGCCACTTTGCGGTTAGACCATCAGGCCACATTCTAGTCAGACCATCAGGCCACATTGCAGTCAGACCATCAGGCCGTTTTCTGGTCAAACCATCAGGCCACTATCTCATCAGACCATCAGGCAGCTTTCTGCTCAGACCTACAGTCCTCTGTCCCATCAGACCATCTGGCCACTGTACAGACAGACCATCAGACCACTGTCCGGTCACACCATCATGCAGCTGTTCCATCTGACCATCAAGTCCCTCTCCCATCAGACCATCAGGCTACTGTCCGGTCAGTCCATCAGGCCGCTTTCCCATCAGACCATCAGGCCACTCTCTCACCAGATCGTATGGCCAGTGTCCCATCCAGACCATGATTCCAATGCTGTTCAACCATCCCATTCTCCCAATGGACCATCAGGCCACGGTCCCATCTCTCTATCAGGCCATTGTCCCATCAGACCATCAGGCCATTGTCCCATCAGACCATCAGGTCCCTCTCCCATCAGATCATCCAGCCAGTGTGTGGTCAAACCATCAGGCCACAGTCCAGTCACAATAACAACGCTATGCCATTAGACCATCAGGCCGTAGTCCCATCAGACCATCAGGCCACTGTCTGTTCAGACCATCAGGCCTCTGTCCAGTCAGGCCATCAGGCCAATGTCCAGTCTGACCATCCGGCCATTGTCTTAACAGGCCATCAAACCACTGTCCGGTCAGACCTTCAGTCCGCTGTCCCATCAGACCAGCAGTTCACTCTCCCATCAGACCATCAATCCACTGTCCAGTCAGACCAGGCCACAGTCCAGTCAAACCATAGTAACACAATGCCATTAGTCCATCAGGCCGCTGTCCAATTAGCCAATTAGGCCACAGTCCATTCAACCATCAGGCTACTGTCCCATCAGACCAAAAGGTCAATCTCCTAACAGTCCATCAGGCCCATGTCCGGCCTGACCATCCGTCCACAGTCCCATCAGACCATCAGGCCACTGTCTGGTCAGATTATCAGGCCAATGTCCCATCAGACCTTCAGTCCACTTTCCCATCAGATGATCAGGCCACTAATCAGTTGTACAGTCAGGCCCCTGCCCAGTCAGATCATCAGGCCACTTTCCCAGCAGACCATCAGGCCGCTGTCCGGTCAGACCCTCAAGCCGTTGGCCCAGCAAGCCATCAGGCCTCTGTCCGGTCAGACCATCAGGCCACTGTATGGTCAGTCCATCAGGCCACTGTCCGGTCACATAATTAAGCCGCTGTCTGTTCAGATCATCAAGCCATTGTCCGGTCAGTCCATCAGGCCACTGTCCCATCACACCATCAGACCATTGTCTTCTCAGACCATCAGGCTGGTGTCCCATCAGACCAGCAGGCCACATTCCGGTCAGATCATCAGGCCAGTGTCCCATTAGACCATAAGGCCACTGTCCCATCAGACCACCAGGCGACTGTCCATTCAGACCATCGGGCTGCTGTCCGACCTGACCATCAGGCCAATGTCCGGCCTAACCATCAGTCCTTGTTCCTAACAGACCATCTGGTTGCTGTCCAGTCAGACCATCAGGCCAATGTCCCATCAGACCATCAGGCCACTGTCCAGTCAGACCATCAGGGCACTGTCCGGTCGGACCATTAGGCTACTGTCCCGGCAGACCATCAGTCCCCTGTCCGGTCAGATCATCAGACCATTGTCCCGTACGAACATCAAGCCAATGTCCAGTCGGACCATCAGGCCGCTGTCCGATCAGACCATCAGGTCACTGTCCTGTCAGACAATCTGGCCACTGTCCTCTGAGACCATCAGGCCACTGTCCATTCAGACCATCAGCCACTGTCAGCACATACCATCAGGGCACTGTCCGGTCAGACTCTCAGGCCACTGTCCGTTCAGACCATCAGGCCACTGTCCGTTCATACCATTAGAGCAATGTCCCATCAGACCATCAAGCTGCTGTTCCATACCACAATCAAGCCAATGTCCGGTCAGACCCTCAGGACACTGTCTTATCAGATCATCAGGATGCTGTCCCATCAGACCATCAGGCCGCTGATCCATTAGACCATCAGGCCCTTTTCCTGTCAGACTATCAGGCCAATTTCCCATCAGGCCATCAGGCCACTGTCCGGTCAGACCATCAGGCCGCTGTCTCGTCAGACCTTCGGGCCACTGTCCGGTCTGACCATCAGGCCACTGTCTAGTCAGACCATCAGGCCACTGTCCCATCAATCAGGACACTGGTCGGTCAGACCATCAGCCCACGGGCCAATCAGACCATCAGGCAACTGTCCCATCATACAATCAAGCCAGTGTCCTATCACACCATCAGGTCACTGTCCTGTCAGACAATCTGGCCACTGTCCTCTGAGACCATCAGGCCACTGTCCCTTCAGACCATCAACCACTGTCTGCACATACCATCAGGGCACTGTCCGGTCAGACCATCTGGCCACTGTCCTCTGAGACCATCAGGCCACTGTCCCTTCAGACCATCAGCCACTGTCAGCACATACCATAAGGGCACTGTCCGGTCAGACCATCAGGCCACTGTCCGTTCAGACCATCAGTCCCCTGTCCGCTCAGATCATCAGGCCATTGTCCCGTACGAACATCAGGCCAATGTCCATTCATACCATCAGGCCGCTGTCCGATCAGACCATCAGGTCACTGTCTGGTCAGACCATCTGGCCACTGTCCTCTGAGACCATCAGGCCACTGTCCATTCAGACCATCAGCCACTGTCCGCACATACCATCAGGCCACTGTCTGGTCAGACCATCAGGCCACTATCCATTCATACCATCAGTGCAATGTCCCATCAGACCATCAGGCCGCTGCCCCATACGACCATCAAGCCAATGTCTGGTCAGACCCTAAGGACACTGTCTTATCAGATCATCAGGATGCTGTCCCATCAGACCATCAGGCCACTGATCCATTAGACCATCAGGCCCTTTTCCTGTCAGACTATCAGGCCAATTTCCCATCAGACCAACAGGCCACTGTCCGGTCTGACCATCAGGCCGCTGTCTCGTCAGACCATCAGGCCACTGTCCCATCAGTCAGGACACTGGCGGTCAGACCATCAGCCCACGGGCCAATCAGACCATCAGGCCACTGTCCCATCATACAATCAAGCCAGTGTCCTATCACACCATCAGGTCACTGTTCAGTAAGATCATCAGGCCTCTGTCCAGTCAGACAATCAGGCCATTGTCTGGTCAGACCACCAGGCCAATGTCCCATCAGACAATCAAGCCACTGTCCGGTCAGACAATCAGGCCAATGTCCCGCAGACCTTCAGTCAACTTTCCCATCAGACGATCAGACCACTAACCGGTCAGACAGACAGGCCCCTGTTTGGTCAGGTCATCAGGCCACTTTCCCAGCAGACCATCAGGCTACTTTCCCAGCAGACCATCAGGCCACTGTCCCATCAGGCCATCAGGCCACTGTTCTGTCAGACCATCTGGCCACTCTCCGGTCAGACCATCAGGCCACTGACCGGTCTGACCATCAGTTCAAAGTCTGGTCAGACCATCAGGACACTGTCTGGTCACACCATCAGGCCACTGTCTGGTCAATCCATCCGGCCGGTGTCCGGTCTGACCCTCAAGCCGCTGGCCCATCAGACCATCAGACCACTGTCCAGACAGACCATCAGGCCAAAATGTTAGTACTGAGAGGAATAGCTTTTTGTCAGACAAGTACATTAAGGGTTACAGAACCAAGATATGTAAATGAAATTAGGATACAGACCAGCTACGACCTCATCTAATGTCATACCATCAGGACATTGTCCGCTCAGTCCATCAGACCATTGTCTAGTCAGACCTTCAGGCCGATGTTCCATCAGACCATCAGGCCACTGTCTGGTCAGATCATCAGGACAGTGTCCCATCAGTCCATCTGGCCACTTTTCGTTCAGACCATCAGTGCACTGTCCAGTCAGACCATCAGGCCACTGTCTGTTCAGACCATCAGGCCACTGTCCATTCAGACCATCAGGCTACTGTCCATTGAGACAATCAGGCCGCTGTCAGGTCAGACCATCAGGCCCCTGTCCATTCAGTCCATCAGGCCACTGCCCCATCAAGCCATCAGGGCACTGTCCAGTCAGACCATCAGGCCACTGTCCGTTCAGTCCATTAGGCCACTGTCTGGTCAGACCATCAGGCCACTGTCCCATCAGACCATCAGTCCACTGACCGGTCAAACCATCAGGCCACTGACCGGTCAGACCTTCTGGCCGCTGTCCCATCAGACCATCAAGCCACTGTCCAGACAGACCATCAGGCTACTCTCCCATCAGACCATCAGTCCCCTGTCCGGTCAGTGCAGCAGGCCACTGTCCCATTATACCATCAGGCCACAGTCTGGTCAGACCATCAGGCCAGTGTGTGGTCAGACCATCAGGCCAATGTCCATTCAGACCATCAGGCCACTGTCCAGTCTGTCCATTAGACTACTGTCTGGTCAGACCATCAGGCCACTGCCACATCAAGCCATCAGGCCACTGTCCAGTCAGACCATCAGGCCACTGTCCAGTCAGTCCATCACGCTGCTGTCCTATCAGACAATCAGGCCACTGTCCCACCAGATGATATGGCCAGTGTCCCATCCAGACCATGAGTCCAATGCTGTTCAGACCATGCCACTGTCCCAACAGTCCATCAGGCCATTGTCCCATCAGACCATCAGGCCATTGTCTGGTCAGACCACCGGCCACTGTCCGGGCAGATCATCAGGCCACTGTCCAGTGAGATCATCAGGCAGCTGTCCCAGCAGAGCATCAGGTCCTTCTCCAATCAGACCATCAGGCCACTATCTGGTTAGACCATCAGGCTACTGTCCTATTAAACCAGCAGGTCACTGTCATCAGACTATCAAGCCACTGTCCAGTCAGACCAGGCCACTGTCTGGTCAGACAATCAGTCCACTGTCCCATCAGTGCATCAGGTCACATTCTGTGCAGATCATCAGGCTCCTGTCCCATCAGACCTTCAGGTCACTCTCCCATCAGACCATCGGGCCACTCTCCAGCCTCACCATCCATCCACTGTCCCAGCAGACCACCAGGCCACTGTCCTTTCAGACCATCTGGCCACTGTCCCATCAGACCATCATTCCACTGTCCTTTCAGACCATCAGGCCTCTGTCCATTCAGGCCATCAGGCCAATGTCCAGTCTGACCATCAGCCATTGTCCAAACAGGCCATCAGGCCACTGTCCAGCCTGACCATCCATCCACTATCCCAGCAGAGCACCAGGCCACTGTCCTTTTAGACCATCAGTCCACAATGCCAAAACGACCATCAGGCCACTGTCTGGTCAGATCATCAGGCCAGTGTCCCATCAGTCCTTTTGGCCACTGTTCATTCAGACCATCAGTGCACTGTCCAGTCAGACCATCTGGCCACCATCCGTTCAGACCATCAGGCCACTGTCCCATCAGACCATCAGGCCACTGTCCGTTCAGTCCATCAGGCCACTGTCCCATCAAGCCATCAGGCCACTGTCCAGTCAGTCCATCATGCTGTTGTCCTATCAGACAATCAGGCCACTGTCCCACTAGATGATATGGCCAGTGTCCCATCCAGACCATGAGTCCAATGCTGTTCAGTCCATGCCACTGTCCCAACAGTCCATCAGGCCATTGTCCCATCAAACCATCAGGCCATTGTCTGGTCAAACCACCAGCCACTGTCTGGGCAGATCATCAGGCCACTGTCCAGTGAGATCATCAGGCAGCTGTCCCAGCAGACCATCAGGTCCTTCTCCAATCAGAACAACAGGCCACTATCTGGTTAGACCATCAGGCCACTGTCCAATTAGACCAGCAGGTCACTGTCATCAGACCATCAAGCCACTGTCCAGTCAGACCAGGCCACTGTCTGGTCAGACAATCAGTCCACTGTTCCATCAGTGCATCAGGTCACATTCTGTGCAGATCATCAGGCCACTTTCCCAGCAGACCATCAGGCCACTGTCTAGACAGACCATCAGGCCACTGTCCGGTCATACCATCAGACCATTGTCTGTTCAGACCATCAGGCCACTGTCCAGTCAGAGCTTCAGGCCACTCTCCTGTCAGACCATCTGGCTACTGTGCGGTCACACCATCAGGCCGCTGTCCGATCAGATCATGAGGCCAGTGTCCCATTAGACCATAAGACCACCGTCCCATCAGACCACCAGGCGACTGTCCATTCAGACCATCGGGCCGCTGTCCGTTCTGACCATCAGACCAATGTCCGGCCTGATCATCAGGCCTTGGTCCTAATAGACCATGTGGCCGCTGTCCGGTCAGACCATCAGGCCAATGTCCCATCAGACAATCAGGCCACTGTCCAGTCAGACCATCAGGCCAATTTCCCATCAGACCTTCAGTCCACTTTCCCATTAGAGGATCAGACCACTGTCCAGACAGACCATGATGTCACTCTCCTACCATCAGGCCATTGTCCCTTCAGACCATCAGGCCACTGTCTGGTCAGACCATCAGGCACTTGTCCATCAGAACATCAGGCCACTGTCCCATCAGACCATCAGGCCACTGTCCGTTCAGACCATCAGTCCAGTGTCCGCTCAGATCATCAGACCATTGTCCCTTACGAACATCAAGCCAATGTCCATTCATACCATCAGGCCGCTGTCCAATCTGACCATCGTGTCACTGTCTGGTCAGACCATCTGGCCACTGTCCTCTGAGACCATCAGGCCACTGTCCATTCAGACCATCAGCCACTGTCCGCACATACCATCAGGGCACTGTCCGGTCAGACCATCAGGCCACTGTCCGTTCAGACCATCGGGCCACTGTCCGTTCATACCATCAGTGCAATGTCCCATCAGACCATCAGGCCGCTGCCCCATACGACCATCAAGCCAATGTCTGGTCAGACCCTAAGGACACTGTCTTATCAGATCATCAGGATGCTGTCCCATCAGACCATCAGGCCGCTGATCCATTAGACCATCAGGCCCTTTTCCTGTCAGACAATCAGGCCAATTTCCCATCAGACCATCAGGCCTCTGTCTGGTCAGACTATCAGACTACTGTCCCATCAGTCCATAAGGCCACTGACCCATAAGGCCACTCTCACATCAGACCATCAGGCCGCTGTCTCGTCAGACCATCGGGCCACTCTCCAGTCTGACCATCAGGCCACTGTCTAGTCAGACCTTCAGGCCACTGTCCCATCAATCAGGTCACTGGCCGGTCAGACCATCAGCCCAGGGGCCGATCAGTCCATCAGGCATCTGTCCCATCTTTCCATCAGCCCACTGGCCTGTCTCTCCATCAGGCCACTGTCCCATCATACAATCAAGCCAGTGTCCTATGACACCATCAGGTCACTGTCCAGTAAGACCATCAGGCCTCTGTCCGGTCAGACAATCAGGCCATTGTCCAGTCAGACCATCAGGCCACTGGCCAGTCTCTCCATCAGGCCACTGTCCCATCTTACAATCAAGCCAGTGTCCTATCACACCATCAGGTCACTGTCCAGTAAGACCATCAGGCCAATGTCCCATCAGACAATCAGACCACTGTCCGGTCAGATAATCAGGCCAATGTCTCATCAGGCCACTGTCCGGTCAGACCATCTGGCCACTATCCCGTCAGACCATCAGGCCACTGTCCATCAGACCACACTCCATTGTCCGATCAGAATATCAGACCAATATCCGGTCAGACCACCAGGCCACTGTCCAGTCAGACAATCAGGCCACTCTCCGGTCAGACCATCAGGCCAATGTCCTATCAGACCATCAGGCCACTGTACCATCAGACCATTAGGCCACTATCCAGTCAAACCATCTGGCCATGTCCCGTCAGGCCATCAACCCACTGTCCGGTCAGACCATCAGGCCACTGTCTGATCAGACCATCAAGCCACTGTCCGGACAGACCATCAGGCTACTCTCCCATCAGACCAAGATGTCCACTGTCCGGTCAGTGCAGCAGGCCATTGTCCCATTATACTATCAGGCCACTGTCCGATCAGACCATTAGGCCACTGTCCAGTCAGACCATCAGGCCAATGTCCTATCAGACCATCAGGCCACTGTACCATGAGACCATCAGTCCACTGTCCGGTCAAACCATCAGGCACTGACCGGTCAGACTTTCTGGCCGCTGTCCCATCAGACCATCAAGCCACTGTCCGGACAGACCATCAGGCTACTCTCCCATCAGACCATCAGTCCCCTGTCCGGTCAGTGCAGCAGGCCACTGTCCCATTATACCATCAGGCCACAGTCTGGTCAGACCATCAGGCCACTGTGCAGTCAGACCATCAGGCCAATGTCCATTCAGACCATCAGGCCACTGTCCAGCCTGTCCATCAGGCCACTGTCTCATCAGACCATCAGGCCATTTTCCCATCAAGCCATCAGGCCACTGTCCAGTCAGACCATCAGGCCACTGTCCAGTCAGTCCATCACGCTGCTGTCCTATCAGACAATCAGGCCACTGTCCCACCAGATGATATGGCCAGTGTCCCATCCAGACCATGAGTCCAATGCTGTTCAGTCCATGCCACTGTCCCAACAGTCCATCAGGCCATTGTCCCATCAGACCATCAGGCCATTGTCTCGTCAGACTACCGGCCACTGTCCGGGCAGATCATCAGGCCACTGTCCAGTGAGATCATCAGGCAGCTGTCCCAGCAGAGCATCAGGTCCTTCTCCAATCAGACCATCAGGCCACTATCTGGTCGGACCAGCAGGCCACCGTCCCATTAAACCAGCAGGTCACTGTCATCAGACCATCAAGCCACTGTCCAGTCAGACCAGGCCACTGTCTGGTCAGACAATCAGTCCGCTTTCCCAGCAGACCATCAGGCCAATGTCTAGACAGACCATCAGGCCACTGTCCAGTCAGACCGTCAGGCCGCTGTCCTGTCAGACCATTTGGCTACTGTGTGGTCAGACCATCAGGCCGCTGTCCGGTCAGATCATCTGGCCAGTGTCCCATTACACCATAAGACCACCGTCCCGTCAGACCACCAGGCGACTCTCCATTCAGACCACCGGGCCACTGTCCATTCTGACCATCAGACCAATGTCCAGCCTGACCATCAGGCCTTGGTCCTAACAGACCGTGTGGCCGCTGTCCGGTCAGACCATCAGGCCAATTTCCCATCAGACCTTCAGTCCACTTTCCTATCAGAGGATCAGGCCACTAACCGGTCAGACAGTCAGGCCCCTGTCCAGTCAAATCATCAGGCCACTTTACCAGCAGACCATCATGCTGGTGTCCATTCATACTATTAGGGCACTGTCCGGTTAGACCCTCAGGCCACTGTCCGTTGAGACCATCTGGCCACTGTCCAATCAGACCATCAAGCCAATGCCCGGTCAGACCATCAGGCCGCTGTCGGGTCAGACCATTAGGTCACTCTCTTGTTATACCATCAGGCCATTGTCCATTCAAACCATCAGGCCACTGTCTGGTCAGACCATCAGGCCCTTGTCCATCAGAACACCAGGCCACTGTCCCATCAGACCATCAGGCCACTGTCCGGTCAGATCATCAGGCCATTGTCTCGTACGAACATCAAGCCAATGTCTGGTCGGACCATCAGGCCAATGTCCGATCAGACCATCAGGTCACTGTCCTGTCAGACAATCTGGCCACTGTCCTCTGAGACCATCAGGCCACTGTCCATTCAGACCATCAGCCACTGTCCGCACATACTATCAGGGCACTGTCCAATCCGACCCTCAGGCCACTGTCCATTCAGACCATCAGGCCACTGTCCGTTCATACCATCAGTGCAATGTCCCATCAGACCATCAGGCCACTGTCCCATACGACCATCAAGCCAATGTCCGGTCTGACCCTCAGGAAACTGTCTTATCAGATCATCAGGATGCTGTCCCATCAGACCATCAGACCAGCTGATCCATTAGACCATCAGGCCCTTTTCCTGTCAGACAATCAGGCCAATTTCCCATCAGACCATCAGGCCACTATCCCATCAGATGATCAGACTACTAACCGGTCAGACAGTCAGGCCTCTGTCTGGTCGGATCATCAGGCCACTGTCCCATCAGACCATCAGGCCACTGTCCGTTCAGACCATCAGGGCAATGTCCGGTCAGACCATCAGGCTACAGTCCCGGCAGACCATCAGTCCCCTGTCCGGTCAGATCATCAGGCCATTGCCCCGTACGAACATCAAGTCAATGTCTGGTCGGACCATCAGGCCGCTGTCCGATCAGACCATCAGGTCACTGTCCTGTCAGACAATCTGGCCACTGTCCTCTGAGACCATCAGGCCACTGTCCATTTAGACCATCAGCCACTGTCTGCACATACCATTAGGGCACTGTCCAATCCGACCCTCAGGCCACTGTCCATTCAGACCATCAGGCCACTGTCCGTTCATACCATCAGTGCAATGTCCCATCAGACCATCAGGCCACTGTCCCATACGACCATCAAGCCAATGTCCGGTCAGACCCTCAGGAAACTGTCTTATCAGATCATCAGGATGCTGTCCCATCAGACCATCAGACCAGCTGATCCATTAGACCATCAGGCCCTTTTCCTGTCAGACAATCAGGCCAATTTCTCATCAGACCATCAGGCCACTATCCCATCAGATGATCAGACTACTAACCAGTCAGACAGTCAGGCCTCTGTCTGGTCGAATCATGAGGCCACTTTCCCAGCAGACCATCAGGCCACTTTCCCAGCAGACCATCAGGCCACTATTCAGTCAGACCAACAGGCCAGTATCCGTTCATACCATCTGGGCACTGTCCGGTTAGACCCACAGGCCACTGACCGTTAAGACCATCAGGCCACAGTCCCATCAAACCATCAGGCCGCTGTCAGATCAGATCATCAGTCCTGTGTACAGTCATACCATCAGGCCCCTGTCCAGTCAGTCTATCAGGCCACAGTCCCATCAGTCCATCAAGGCACTGTCCAGTCAGACCATCAGGCCAATGTCCCGCAGACCTTCAGTCAACTTTCCCATCAGACGATCAGACCACTAACCGGTCAGACAGACAGGCCCCTGTCTGGTCAGATCATCAGGCCACTTTCCCAGCAGACCATCAGGCCACTTTCCCAGCAGACCATCAGGCCACTGTCCCATCAGGCCATCAGGCCACTGTCCCATCAGGCCATCAGGCCACTGTCCTGTCAGACCATCTGGCCACTCTCTGGTCAGAGCATCAGGCCACTGACCGGTCTGACCATCAGTTCAAAGTCCGGTCAGACCATCAGACCACTTTCCCAGCAGACCATCAGGTCACTGTCCCATCAGGCCATCTTGCCATGCCCCGTCAGGGCATTAACCCACTGTCCAGTCAGACCATAAGGCCACTGTCTGATCAGACATTCAGGCCACTGTCCGGACAGACCATCAGGCTACTCTCCCATCAGACCATCAGTCCCCTGTCCAGTCAGTGCAACAGGCTACTGTCCCATTATACGTTCAGGCCACAGTCTGGTCAGACCATCAGGCCACTGTGCGGTCAGACCATCAGGCCAATGTCCATTCAGACCATCAGGCCACTGTCCAGCCTGTACATCAGGCTACTGTCCCATCAGAGTATCAGTCCACTCTCGGGTCAGACCATCAGGCCGCGGACCCATCAGACCATCAGGCCACTTTCCGCTCAGACCATCAGTCCCCTGCCCAGTCAGTGCATCAGGCCACTCTCCCATCAGACCATCAGGCCACTGTCTGGTCTGTCCATCAGGCCACTGCCCCATCAGACCATCAGGCCACTGGCCGATCTGTCCATCAGGCCTCTGTCCCATCAGACCATCGGGCCGCTGTCCCATCAGACCTCCAGGCCACTGTCCAGTCAGACCATCAGGCCACTGTCCCATCTGACAATCAGGCCACTGTCCCATCAGACCATCAGTCCCCTGCCTGGTCAGTGCATCAGGCCACAGTCTGTTCAGACCATCAGGCCACTGTCCAGTCAGGCCATCAGGCAACTGTCCCATCAGACCATCAGGCCACTGTCTGGTCTGTCCATCAGGCCACTGCCCCATCAGACCATCAGGCCTCTGTCTCACCAGACCATCAGGCCAATGTCTGGTCAGACTATCAGGCCACTGTCCCATCTGACCATCAGGTCACTGTCCACTCAGAACATCAGGCTGCTGTCCGATCAGACCATCAGGCTACTGTCCGGTCAGACCATCAAGCCCTTGTCCGGTCAGAACATCAACCCCTTGTCCGGTCAGACTATCAGGCCACATTTCCATCAGACCATCAGGCCACTATCCCATCAGATCGTGAGGCCACTGTCCGGTCAGACCATCAGGCTACTGTCCGGTCAGACCATCAGGCTACTGTCCGGTCAGACCATCAGGCTGCTGTCCGGTCAGACCATCAGGCTGCTGTCCTATCAGACCATCAGGTCACTGTCACACCAGACCGTGAGTCCAATGCCGTTCAGACCATGCCACTGTCCCAACAGACCATCAGGCCATAGTCCCATCAGTCCATCAGGCCTTGTCCCATCAGACAATCAGACCATTGTCCGGTCAGACCACTAGGTCACTGTCCGGCCAGATCATTAGGCCACTGTCTGAACAGATCATCAAACCACTGTCCGGTCAGACCTCAGGCGGCTGTGCTATCCGACCATCAGGCCACTGTCCCATCACACCATAAGGCCATTGTCCGGTCAGACCATCAGGCTGCTGTCCCATCAGACCAGCAGATCACTCTCCCATCAGACCATTAAGACACTGTCCGGTCAGACCATGCCACTGACCAGTCAGGCAATCAGTCCACTGTCCCATCAGTCCATCAGGCCGCTTCCAGTCGGACCATCAGGCCACTGTCACACCAGACCATATGGCCATTGTCCCATCCAGACCATGAGTCCAGTGCCAGACAGACCAGGCCACTGTCCCAACAGACCATCAGGCCTTTGTCCGGTCAGAGCATCAGGCATCTGTCCCATCAGACCATCAGGCCATTGTCTGATCAGATCATCAGACAACAGTCCCATTATTCCATCCGGCCGCTGTCCCATCAGACCATCCAGCCATTGTCCGGTCAGAGCATCAGGCCGCTGTCCGGACAGACCATCAGGCCACTGTCCATTCAGACCATCAGGCCACTGTCCCATCTGACCATCAGGCCGCTATCCTATCAAACCAGCAGTTCACTGTCCCATTAGACCATCAAACCACTGTCCAGTCAGACCAGGCCACAGTCCATTCAGACAATCAGTCCATGTCCCGTCAGTCCATCAGTCCACATTCCAGTCAGACCATCAGGCCATTGTCCGGTCTGACCATCAGGCCATTCTGCAGTCAGATCATCAGACCACTGTCCCATCAGACCATCAGACCACTCTCTGGTCAGACTATCAGACCATTGCCCAATCAGACCATCAGGCCACTGTCCCATCAGACCATCAGGACCCTGTACTTTCAGATCATCAGGCCACGATTCAGTCAGACCATAATACCACTATGCCATCTGACCATCAGGCCGCTGTCCAGTCAGACCATCAGTCCAATGTCCGGTCAGACCATCAGGCCACTGTCCGTTCAGACCATCTGGCCAATGTCCATTCAGACCATTAGGCCAATGTCCAGTCAGACCATCAGGCCAATGTCTGGTCAGACCATTAGGCCCCTGTCCGATCAGATCAACTGGCCACTGTCCAGTCAGACCATCAGGCCACTGTCTGATCAGACCATCACGCCACTGTCTGATCAGATCATCAGCCCACTGTCCGGTCAGACCATCAGGCCACTGTCTCTTCAGACAAACAGGCCACTGTCTGGTCAGGTGATCAGGTCACTGTCCCATCAGACCTTCAGGCCGCTGTCCATCAGACCATCAAGCCACTGTCCGGTCAGACCATCAGGCCACTGTCAGGTCAGACCTTCAGACCGCTGTCCCATCAGACCATCAGTCCCCTCTTCGGTCAAACCATCAGGTCACTGTCCGGTCATACCCTCAGGCCATTGTCCATTCAGACTTTTATGACACTGTCCCATCAGACCATCAGGCCCCCGTCCGGTCAGACCATCAGGCCACTGTTCTATCAGACCATCAGGCCACTGCCCCATCAGACCATCAAGTCACTGTTCGGTCTGTCCATCACTCCATTGTCCCATCAGACCATCAGGCCACTGTCCGGTCAGACCATCTGTTGCATGTGATGAAGACCTCGGTTCTATCTTTCTGTGTTCCGGTTAAACCACTTGCTCCCAGTCATTGATACTTTAGGTACCATCCCCCCTGACCTGCAGCATGGCAGGGAGATCGAGCCAAGGCTTCATAGACAGGGGAAAGATACTCAGTGAGGGAGCAGAAGGAAGAATACCAAAGGCAAGAGCTTTCAGTAGGAGGCCATAATCAACCGGAACCTTCATCAAAAAATTGCTAAGGTGAGTGAGGAGTAGGATGTGTGTGAAGCCTCAGTTTTACACAGGAGGATCTTCCTGAACCCTGCTCCCAGTGACAGGCAGACCCATTCTCTCAGAGCAGGAAGTGACTGTGTAGGTGACCATGGCCAGAAATGACCGTGTATTGGGATCCTTCCAGGCTGGAGCGGGCACCCTTTCTCCGTTTGCTATCCTTGATGTAAAAGACAGATGGCTTAGGCTCTGTCTGCCAGGAGAGAAGGTCTTCACTGTGTTCTGCCTGGTCAGAGGCAGGCAGAGCTCACACATGGCGATACAAGAATAGTAGGCATCCCCATGTGAAGAAGAAGCTCTGAGTAAGAGTCGTATGGACTCGAAACGTTGACTCTGTCTTTCTCTCCGCAGATGGCTGTCAGACCTGCTGAGTTTTTCCAGCATTTGTTGTTTTTGTTTCAGATTGCCAGCATCTGCAGTATTTTGCTTTTATCCCCATGTTGCAGGGGGCCATTGACTACACACACAGAGCTTTGTAGGTGCTGCATCGAAATGCAGAGGAGTATTGCAATCACTAAGGTTTCCAATCCTGAATAGGCAGTTGTGTGACATTGTTAAAAACAACATTCAGCTGAATGCTGCCTATGTTGACAACAATCGTGATATGAACAGAGGAACAGGAGTAGGCCATTCAGCTCATCGAGCCTGCTCTATCATTCAATAGGATCAGGCTGATCATCCACTTCAATGTCTTTTCTCCCACACTATCCCCTTATCCCTTTGTGTCATTGGAATTTAGAAATCTGTCAATCTCTGCTTCATACATACTCAGTCACTGAACTTTCACAGCCCTCTGGGGTAGAGAATTCCAAAGATTCACATCCCCCGAGTTGTGTCTTTTCTCTGTGCCACTGCATTATACCTTCAACATTTGAACTATCACTTCAAACAAGAGAGTCATTGCTGGGGGGCAAGGGCCAATCACTGACCACCTGGCTCACGACTCCACCCTGCAACCCAACCATGTGGTCAGCATGGGTACAATGAGAGCCAATGCTGCCACATGTAACATCGTGGAGCTGACCATTGGCATGCTGAAGCAATGCTGCAGCACCGACACTGCTCTGGAGGAGCACTGCAGCACTTGCCAGAGTCTGTATCCCAGTGAATGGTGGTCAGCTGTATCCTGCACAGCCTCACCATCAGGAGGTGCAGAGCTTCTCACCAGATTTACAATGAGCAGCTGAGGGACGGCAAGCACTGGTGAGACCACATCTGGAATGTTGTGTACAGTACTGGCCTCCTTATTTAAAGAAAAATGCAAATGCATTAGAAGCAGTTCTGAGAAGGTCTACCAGACTAATACCAGGAATGGGCGGGTTGTCTTATGAGAAAAGGCTGGACAGGTTAGGCTTATCCACTGGAGTTTAGAAGAGTAAGAGGCAACTTAATTGAAACCTTTAAGGTCCTGAGGGGTCTTGACAGGGTGGATGTGGAGAGGATGTTTCCTCTTGTGTGGGAATCTAGAACTAGGGGTCACTGTTTAAAAATAAGGGGTCGCTCATTTAAGACAGAGGTGAGGTGAAATTTTTTCACTCAGAGGGTCGAGTCCCTTTGGAACTCTCTTCCTGAAAAGGCAGTGGAAGCAGAGTCTTTGAATATTTTTAAGGCAGAGGTGGATAGATTCTTGGTAAGCATGGGGGTGATTGGTTTTTGGGAGTAGGAGGGATGCAGATGTCAGGTTACTATCAGATCAGCCATGATCTTATGAAATGGTGGAGCAGGCTCGAGGGGCTGAATGGCCTACTCCTGCTCCTTGTTCTTATGAACAGAAAGAGCAGAGAGAGGAGGAAGTTTAGGGTGGTGGGGTCAGGGGGGAAGGCAATCACCAAATCCATGTTCATGATGGTCTCATCCAACCCATTAAATAGAAACCCAGTTTGTTAATGTACAGCAACCCCAGAGCTTCCTAACCCTCTGTCACTGACAATCACAGTGTGCTATTGGCCAAAATGCTGAAATAAGAGCATACTCCAAACAAACATTTCAAACTTTAGCAAATAAACAGTCCAATATCCCAGTAAAAAGCATGAACTATTGGCCCTTGAATGCTCCCTGTGCATGTCTTGCCTGTCCTAGAGCTCCTATGTGGTGCTACCTGAGTGGCTGCAGCTGGGAGGCTGCTGACCTTCACTTGGGGGAGGCTGCAAGTGGCCTTCCAGAACACCCTCGAGCAGCTCTGGGCCTCGAGGGCCCATCTTCGGACTGCACCATCTCAGGATGGGTGGCGGCAGACTGGGCTGGTTACAGCAAGGCCACTGGTGAAGTGAGAGTGTCAGGAGCATGAATGCTGTCATCCAGAGAGAAGACAGTAGGTTCTTGCTCTAAGAAGCCACGGGAACTCCCAGGAAGTGCTGTAATACAAGGTTACATGAATCTGGAGGGAGTGCCGTATTAAAGCATAAGTGTATCTAAATGGAGTGCTATATTACAAGGCTGCGTGTCTGTGAAGCTGTGGTATGTTACTAGGGTCTGAAGTGTTGCTAAAATACTCTGATGACACTGGAATATTACAAGGGTAGATGTGTCTCGAATGATATATTACAAGAGTATGTTTGTCTGGAGGGAGTGGTACATTACAAGGGTATATGTCTCAATTGTTCCAATCTCAGTCATTGAGCTCCATTCTGCACATGACACTAGTGTGCACACTCACTCAGAAACTGAGATCCAGGTCACCGTCAGCTCCCTCTCTGAAGCATATGAGAAAATTTACTAAATTCCCAGGAAACTAAGGTCCTCTTCCAACCAGCTCCCACAGGAGAACACCTCCACCCCATCAATTAAGATCAACAGCGAGATCCTGGAAAATATGGATCATTTTCCATACTTTGAGGACCATCTCTTGACGAAGACAGACATAGATGGTAAAATTCATCATCACCTTCAATGTGCCAGATCAGCCTTCGGCCAACTGAGCCAAAGAGTGTTTGAGGACCAGGATCTCAAACCCAAGACTAAGGTCATTGGTTACCCCTGTGCTCCTTTATGCTTCAGACACTTGGACAACCTACAGCAAGCACTTCAGAGCCCTGGAGAAGTACCACCAGCAGTGCCTTCACATGATCCTCCAAATCCGGTGACAAGAAATTCTGAAGATTCTGGAACAGTCCTGGCAGATTAGAGGGTGGCAAATGTATTCCCACTATTTAAAAAAAGGAGGGAGGGAGAAAATAGTGAATTACTGACCAGTTAGCCTAACCTCAGTAGTATGGAAAATGCTAGAGTCTATTATAAAGGATGTGATAGCAGGACACTTGGAAAATATCAACCGGATTAGACAAAGTCAACATGGGTTTATGAAAGGGAAATCATGTTTGACAAACATACTGCAGTTTTTGAGGACGTAACTAACAGAATAGATAAGGGAGAACCAGTGGATGTGGTGTATTTGGAATATCAGAAAGTTTTTGATAAAGCCTCACATAAGAGGTTAGTGTGTAAAATTAAAGCACATGGGATTGGGGTAATATATTGGCATGGATTGAGAATTGGTTAACAGAAAGGAAACGGTGTAGGAATAAATGGGTCTTTTTTCAGAATGGCAGGCGGTGACTAATGGGGTACCACAGGGATCAGTGCTTGGGCCCCAGCTATTCACTACATATTTCAATGATTTGTAATATTTCCAAGTTTGCTGACAACACAAAACTAGCTGGGAATGTGAGTGATGAGGAGGGTGTTAAGAGGCTTCAAGGCAATTTAGACAAGTTGTGAGTGGCCAAATACATGGCAGATGCAGTATAACGTGGGTAAGTGTGAAGTTATCCACTTCAGCAGGTAAAACAGAATGGCAGAGTATTATTTAAATGGTGATAGATTGGGAAATGTTGATGTACAAAGGGACCTGGGTGTCCTTGTACACCAATCACTGAAAGCAAGCATGCAGGTGCAGCAAGCAGGTAAAAAGGCAAATAGTGTGTTGGCCTTCCTTGCGAGAGGACTTGAGTACAGGAGCAAGGATGTCTTACTGCAGCTGTACAGGGCCTTGGTGAGACCACACCTGGAGTATCATGTACAGTTTTGGTCTCCTTACCTAAGAAAAGATATACTTGTCATAGAGGGATTGTAGCAAAGGTTCACCAAACTGATTCCTGGGATGGCAGGATTGTTGTATGAGGAGAGATTGGGCCGACTAAGCCTGTATTCACTGGAGTTTAGAAGAATGAGAGGGAATTTCATTGAAACATAAAATTCTGACAGACTGGATGAAGGAATGATGTTTCCTCTGGCTGGGAAGGGGTGTCTAGAACAAGGGGTCACAGTCAGGATACAGGGCGGGCCATTTAGGACTGAGATGAGGAGAATCTTCTTCACTCAGAGGCTGGTGAACCTGTGGAATTGTCTAGCACAGAGGCTGTGGAGGCCAAGTCACTGAGTATATTTAAGAAGGAAATAGATAGATTTCTGGACTCTAAAGGTATCAAGGGGTATGGGCAGAGCGTGGGAGTATGGTGTTGAGATCGAGGATTCAGCCATGATCATCATAAATAGTGGAGCAGGCTCGAAGGGCCGAGTGACCTACTCCTGCTTCTATTTTCTATGTTTGCCTCTCACACACTCTCTCTCACACACTCACTCTCTCCCTCTCACACACTCACTCTCTCCCTCTCACACACTCACTCTCTCCCTCTCACACACTCACTCTCTCCCTCTCACACACACTCTCTCCCTCTCACACACTCACTGTCTCCCTCTCACACACTCACTCTCTCCCTCTCACTCCCTCTCTCGCACTATCTCACACACATTCTCTCACACACGCTCTCTCTCTTGCTGTCACATACACACACCATCTCTCACACACTCTCACACACACACTCACAAACTCCCTCTCTCTCTCACACACTCTCTCACTCACCCTGACACACGCTCTCACTCTCTCTCTCACACACACCTTCCCACTCTCTTGCTCTCTATCTCACACACATTCTTACTCTCTGTCTCTCTCACACACGCACACACACACACACTCCTGTTCTCTCACTCTATCTCTCACACAGTCTCCCTTTCACACACACCCGCTCTTTCACACTCTCTCTCACACACTTTCTCACTTTTTCTCGCACACTATCTCTCAGACACTCTCTCTCTCTCTAATTGAGAGTGTGTGTGTGAGTGAGAGGCAAAGTGTGTGTGTGAAAGTGAGAGAGGGTGTGAGTGCTTGAATGAGAGAGAGAGGGAATGTGTCAGTGTGAAAGAAAGCGTGTGTTTGAAAGACAGAGAAGAAGAGATGGTGTGTTTGTGTGTATGAGAGAGAGAAGGAAAGTGTGTGTGATAGAGAGAGAGTGTGTGAGAGAGAGTGGGAGCGTGTGTGTGTGTGTGTGAGAGTGAGAGACAGCGTGAGGTAGCATGTGCGTGAGAGAGAGCGAGAGAGGGAATGCGTGTGAAAGGGAGAGTGAGAGAGGGATTGTGTGCGTGAGAGAGAGCAAGAGAGGGAGTGTGTGTGAGAGAGAGGGCGCGAGAGAGGGAGTCTGTGTGAGAGAGTGAGAGTGAAAGGGAGTCTGTGAGAGAGAGCGTGAGAGAGGGAGTGCGTGTGTGTGTGAGAGAGAGCGAGAGGCGGTGTGAGTAGGAGAGAGAGTGAGAGGGTGTATGTGTGTGTTTGTGTGTGTGTGTGTGAAGAGAGCGAAAGGGAGTGTGTGTGAGAAAGACAGTGAGGGAGGGAGTATGTATGAGAGAGAGAGAGTGTGATAGTGGGAGTGTGTGTGGGTGTGTGAGAGAGAGGGCGGGAGGGTGTGTGAGTGAGAGAGCAAGAAAGGGAGTGTGTGTGGGAAAGAGAGTGAGTGGGTGTGTGTGTGTTCGTGTGTGTGTGTGTGTGTGTGTGTGTGTATGTAAAGAGAGCAAGAGGGAATGTGTGTGGGAGAGGGAGTGTGTGTGAGAAAGTCAGTGCGGGAGGGAGTGTGTATGAGAGAGAGAGCAATAGGGGGAGTGTGTGTGTGTGTGAGAGAGAGGGCAGGAGGGTGCGTGAGTGAGAGAGAGAGAAAGGGAGTGTGTGTGTAGGAGAGAGAGCAAGATGGAGTTTGTGAGAGAGAGAGCAAGTGAGGGAGTGTGTGTATGAGAGAGGTAGAGAGTGAGAAGGAGTGAATGTGCAAGAGAGGGAATGAGAAAGGGGAGTTTGCGTGTGTGAGAGAGAGAGCGAGAGAGGTGTGTGTGTGTGTGTCTGCGTGAAAGAGAGAGAGAGTGTGTATATATGGGGGAATGATAGAGGGACTGTGTGTGGGAAAGAGTGAGAGTGTATGTGAGAGTGTGTGTGGGTGTGAGAGAGCGACAGAGGGAGTGAGTGTGTGTGAGAGAGAGAGTGAGAGAGGTGGTGTGTGTCTTTGAGGGAGGGAGAGAGAGAGAGAGAGTTAGTGTGTGTGAGAGATGAGGGAGAGAGGGAGTGTGTGTGTGAGCGAGGGAGTGAGAGAGTGTGTGTGTGTGTGAGATAGAGCACGAGAGAAGCAGTGTGTGTGAGAGAGAGCGCTAGAGAAGGTGTGTGTGTATGAGAGAGATGTTGTGAGTGAGGAAGTGTATGTGTTTGAGAGAAAGCGAAAGAGCGAGTGTGTGTGAGAGAGAGAGCAAGAGAGGGAATCTGTGAGAGAGAGAGTGAGAAGCGGAATGTGTGTGTGTGAGAGAGAAAGTGAGAGGTTGTGTAAAAGAGAGAGGGAGAGAGGATGTGTGAAAGAGAGAGAGAGAGACAGTGTGTGTGGCAAGCTGAGCGAGTGGGCAAATGCCTGGCTGAAGGTAAACATGCAGGTGCAGCAGGCGGTAAAGAAGGCAAATGGTATGTTGGTCTTCGTAGCCAGAGGATTCGAGTACAGGAACAAGGATGTCTTGCTGCAATTGTACAGGGCCTTGGTGAGACCACACCTGGAATATTGTGTGCAGTTATGGTCTCCTTATCTGAGGAAGGATGTACTTGCTGTAGAGGGAGCGTAGCAAAGGTTTACCTGACTGATTCCTGGAATGGCGGGACTGACATATGAGGAGAGATTGAGTCGATTAGGATTATATTCGCTTGAGTTCAGAAGAATGAGGGGGGATCTCATAGAAACCTATAAAATTCTAACAGGACTAGACAGGGTAGATGCAGGAAGGATTTTCCCGATGGTGGGGAAGTCCAGAACCAGGGATCACAGTCTGAGGATGTGGGGTAGATCATTTACGCCTGAGATGAGGAGAAATTTCTTCACCCAGAGAGTGGTGAGCCTGTGGAATTTGTTACCACAGAAAGTAGTTGAGACCAAAACATTGTATATTTTCAAGGAGTTAGATATAGCTCTTGGGGCGAAAGGGATCAAAGGGTATGGGGAGAAAGCAGGAGCAGGCTATTGAGTTGGATGATCAGCCATGATCATAATGAATGGCGGAGCAGGCTCGAAGGGCCGAATGGCCTACTCCTGCTCCAATTTTCTATGTTTCTACGAGAGAGGGAGGGGTGGGTGTGTGTGTGTGAGAAAGGGAGAGAGAGAGGGAGTGTGTGTTTGTCAGAGAGAGAGAGGGGGGAGTGTGTGTGTGAAAGACAGAGAAGAAGAGATGGTGTGTGTGTGAAGGAGAGAGAGAGAAAAGTGTGTGTGATAGAGAGAGAGTGTGTGAGAGAGAGCAGGGGTGTGTGTATGTGTTTGTTTGTGTGTGTGAGAGAGAGTGAGAGTGTGTGTGTGAAAGAGAAAGAGGGGGAATGTGTATGAGAGAGAGAGCGCAAGGGAGCATGTGTGTGTGAAAGTGAGAGAGGGAGTATGTGTGAAAGAGAGAGTGAGAGAGGGAAGTATGTGTGCATGAGAGAGAGAGTGAGAAGGAGTGTGTGAGAGAGAAAGCGAGCGAGGGTAGTATATGTGCATGAGAGAGAGAGAGCGAGAAGGAGTGTGTGTGGGAGAGAGAGAGCGAGAGGGAGTGTGTGTGGGAGAGGGAGTGTGTGTGAGAGAGAGAGGGAGTGTGTGTGTGAGTGAGAGAGCAAGAGAGGGAGTATGTGTGTAGGAGAGAGAGTGAGAGGGAGTTTGTGAGAGAGAGCGAGAGAGGGAGTGTGTGTGAGAGAGGGAGAGCGAGAGAGGTGTGTGTGTGGGAGAGAGAGAGCGAGAGAGGTGTGTGTGTGGGAGAGGGAGAGCGAGAGAGGGAGTGTGTGTGAGAGAGAGAGCGAGAGAGGTGTGTGTGTGAGATAGAGAGGGTGTGTGCGAGAGCGAGAGGGAGTGTGTGTGGGAGAGAGAGTGAGAGGGAGTGTGTGTGAGATAGAGAGGGTGTGTGCGAGAGCGAGAGGGAGTGTGTGTGGGAGAGAGAGCGAGAGAGAGGCAATGTGTGTGAGATAGAGAGTGATAAAAGGTGTGTGTGTATGAGAGAGAGGGTGTGAGTGAGGAAGTGTATGTGTTTGAGAGAAAGCAAAAGAGCAAGTGTGTGTGAGAGAGAGAGAGCGAGAGAGGGAGTGTGCTTGTGTGTGAGAGAGCGAGAGAGGGAAGGTTTGAGAGAGAAAGTGAGAGGCGGAATGTGTGTGTGTGCGTGAGAGAGTGAGAGGCTGTGTAAAAGAGAAAGGGAGAGAGGATGTGTGAAAGAGAGAGAGAGAGACTGTGTGTGGCAAGCTGAGTGAGTGAGTAAATGACTGGCAGATGCAGCATAATGTGGATAAATGTGAGGTTATCCATTTTGGTAGCAAAAACAGGAAGGCAGATTATTATCTGAAGGCTATAACTTGAGAGAGAGGAATGTGCAACGAGACCTGGGTGTCCTCGTACAACAGCCACTGAAGATAAGCATGCAGGTGCAGCAGGCGGTAAAGAAGACAAATAGTGTGTTGGCCTTCATAGCCAGAGGATTCGAGTACAGGAACAAGGATGTCTTGCTGCAATTGTACAGGGCCTTGGTGAGAACATGCCTGGAATATTGTGTGCAGTTATGGTCTCCTTATCTGAGGAAGGATGTACTTGCTGTAGAGGGAGCGTAGCAAAGGTTTACCTGACTGATTCCTGGAATGGCAGGACTGACATATGAGGAGAGATTGAGTCGATTAGGATTATATTCGCTTGAGTTCAGAAGAATGAGGGGGGATCTCACAGAAACCTATAAAATTCTAACAGGACTAGACAGTGTAGATGCAGGAAGGATTTTCCCGATGGTGGGGAAGTCCAGAACCAGGGATCACAGTCTGAGGATGCGGGGTAGATCATTTACGCCTGAGATGAGGAGAAATTTCTTCACCCAGAGAGTGGTGAGCCTGTGGAATTTGTTACCACAGAAAGTAGTTGAGACCAAAACATTGTACGTTTTCAAGGAGTTCAATATAGCTCTTGGAGCAAAAGGGATCAAAGGGTATGGGGAGAAAGCGAGAGCAGGCTATTGAGTTGGATGATCAGCCATGATTATAATGAATGGCGGAGCAGGCTCGAAGGGCCGAATGGCCTACTCCTGCCCCTAGTTTCTATGTTTCTATGGGAGAAGGAGTGTGTGCATGAGAGAGAGGGGTGGGTATGTGTGTGTGAGAAAGGGAGAGAGAGAGGGAGCATGTGAGTGGGACAGAGACAGATGGGGAGTATGTGTATAAAAGTGAGAGGGAGAACGAGAGAGGGAGTGTGTCTGAAAGAGAGAGCGAGAGAGGGAGTGTGTGTGAAAGAGAGACCAAGAGAGGGAGTGTATGTGTGAGAGTGCAAGGGAGGGAGTGTGTATGAAAGAGAGAGGGGGTGCATAAAAGAAACAGAGAGGGAGTGTGTGTGTGAGAGCGAGAAGGAGAGTGAGAGGCTGTGTGAAAGTGAGAGTGTGTGAAAGAAAGAGAGAGAGAGGATGTGAGAAAGAGGGAGAGAGGTTATGTGTGAAAGAGAGAGAGAGAGGATGTGTGAGAGAGGGAAATGGGGAGTGTGTGTGTGAGACAGAGACCGAGAAGGAATGTGTGTGTGAAAGAGAGAGAGAGAGCGAGAGAGGGAGTGTGTGTGTGATAGAGAGAGGTGGGGAGTGTGTTTGTGAGAGAGAGAGCAAGGGACAGCATATGTGTGTGAGCGAGAGGGAGTGTGTGCGTGAGAGAGAGAGAAAGAGCGAGAGAGGGAGTGTGTGTGTGATAGAGATGGGGAGTGTGTTTGTGAGAGAGAGAGCGAGAGACAGCATATGTGTGTGAGAGAGAGAGTGTGTGTGTGAGAGAGCGAGAGAAGGACTATGTGCGTTAGAGTCAGAGCGAGTGAGGGAGTGTATGTATGATATGGAGAGATGGGGAGTGTGTTTGTGAGAGAGAGAGCGAGAGACAGCATATGTGTGTGAGAGAGAGTGAGCGAGGGAGTGAGTGTGTGTGAGGTTGAGAGCGAGAAGGGGAGTGTGTGTGAAAGAGGGAGATGGGGAGTGTGTTTGTGAGATAGAGAGAGTGAGAGAGGGGGTTTGTGTGAAAGAGAGAGAGAGAGGATGTGTAGATGAAACAGAGAGGGTGTGTGAATAAAAGAGAGAGGAAGTGTTTGTGTGTGAGGGAGAGGGGCAGTGTGTGTGTGTGAGAGAGAAGAAGAGAGAGAGGCTGTGTGAAAGAGAGAGTGTGTGAAAGAGAGAGAGAGGGTATGAGAAAGAGGGAGAGAAGGTGTGTGTGAAAGAAAGTGAGAGAGGGTGTGAGGGAGAGGGAGATGGGGAGTGTGTGTGAGAGAAAGAGAGCAAGAGAGAGTGTGTGTGTGAGAGAGACAGTGAGATGGGCAGTGTGCTTGTGAGAGAGAGAGAGAGAGTGAGACAGCATATGTGTGAGAGAAAGAGAGTGAGTGAGGGAGTATGTGTGTGTGTGAAAGAGAGCAAAGATTGACAATCTAGTTGTGCGAGACCCCTAGGGGTTGAGCGACCATAATATGATAGAATTCTTCATCAAGATGGAGAGTGATGTAGTTGATTCTGAGACTTGGGTCCTAAATCTTAATAAAGGAAACTACGATGGTATGAGGCACGAGTTGGCTATGATGGATTGGGAAACGTTACTTAAAGGGATGACAGTGGATAGGCAATGGCAAACATTCAAAGAGCGCATGGGTGAACTGCAACAATTGTTTATTCCTGTCTGGCGCAAAAATAAAATAGAAAAAGTAGCCAAACCATGACTTACAAAGGAAATTAGAGATAGTGTTAGATGCAAGGAAGAGGCAAACAAATTGGCCAGCAAAAACAACAGACCTGAGGATAGAGAGCAGTTTAAAATTCAGCAAAGGAGGACCCAGGGATTGATTAAGAAGGGGAAATGGAGCACGAGAGTAAACTTGCAGGGAACATAAAACTGACTGTAAAAGTTTCTATAGGTATGTGAAGAGAAAAAGATTGGTGAAGACAAATGTAGGTCTCTTACAGTCAGAAACAGAGGAATTTATAATGGGGATCAAAGAAATGACTGACCAACTAAATACATACTTTGGTTCTATCTTCACAAAGGAGGACACAAATAACATAGCAGTAATGTTGGGGAACACAGGGTTTAGTGAGAGGGAGGGACTGAAAGAAATCAGTATTAGTAGGGAAATGGTGTTGGGAAAATTGATGGGACTGAAGGCCAATAAATCCCCGGGGCCTGATAATCTACATCCCAGAGCACTTAAGGAAGTAGCCCTGGAAATAGTGGATGCACTGGTGGTCATTTTCTGAGATTCTATAGACTCTGGAACAGTTCCTACAGATTGGAAGGTAGCTAATGTAACCCCACTATTTAAAAAGGGAGGTAGAGAGAAAACAGGGAATTATAGACCAGTCAGCCTGACGTAGGTAGTGGGGAATATTCTAGAGTCCATTATAAAAGATTTAATAGCTGAGCACTTGAAAAACAGTGGCAGAATCAGACAGAGTCAGCATGGATTTACGAAAGGCAAATCATGCTTGACAAATCTACTGGAGCTTTTTGAGGATGTAACTAATAGAGTTGATGAGGGGGAGCCAATGGATGTGGTTTATTTGGACTTTCAGAAGGCTTTCGACAAAGTCCCACATAAGAGATTGGCGTGTAAAATTAAAGTGCATGGGATTGGGGGTAGTGTATTGAGATGGACAGAAAACTGGTTGGCAGACAGGAAACAAAGAGTAGGAATAGAAGGGTCTTTTTCCAAATGGCAGGCAGTGACTAGTGGGGTACCACAGGGATCGGTGCTGGGACCCCAGTTATTCACAATATATATTGATTTAGATGAGGGAATTAAATGTAATATCTCCAAATTTGCAGATGATACAAGGCTGGGTGGGAGGGTGAGCTGTAAGGAGGATACAGAGATGCTTCAGTGTGATTTGGACAAGCTGAGTGAGTGGGCAAATGCATGGCAGATGCAGTATAATGTGGATAATTGTGAGGTTATCCATTTTGGTAGCAAAAACAGGAAGGCAGATTATTATCTGAATGGCTATGAATTGAGAGAGGGGAATGTGCAACGAGACCTGGGTGTCCTTGTACACCAGTCGCTGAAGGTAAGCATGCAGGTGCAGCAGGCGGTAAAGAAGGCAAATGGTATGCTGGCCTTCATAGCCAGAGGATTTGAGTACAGGAACAGGGATGTCTTGCTGCAATTATACAGGGCCTTGGTGAGACCACACCTGGAATATTGTGTGCAGTTTTGGTCTCCTTATCTGAAGAAGGATGTTCATGCTATAGAGGGAGCGTAGCGAAGGTTTACCTGACTGATTCCTGGGATGGCGGGACTGACATATGAGGAGAGATTGAGTCAATTAGGATTATATTCGCTTGAGTTCAGAAGAATGAGGGGGGATCTCATAGAAACCTATAAAATTCTAACAGGACTAGACAGGGTAGATGCAGGAAGGATGTTCCCGATGGTGGGGGAGTCCAGAACCAGGGGTTACAGTCTGAGGATACGGGGTGGACCATTTAGGACTGAGATGAGAAGAAATTTCTTCACCCAGAGAGTGGTGAGCCTGTGGAATTCATTACCCCAGAAAGTAGTTGAGACCAAAACATTGTATGTTTTCAAGAAGGAGTTAGATATAGCTCTCGGGGCAAAAGGGATCAAAGGGTATGGGGAGAAAGCGGGAGCAGGCTATTGAGTTGGATGATCAGCAATGATCATAATGAATAGCGGAGCAGGTTCGAAGGGCTGAATGTCCTACTCCTTCTCCTAGTGTCTATGTTTCTGAGAGAGGGAGTGTGTGCATGAGAGAGAGAGAGAACGAGAGAAGGAGTGTGTGTGTGAAAGAGAGAGATGGGGAGTGTGTTTGTGAGAGAGCGAGAGAGGCAGCATATGTGTGAGAGAGAGTGAGAGACGGAGTGTGTGTGTGTGTGTGTGTGTGTGAGGGTGAGAGTGAGAGAGGGAGCGTGTTTGCATGAGAAAGAGAGAGAGTGATTGTGTGTGTGTGTGAGAGAGAGAGAGAGAAAGTGAGAGTGTTTGTGTGTGTGAGAGAGTGAGAGCGAGAGGGGGAGAATGTGTGTGTGAGAGAGAGAGAGTCAGAGGGAGAGAGCGAGAGGGAGTGTTTGTGTGTGTGAGAGAGATCGAGAGAGGGAGTGTGTGTGCATGAGAGAGGGAAAGCGAGAGAGGGAGTGTGTGTGAAAGATGGAGATGGAGAGTGTGTTTCTGAGAGAGAGAGAGTGAGAGGCAGCATACGTGTGAGAGAGTGAGAGACGGAGTGTGTGTGAGTGTGAGAGTGAGAGAGGGAGCGTGTGTGTGTGTGAGAGAGAGTGAGAGAGAATGTTTGTGTGTGAGGGAGAGACTGAGAAAGGGTGCATGTGTGTGAGAGAGAGAGAGAGTGAGAGGGGGAGATTGTGTGTGTGAGAGAGAGTGAGACAGAGGGAGTGTTTGTGAGAGAGAGATCGAGAGAGGGAGTTTGTGTGCGTGATAGAGGGACAGTGAGACAGGGAGTGTGTATGAAAGAGGGAGATGGTGAGTGTGTTTCTGAGTTAGAGAGAGCGAGAGACAGCATACTTGTGTGTGAGAGAGAGCAAGAGAGGGAGTGTGTGTGAAAGAGAGAGAGGGTGTGTGAAAGACAGAGAGAGAGAATGTGTAAACGAGAGAGAGAGGGTGTGTGAAATAGAGAGAGAGAGCGAGTGTGTGTGAAAGAAAGAGAGAGGGAGTGTGTGTATGAGAGAGAGAGTGAGAGAGGGAGTGTGTCTGTGAAAGAGAGAGATGGGGAGTGTGATTGTGAGATAGAGAGATCAAGATACAGCATATGTGTATGAGAGAGAGAGTGAGTGTGCCTGTGAAAGAGAGAGAGGGTGTGTGAAATAGAGAGAGATAGGGAGAGTGTGTGTGAAAGAAAGAGAGAGGGAGTGTGTGTGAGAGAGAGAGGGAGAGAGAGAGGCTATGTGAAAGAGAGTGTGTGAAAGAGAGAGAGAGGATGTGTGAGAGAGGGAGATGGGGAGTGTGTGTGTGAGAGAGAGCAAGAGGGAGTCTGTGTGAGAGAGAGAGTGAGACAGGGAGTGTCTGTGTGCAAGAGAATGTGAGAGAGGGAGTGTGTGTGTGAAAGAGAGAGATGGGGAGTGTGTTTGAGAGAGAGAGTGAGAAAGAGCGAGAGACAGCATATGTGTTTGAGAGACGGAGTGTGTATATGCGTGTGAGAGAGCGTGAGAGGGAGTATGTGTGTGAGAGAGAAAGACTGAGAGCCTGTGAAAGAGAGAGATGGGGAGTGTGAAAGACAGAGAGAGAGTGAGAGGGAGAGTGTGTGTGAAAGAAAGAGAGAGCGAGTGTGTGTGAGAGAGGGAGATGAGGAGTGTGTGTGAGAGACAGAGAGCGAGAGGGAACATGTGTGTGTGAGAGAGAGTGAGAGAGGGAGTGTGTGTGTAAGAGGGAGCGAGAGAGGGAGTGCGTATGTAAGAGAGTGAGAAATGGTGTGTGTGTAAGGGAGAGCGAGAGAGGGAGTGTGTGTATGTGAGTGAGGGCGAGAAGGGAGTGTGTGAGAGAGAGTGAGAGAGGGAGTGTCTGTGTGTGTGAGAGAGAGGGAATGTGTGTGCAAGAGGGAGTGAACGAGAGAAGGAGTGTGTGTGTGAGAGACAGAGCGAGAGAAGGAGTGTGGAAGAGAGAAGGTGTGTAAAAGAGAGAGCGAGAGAAAGAGGGTGTGTGTGTGAGAGAGGGAATGTGTGTCTGTGAGTGAGGGTGAGAGAGGGAGTGTGTGTGAAAGAGAGGGAGCGAGAGAGGGACAGTGGAAGAGAGAGCAAGAAGGAGTGTGTGTGCGAGAGAGAGTGCAAGAGGGGTAGTGTATATGTGAGATAGAGTGAGAAAGAGGGTACATGTGTGTGTGTGAGAGAGGGAGAGAGAGGGACTGTGTGTGAAAGAGAGGGAGCGAGGAAGGGAGTGTGTATGTGTGTGAGAGAGACCGCAAGCGAATGTGGGTGAGAGTGAGAGAGTGTGTGTGTGTGTGAGAGAGAGGGAGAGGGAGTGTGTGTGTGAGGGAGAGAATGAGAGGGGGAGTTTGTGTGAGAGAGAGAGCGAGAGAGGGAACGTGTGTGCGAGACAACGAGAGAGGGAGCGTGTGTGTGAGAGAGCGAAAGAGGGGGTGTGTGTGAAAGGGAGGGAGCGAGGGAGGGAGTGTGTACGTGTGTGAGAGAGAGAGCGAGAGAGAGTGTGTGGGTGAGAGGGAGAGAGCGAGGGAGGGAGTGTGTATGTGTGTGAGAGAGACCGAGAGGGAGTGTGGGTGAGAGGGAGAGTGAGAGAGCGTGTGTGTGTGTGTGAGAGAGAGAGCAAGAGTGTGTGTGTTTGAGGGTGAGAGTGAGAGAGGGAGTATGTGTGTGTGAGAGAGAGAGAGATAGTGTATGTGAGAGAGAGAGAGGGAGAGGGAGTGTGTGTGAGGGAGAGAATGAGATGGGGAGTGTATGTGTGAGAGAGAGCAAGAGAGGGAGTGTGTGTGTGAGAGAGAGAGGGAGTGTGTGTGTGAGAGAGAGAGGGAGTGTGTGTGTGAGAGAGAGAGTGAGAAAGGGAGTGTGTGTTTGTGAGGGAGAAACCGAGAGAGGGAGTGTGAGTGTGTGGGAGAGAAAGAGAGGAAGAGATGTAGTGCGTGTGTGAAAGAGACAGAGAGAGCGAGAGGCTATGTGTGTGGGGTAGAGAGCGAGAGATGGAATGTGTGTGTGTGTGAGTGAGAGCGAGAGAGGGAGTTTGTGTGTGAGAGAGAGCGAGCGTGTGTGAAAGAGAGCGTGGGCAAGAGTGTGTGTGTATGTGAAGGAGAGACGGTGTGTGAAAGAGAGAGATGTGGAGTGTATGTGAGAGAGAGAGAGTGAGGGAGTGTGTGTGTGTGAGGGAAAGTGAGAGAGGGATTTTGTGTGTGTGAGAGAGGGAGAGCAAGAGAGGGAGTGTGTGTGTGTGTGTGAGAGGGAAAGCGAGAGAGGGAGTGTGTGTGAGAGAGAGAGGAAGTGTGTGTGTGAGAAAGAGAGAGCGCGACGGTTTGTGTGTGTGTGAGTGACAGACAGCGAGAGAGGAAGTATGTGTGTGAAAGAGCGAGCGAGCGGGAGTGTGTGTGTGAGAGAATGAGAGAGAGAAGGTGTGTGAAAGAGGGAGACGGGCTGTGTGAAAGAGAATGAGGGAGGGAGTGTGTGTGAGAGAAAGCAAGAGTGCGAAAAAGAGTGTATGAGAGTGAAAGTGAGAGAGGGACAGTGTGTGAGAGAGAGTGAAAGGGAATGTGTGTGAAAGGCAGAGAGGATGTGTGAAAATGAGAGAGAGGAGAAAAGGTGTGGAAAAGAGAAAGAGAGAGGGTGTGTGAAAGAGAGAGAGAGGGTGTGAAGGAGAGAGAGAGAGGGGAGTGTCTGTGTGTATGTGTTGAGAGAGAGAGGGTGTGTGAAATGGATGAGCAGTGTATGTGCGAAAGAGAGAGAGAGGAACGGTGTGTGTGTTTGTGTGAGAGGGGGGTGTGTTTGTGTGTGTGAAAGAGAGAGAAAGCGTGTATGAAAGAGATGAGGAGTGTATGTGCGAAAGGGAGAGGGGGAGTGTGTGTGTGAGAGGGGTGTGTGTTTGTGTGTGTGAAAGAGAGAGAGAGGGAGTATGAAAGGCAGAGAGAGAAGGGGTGTGAGAGAGAACGAGGGTGTGTGAAAGAGAGAGAGTGGGAGTGTGTTTATATGTGTGAGAGAGGGGGGAGTGTGAGTTTGTGTGTGTGCGTGAAAGAGGGAGGGAGAGGTTGTATGAAAGACAGACAGAGAGGGGGAGTGTGTGAAAGAGAGAGGGAGGGGGAGTGTGTTCTTGAAAGACAGAGAAGGAGTGTGTGTGTGTGAAAGAGTGAGAGAGAGGGAATGTGTGTTTGAGAGACAGGAAGAGAAGGAGTGCATGTATGTGGGAGGGAGAAGGATTGTGTGTTCGAGAGAGAGGGAATATGTGTGTGAAAAGGAGAGAATGTGGGTGTCAAAGAGAGAGAGTGTCTGTGTAAGAGAGAGAGTGTGTGTGTGTGTGTAAAAGAGAGGGAGAGAGTATCTGTGTAAGAGAGAGAGTGTGTGTGTGTGTGTAAAAGAGAGAGGGAGAGAGTGTCTGTGTAAGAGAGAGTGTGTGTGCGTGTAAAAGAGAGGAGAAAGTGTCTGTGTAAGAGAGAAAGATTGGGTGTCTGTGGTTTGCGGGGGGTGGGGGGGGGGGGGGGGCGGTGGTGCGGATGTGGAGGTGGTGAATGAAGGTAAACTGTTTAATTGTTGGACTCTTGACCATCTGCCCAGCCCTGACTCTCTCATTTCTTTTGTATCCTTTAATGGAGGCAGAAAGTGATTTTGCAAATTCCTACTTCAGAACACTTTGGTTCCTAACATAAATCTTTAGATTTAAGAAGTCCCTGAAAACCAACAACTAGTCTCCAAAAATCAAAAAGTGGCTCGTGAGAAAATCTCAAAAGACCCCTGGAAAGATAATTTGACCCCTGCTGCCCTGCATGTGGCAGGCTACAGATTGCACATCAGAGGCATCAGCCATCTCTGTACCCATCGAATGGTAGTGGAAGCAAATCACCCTCGATCCTGAGGGACTGCCAAAGGAGACCTTACAAGGATACATGTCTCTGCAGGGAGCGGAATACCACAAGGATACATGTCTCTGCAGGGAGTGGTATATCACAAGGGTACACGTCTTTGCAGGGAGCAGTATACCACAAGAGTTTGTGTCTCTGCAGGGAGTGGTATATCACAAGGATACATGTCTCTGTAGGGAGTGGTATATTAAAAGGATACATGGCTCTGCAGGGAGTGGTACACCACAAGAGTATGTGTCTCTGCAGGGAGTGGTATATCACAAGGATACATGTCTCTGCAGGGAGTGGTATATTAAAAGGATACATGGCTCTGCAGGGAGTGGTACACCACAAGAGTATGTGTCTCTGCAGGGAGTGGTATATCACAAGGATACATGTCTCTGCAGGGAGTGGTATATTAAAAGGATACATGGCTCTGCAGGGAGTGGTACACCACAAGAGTATGTGTCTCTGCAGGGAGTGGTATATCACAAGGATACGTGTTTCTACAGGGAGTGGTATATTACAAGGATATATGCCTCTGAAGGGAGTGGTATACCACAAGATACATGTCTCTGCAGGGAGTGGTATATCACAAGGATACATGTCTCTGCAGGGAGTGGTATGCCACAAGAGTATGTGTCTCTGCAGAGAGTAGTATATCACAAGGATACAAGTCTCTGCAGGGAGCGGTATATCACAAGGATACATGTGTGTGCAGGAAACAGTATGTCACAAGGATACAGGTCTCTGCAGACAGCCAGATACCACAAGAGTGAATGTTTCTGCAGGGAGTGGTATACCACAAGAATACGTGTCTCTGCAGGGAGTAGTATGCCACAAGAGTATGTGTCTCTCCGGGGATTGGTATATCACAAGGATACATGTCACTGCAGCGAGTGGTATACCAGAAGAGTATGTGTTTCTGCAGGTAGCGGTATATCACAAGGATACATGTCTCTGCAGGGAGCGGTATATCACAAGGATACATGTCTATCCAGGGAGCAGTATATTCATCTCTGGAGGGAACGGTATATCACAAGGATACATGTCTCTGCAGGGAGCGGTATATTCATCTCTGGAGGGAGTGGTATATCACAAGGATACAAGTCTCTGCGGAGGGAGTGGTATATCACAAGGATACAAGTCTCTGCAGGGAGCGGTATATCACAAAGATACATGTGTCTGCAGGGAACAGTATGTCACAAGGATACATGTCTCTGCAGACAGCCAGATACCACAAGAGTAAATGTCTCTGCAGGGAGTGGTGTACCACAAGAGTACATGTCTCTGCAGGGAGTGGTATACCACAAGTATACGTGTCTCTGCAGGGAGTGGTATACCACAAGTATACGTGTCTCTGCAGGGAGTGGCATATTCATCTCTGGAGGGAGTGGCATATTACAAGAATATATGCCTCTGGAGGCAGTGGCATATTTGTCTCTGGAGGGAGTGGTATATTGAAAGAGTAAATGTCTCTGCAGGTAGTGGTATATTCGTCTCTGTAGGGAATGGCATACTACAAGGGAATGTGCCTCTGGAAGCAGTGGTATACTAAAAGAGTTCATGTGTCTGGAGAGTGTACAATAGTAATTTGTCTGCACTGGAGTGCTGCTTTGGGATGCATAAGAGTGCTTCATTTAGAGTCTGGTGAGGGAAGGACTTTTAAGGGTTAATTTCTATCTAAAGTCTGATCTTTCTTTACATGTCTACCCAGGGAGTGGTATATCACAAGAATAAATGTCGCTGCAGGGAGCGGTATACCACAAGAGTACGTGCCTCTGCAGGGAGTGGTATACCACAAGAGTACGTGCCTCTGCAGGGAGTGGTATACCACAAGAGTATGTGTCTCTGCAGGGAGTGGTATGTCACAAGGATACATGTCACTGCAGGGAGCGATATATTCATCTCTGGAGGGAGTGGTATATTACAAGGATATGTGTCTCTGGAGGTAATGGTATATTTGTCTCTGGAAGGAGTGGTATATTAAAAGAGTAAATGTCTCTGCTGGTAGTGGTATATTCGTCTCTGGAGGGAATGGCATATTACAAGGGAATGTGGCTCTGGAGGCAGTGGTATACTAAAAGAGTTCATGTGTCCGGAGAGTGTACAATAATAATTTGTCTGCACTGGAGTGCTGCTTTGGGATGCATTAGAGTGCTTCATTTAGAGTCTGATGAGGGAAGGACTTTTAAGGTTAATTTCTATCTAAAGTCTAATCTTTCTTTAATTTAGCAACTAACTAGAAGTTGCCCTTTGGGTTGGGAGAAGGTGAGTTTTAGTCCAGCTTTAAAACAGGGGTCATACAGGCTCTGCTTCCAGCTGCAGCTAGTAAATTAGTTAACTGGCTTAAACAGGCTTTCAGAAGCTAGATTCAGACAACATAAAGACAAGCCATCTACAGTCCTGCTTTTGTCTGCATTAGAGTGCTTCAGTTGGAGTTTGGTGAGAGAGGGAGTTTGTTGAAGAAGGAAAGAGATGATTCATTCATTTTTAGAGCGGTGGCCTTGGTAAGTAGGGCCTGGTAAGTATTTCTTCTGCTCTTAATATTCTCTAAAGTAGAGGGAGTAAAAGCAAAGGGAGCAATTTAAGCACAAGTCTTGGCAGGGCAGCTCAGCTAAGTAGAATGCTCCTCCTGTGCAATGTAGGAAGTTAGGGACATTTTCAGTGTCCAGGCCACCATGTGTGCAGGAAGTGTCTCCAGTTGCAGCTACTCGAAATCCATGTTTTCGAGCTGGAGCTGTGGCTGGAGTCTCTGTAGAGCATCCACAAGGATGTTAATGGATAACAAATACAGTGAGGTGGTCACACTGCAGGTAAGCAGTGCACAGGCAGAAAGGGAATGGATGACTGCATGATAGAGTAAAAGCACTAGGCAGGTAGTGCAAGTGTCCTCTGGGTCCATCTCCCTCTCTAACAGATTTTCCGTTTAGGATACTGCTGGGGAGATGGTTTCTCAGGGGAATGCAGCAAGAGCCAAGTCTGTGGCACTATGGGTGGCTCAGCTGCATGGAGGTGGGGGAAGAAGAGTGGAAGAGCAAGTGAGAGGGGATTCTATCATAAGGGGAACAGATAGATGTTTCTGCAGCCACAGACGTGACACCAGGGTGGTATGTTGCCTGCCTGGTGCCAAGGTCAACGATATCACTAAGCGGCTAGTGGGCATTCTGAAGGAGGAGGGTGAACAGCCAAAGGTCGAGGTTTATATCGGTACCAACAACATAGGTAAAAAGAGGGTTGAGGTCCTGAAAGCAGAATATAGGCAGCTAGGAAATAAATTAAAAAGCAAGACCTCAAAGTTAATCATCTCTGTATTACTCCCAGTGCCACTTGCTAGCGAAATCAGGAATAGGAGAATAGGCTGGAAGAATGCATGGCTAGAGAGGTGGTGTAGGAGGGAGGGATGTAGATTCCTGAGGCATTGGGGTCGATTCTGGGGAAGATGGGACCTGTACAAGCTGGAGAGGTTGCACCCCAGCAGGACCAGGGCCAATATCCTTGCAGGGGTATTGACTAGTACTGTGGGGGAAGGTTTAAACTAGAGTGGTAGGAGGTGGGAACCTGAGTAGGGTGACACGAGAGAGGGAAACAAAGATAAAATTGAAAGAAAGAAAAATAAACAGCAAAAGTGGAAGGCAGAGGTTACAAGGGCTAGCAGCAAATTGGGTCATAGTACAAAAAAAGATGTGTGAAAAAGACAAGTCTAAAGGGACTGTATCTGAATGCATGGAGCATTTGCAATAAGGTAGACAAATTAACAGTGTAAATAGATATAAACAGGTACAATATGATTGTGATTACTTAGACATGGCTGCAGGGTGACCAAGGCTGGGAACTGAATATCCAAGGGTACTCGACATTTAGGAAGGACAGGAAAAAAGGAGAAAGAGGTGGCATGGCATTGTTAGTTCAGGATGAAATCAGTGTGATAGTGAGAGAGAGTATTGGCTCAGAAAATCCAGAGGTAGAATCAGTCTGGGTGGAGCTACAAAGCAACAAAGGGTGGAAAACATTAGTGCGGATTGTCTATAGGCCACCAAACAGTAGTGTTAAGGTAGGGGGCAGCATTAAACAGGAAATTAGAGTGTCACGTCTCACTGGGGATAATGCACTGTAATATCAAACCCCACTGCTCCCCAAGAAACGACAAATGTGAAAAGTTTGATCAAACCACCAGATTGCCCCAATTCTACCTAACTGTTTAATTTAGATTGACAGAATACAAGCACTAGGTTTGTAAACTTAAGAAGTAAATAACTGTTTATTATCTTTAATTATCTTTAATCAGTGGTAAAAGAAAGAAATATGGACTGCTAATTTCAAAATCTAACCTAAATTCTATCCCTTCATAAATCACTATTCACACATATACAAAACACATAAGACAAACAAAAACATTGATTTTTAGGGTGGTATAAAACAGTTCAACAGCACCAATTCCGGAGTACAGGATTTGATGGTTGATTTTGATCGATGTCTTCCAAATTCCTTTCAGTCCTTGTTGATGACATGAGGTGGTCTTCCAGCACTTTCAGTCTTTAGTTCATTGGTTGAGCACTTGCCTTTCAGTGTCTCTAAATGTAATTTTCCCCTTTGCCTCTTGACAGGGGTTTTTCAAAGAGAGCAGTTTATAGAGATATGAGGAGAACAAAAGCCAACTAGCTATTATTGTAGAATTACTAGAATCTTACACACACAGGAGACAGAGGTTTTAAGTCTTTTTCCTTTCAGGCTGGGAACTATTTTGCTGCACTGTTCTCACACAAACCCTGGCCACCCGGTCAGGAGTCAATTAAAACATTGTTGCCAGGCAGTTCCCCATTAGACCAGACTCCTCCTTGGCATCATCCTATCTTTCATGGCACACTCTGTCCTAGGACAGCAACATTGTGTATGTCCCTCACACTGTTCCAGTAAACATGTCTTTCCAACTGCAGCCATTGTAATTTTAAACCACAGTCCAACAGAAATAAAAAGATACGTTCTTTACAAGAAATGCATGTAACAAAGGCGCTACAGTAATCATGGGTTACTTAAATCTACATATAGACTGGGCTAACCAAATTAGCAGTAGTACTGTGGCAGATAAAATCCTAGAGTGTGTGCGAGATGGTTTTTTAGACCAGTATGTTGAGAAACTGACTAAGGAACAGGCTATCCTAGATTTGGTCTTGTGCAATGTGAAGGGTTTAAGTATTAATCTTGTTTTGCAGGGTCCTTTAGGGAACAGTGACTATAATGTGATAGAATTTTTCATAAGGATGGAAAGTGAAGTAGTCTGATCTGAAACAAGGGCCCTAAATCTTAACAAAGGAAACTACGAAGGTAAGAGTCGTGATTTGGCTAAGATAGATTGAGGAACTTCATTAAAAGGCATGATGGTGGATAGACAAGGCTAATACTTAAGGAACGAATGTATGCATTGCAACAGTTATATATTCTTCTCTGGTGCAAAAACACAACAGGAAAAGCAGCCCAACCATGGCTAACAAAAGAAATTAAGAACAGTATTAAATCCAAAGAGGAGTCATATAAAGTTGCTAGAAAAAGTAGCAAGCCTGAGGATTGGGAGCTGTTTAGAATTCAGCAAAGGAAGACCAAGACATTGATTAAGAGGGGAAAAATAAAGTATGAGTAAACTTGCAAGGAACATAAAAAAGGACTGTAAAAGTTTCTATAGGTATGTAAGAAGCAAAAGATTAGTGAAGACAAATGTAGGTCCCTTACAGTCCAATACAGGACAATTTATAATAGAGAACAAGGAAATGGCAGAGCAATTAAACAACAAGTTTAGTTCTGTCTTCACGGAGGAAGACGCAAATAACTTCCCAGAAATACTAGGGAACCAAGGGTCTAGTGAGAAGGAGGAATTGAAGGAAATTAGTATTACTGAAAAAACAGTGCTGGAGAAATTAGTGGGACTGAAAGCTGATAAATCCCCGGACCTGATAATCTACATCCCAGGGTACTAAAGGAGGTGGCCATGGAAATAGTGGGTGCGTTGGTTGTCATCTTCCAAAATACTGTAGATTCTGGAACAGTCCTGGCCGATTAGAGGGTGGCAAATGTAACCCCCCCGTTGATACTTTCTAAGTGTCCTGTTATCACAGCCTTTTCCCTACTAATTCAGACCAGTTAGCCTAACTTTAGTAGTAGGGAAAATGCTAGAGTCTATTATAAAGGCTGTGATAACAGGACACTTAGAAAGTATCAACGGGATTAGACAAAGTCAACATGGATTTACGAAAGGGAAATTGTTAGATTCTATTGTTGGGTTTCTTTGTTCGCTAACATGGTTGTACACCTATCTAATGATTAGTGAGTTGGCAACAATATACTGCAGATGCAGAGACCAATATAAGATGAAGCACATGCTGTTTATTTACACAGGTAACAGAGCACTAACGTGATGTGTGCTTCTCCAACCAGACCCTACTATAAACTAATGCTTAACATTGTAGACAGCGCTACACAGCAATTGGGCCATACAGTCACATGGTCAATCTGCTCACATTCTCTTAAAGGTGTATTGCACCTCCAATTACCGCAGAAATCATGTTTGACAAACCTACAGGAGTTCTTTGAGGACATAACTAACAGGGTAGATAAGGGAGAACCAGTTTGGATTTTCAGAAAGCTTTTGATAAAGTCCCACTTGATAAGAGGTTAGTGTTCAAAATTAAAGCACATGGGATTGGGGTTAATATATTGGCATGGATTGAGAATTGATTAGCGGACAGGAAAAAGAGAGTAGGAATAAATGGGTCTTTTTTAGACTGGCAGGCGGTGACTAGTGGGGTACCACAGGGATTAATGCTTGGGCCCCAGCTATTCATAATATATATCAATGATTTAGATGAGGGAACCAAATGTAATATTTCCAAGTTTGCTGACAACACAAAACTTGGTGGGAATGTGAGCGATGAGGAGGCTGTTAAGAGGCTTCAAGGCAATTTAGACAAGTTGTGAGTGGCCAAATACATGGCAGATGTAACATGGATAAATCTGAAGTTATCCACTTTGGTAGGAAAAACAGAATGACAGAGAATACTTTTAATGGTGATGGATTGGGAAATATTGATGTACAAAGGGACCTGGGTGTTCTCATACATCAATCATTGAAAACAAGCATACAGGTGCAGCAAGCAGTTAAGACGGCAAATGGTACGTTGGCCTTCATTGTGAGAGGACTTGAGTACAGGAGCAAGGATGTCTTACTGCAGCTGTACAGGGCCTTGGTGAGACCACACCTGGAGTATTGTGTGCAGTTTTGGTCTCCTTACCTAAGATACCTGCCATAGAGGGGGTGGAATGAAGGTTCACCAGACTGATTCCTGGGATGGCAGGATTGTCGTATGAGGAGAGATTGGGTCGACCAGGCCTGTATTCACTGGAATTCAGAAGAATGAGAGGGTATCTCATTGGACGGACTGGATGCAGGGATGATGTTTCCTCTGACTGGGGGGGTCTAGAACAAGGGGTCACAGTCTCAGGATACGGTGTAGAGCATTTAGGACTGAGATGAGGAAAAACTTCTTCACTCAGAGGCTGGTGAACCTGTGGATTTCTCCACCACAGAGGCTGTGGAGGCCAAGTCACTGAATATATTTCAGAAGGAAATAGATAGATTTCTGGACGCAAAAGGTGTCAAAGGGTATGGGGAGAGAGCAGGAGTATGGCATTGAGATAGAGGATCAGTCAGGATCATAGTGAGGAGTGCTATGATACAATGGTATATGTTGTTGGAAGGAGTGGAATATTACAACGGTACATGTTTCTGGAGGAAGATGTATATTTCAAGGGTACATGTCCCAATAAGGAGGCCTATGTTACAATGGTACTTGTCATTGGAGTGAGTGGAATATTATATTGGTACGTGTCTTTAGCACTTTGTTATATTACAAAGGTATACACCTCTGGAAGGAGTGACAATGCAAGGCTTCGTGTCTTGGAGGGTGTGCTAGAGTGAAAGGTGATATTTCTCTGCACTTTTTGGTATATAATATAAATGTCACTAGAGCAAGTGCTATAACAAAAAGGTACATGTCTCTGGAGGGAGTGGTATATTACAATGGTACATGTTTCTGGATGGAGTGGTATATTACAAGGGTACATGTTTCTGGATGGAGTGGTATATTACAAGGGTACATGTTTCTGGAGGGAACTGTATATTACAATGGTACATGCTTCTGGAGGGAGTGGTATATTACAAGGGTACATGTTTATGGAGGGAGTGATATATTACAAGGGTATATGTTTCTGGTTGGAGTGGTATATTACAAGGTTACATGTTTCTGCAATGATTGGTATATTACAAGGGTACATGTTTCTGGAGGGAGTGATATACAAAAAAGGTAAATGTTTCTGGAGGGAGTGGTATATTACAAGGGTAAATGTTTCTGGAGGGAGTGGTATATTACAAGGGTACATGTTTCTGGAGGGAGTGGAATATTACAAGGGAACATGTTTCTGGAGGGAGTGGTATATTGCAAGAGTAAATGTCTCTGGAGGCGGTGATATATTACAAAGATACATGTCTCTGGAGGGAGTGGTATATTACAAGGGTACATGTTTATGGAGCGAGAGGTATATTACAAGGTTACATGTTTCTGGAGGGAGTGTATATTATAAGGGCACATGTTTATGGAGGGAGTGGTTTATTACAAGGGTACATTTTTCTGGAGGGAGTGATATATTATAAGGGTACCTGTTTCTGTAGGGAGTGGTATATTACAAGGGTCCATGCCTCTGAAGGGAGTGGTATATTACAAGGGTGTGTGTCTGCAAGCAGAGATCTATTAGAAGGTTATGTTCTCTGAAGGGAGTGGTATTTACCATTGTGCATGTCTCTAGCCTTAGTGGTATATTATAATTGTACCTGTCACTGGAGGGTGGCATTATTACAAGGTTACATCTCTGGGGACCAATTGTTCCTGTTCCCCTGTCACCCCTGTGCTCACTGACCTACATTGGCTCCTGATCAAACAACATCCTCATTTTAAAATTCTCATCCTTGTTTTCAATTCCCTCCATTGCCTCACGTCTCCCTATCTCTGGAATCTCCTCCCGCCCTACAACCCTCCGAGATATCTGCACTCCTCTAATCCTGGCCTCTGGTAGATTCCTAATCAGAATCGCTCCACCATTGGTGGCCCTGTCTTCAGCTGCCTGGGCCCCAAGCTCTGGAATTCCCTCCCTACACCTCTCTCTGTCTCTCCCTCTTTCTCCTCTTTTAAGACACTCCTTAAAACCCCTCTTAAACCCTTTGTTTAGACATCTGATCGAATATTTCCTTGTGTGATTTGGTGTCACACTTGGTTTTATAATGCTCCTTGAAGTGCTTGGGACAATTTATTAAAGGCCCTTTATAAATATAAATATAAATGTTGGTTGTGCATCTCTGGAGGGAGGGCAACAGTACAACAGCATGTATCTTTGGAGAGAGTGATATAGTATAAGGACAGGTGTCTCTTTGGACAATGGTATGTGTGCCTGGACACATTGATGTATTACAAAAGTACATGTTCCTGGGGGCTATCACAAGACCATTAGGAATTGGAGCAGGAGTAGGTCATTGAGCCTGCTCTGCCATTCAGTAAGATCATGTCTGACCTGATAGTGGCATTACTTCCACTTTCCTGCCTTTCCTCTGTAAGCCTTAACTCCCTCCTGGATCAAAAATCTGCCTAACTCGGCCTTGAATATATTCAACAACACAGCATCCACTGCTGTCTGCAGAACAGGCAGACTAATGACCCTCTGAGGGAAGAAATTCCTCCTCATCTCGGCCTTAAATTGGAGACCCCTTATTTTTACTGTGCCCTCTATCCCCCAACAAAAGAGAAAATTCTCTCAGAATCCATTTCAGCAAGCCCCCTCAGAATCTTATGTTTCAATAAGATCACCTCTCGTTCTTCTGGACTCCAATGAACATGAGCCCTGCCTTTCCTAGGGAGATAGCCCTTTAATCCCGGGAATCAGTGTGTTGAACCTTCTCCAAACAGCATCTAATGCAATTATATTCCTCAAGTAAGGAGGCCAAAGCTGTACCTGCCTGCAAGTGTTCAATGCTTTGCTGCAGCTTTACCCTGTTATTCCCAAAGATTCAGTCATTGCTTCAATGCTGCAATCGCTCGATACTCCTGATCATTCCATCACTTATTGCCCCTGATGCCCCTGCCTGTTATCGAGAAGAAATTGATTTCAGACTCACTGAGGAGGCTGTGATAGCCCTGCCTCACCCCAACACCGTCCCTCAAACTGCTCCTCACTGTTGGAGCAGGATGGAGAGGAGGCAACCCTGATAGAATGAGAGGGAGACTATGTTGTAGAAAAGTGAGAGGGGAGCATGAGGCTATTAAATAGTGGAACATCAGGTTTGTAGGGTGAGAGAGAGAGTTGTTGAGGGGTAATTTTTGGAGATTGTGCAGTCAGGTGCCTCAGTTCATGGGAGCGGAGTCAGAGGCAGTACTGACTGTACAACCCGTGTACATGACCAATGGGCTGACAGACTTAAGCTGAGCCTGGTCATGTGACTGTGTAGCACCTCAGGTGGGAAGGGCCTCAGCTGCTTTGTGACATTATTCTTGGCTGCTGTCTGATTGGCTGCTAGCTTCTTTGTGATGTCACCTGGAGACAGGTTTCTGGCCCTGGTTACGCCCCATCGGCATGATGTCACTCTGGGAAGAGTTGGATTTGAGTCTGGGAGGTGGTGGCAGCCAAGAGGATCTGGAAATGTCCTGGGGTAGTTCCCTGCTGGGCTGGTCTGAAATATTTCCTGACATGTTCTCGCCCAGAGGCAGCATGATTGACAGGATGAACACTTTGCAGGTGGGAAGCCTGCTTGACAAGGCCAAAGCCTATGTGAGCAGGTAGGTGTACTGAGAGAGAGGGATTGTGAAGATGAGGGAAGGGGGTTTGTTCACAAGTTCTGGGGGGCCATGGTTTGATGGTGTCTGGGGAGGGAAAATAGTGTGTGGAGGAGGAGATGATGGGTGAGGGAAGACAGGTCACTGGTTGGGTGGGGGTGCGGATTATACTGGTTGCTTTTTGGGCTTGGAGCAAACAGTCCTTCTCCGCTTGACCCACAAGCAGCGCTGACCTCATGATTTCAACTCTCCTCACCTCCATTCTGTTGCCGGGTTTCCCAAGACCAAACCAAACCAAAACAGATTGGCTGTTAACATGAAGGAAGGCAGCAACATTATAACATTTAAATAATCAACACACTTCCCATAAATGGATTCTTTACTCATATTCAGCTCCGATTAAAACCAATAGTGAGCAGGATCAAGCCTGTCCTGCAAGTGTTTGATGGGGACAGTTTAGAGGGAGCTTTACGCTGTATCTAACCCCATACAGTACCTGTCCTGGGAGTGTTTGATGGGTGAGTGATGAGGGAGCTTTACTCTGGAACCATCCCTGTGCTGTACCTTCTTTGGGGATGTTTGATATGGACAGTATGGACGGATCTATACTCTGTATCTAACCCATTGCTGTACCTGTCCTGGGAGTGTTTGATGGGACAGTGTAGAGGGAGCTTTACGCTGTATCGAACCCATTGCTGTACCTGTCCTAGGACTGTTTGATGGGACAGTGAAGAGGGAGCTTGATTCTGTATCTAACTCATTGCTGTACCTGTCCTAGGAGTGTATTATGGAGTCTGGTACAAGGAGCTTTACTCTGTATCTAATCCATTGCTGTACCTGTTTTGGGAGTGTTGATGGGTCAATGATGAGAGAGCTTAACTCTGTATCCATCCCTGTGCTGTACCTGCCCTGGGAGTGTTTGATGGGACACTGTTTAGGGAGGATTTATCTGTTTCTAACCTCGTGCTCTACCTACCCTGGGAGTGTTTGATGTGGGCAGTTTAGATGGAGCTTTACACTGTATCTAAACCTGTGCTGTACCTGGCCTGGGAGTGTTTGATGGATCAGTGATGAGGGAGCTTCTACGCTGTATCCATCCCAGTGCTGTATCTTCCTTGGGAATGTTTGATGCGGACACTTTAGACGGAGCTTTACACTGTATCGAACCCATTGCTGTACCTGTCCTAGGACTGTTTGATGGGACAGTGAAGAGGGAGCTTGATTCTGTATCTAACTCATTGCTGTACCTGTCCTAGGAGTATATTATGGAGTCTGGTACAAGGAGCTTTACTCTGTATCTAATCCATTGCTGTACATGTTTTGGGAGAGTTGATGGGTCAGTGTCGAGAGAGCTGAATTCTGTATCTATTCTTGTGCTGTAACTGTCCTGGGAGTGTTTGATGGCTCAGTGATGAGGGAGCTTTACTTTGTATCAATTCCTGTGCTGTACCTGCCCTGGGAGTGTTTGATGGGACACTGTTTAGGGAGGATTTATCTGTTTCTAACCACGTGCTCTACCTACCCTTGGAGTGTTTGATGTGGGCAGTTTAGATGGAGCTTTACACTGTATCTAACCCTGTGCTGTACCTGTCCTGAGAGTGTTTGTTGGATCAATGATGAGGGAGCTTCTACTCTGTATCCATCCCTGTGCTGTACCTTCCTTGGGAATGTTTGATGTAGACAGTTTAGACGGAGCTTTACTCTCTATCTAACCCATTGCTGTACCTGTCCTGGGAGTGTTTGATGGCTCAGTGATGAGGGAGCTTTACTTTGTATCAATCCCTGTGCTGTACCTGCCTTGGGAGTGTTTGATGGGACACTGTTTAGGGAGGATTTATCTGTTTCTAACCACGTGCTCTACCTACCCTTGGAGTGTTCGATGTGGGCAGTTTAGATGGAGCTTTACACTGTATCTAACCCTGTGCTGTACCTGTCCTGGGAGTGTTTGATGGATCAGTGATGAGGGAGCTTCTACTCTGTATCTAATCCATTGCTGTACCTGTTTTGGGAGTGTTGATGGGTCAGTGTCGAGAGAGCTGAATTCTGTATCCATTCTTGTGCTGTAACTGTCCTGGGAGTGTTTGATGGGACACTGTTTAGGGAGGATTTATCTGTTTCTAACCTCGTGCTCTACCTACCCTTGGAGTGTTTGATGTGGGCAGTTTAGATGAAGCTTTACACTGTATCTAACCCTGCGCTGTACCTGTCCTGGGAGTGTTTGATGGATCAGTGATGAGGGAGCTTCTACTCTGTATCCATCCCTGTGCTGTACCTTCCTTGGGAATGTTTGATGTAGACAGTTTAGACGGAGCTTTACTCTCTATCCAACCCATTGCTGTACCTGTCCTGGGAGTGTTTGATGTCTCAGTGATGAGGGAGCTTTACTTTGTATCAATCCCTGAGCTGTACCTGCTCTGGGAGTGTTTGATGGGACACTGTTTAGGGAGGATTTATCTGTTTCTAACCATGTGCTCTACCTACCCTGGGAGTGTTCGATGTGGGCAGTTTAGATGGAGCTTTACACTGTATCTAACCCTGTGCTGTACCTGTCCTGGGAGTGTTTGATGGATCAGTGATGAGGGAGCTTCTACTCTGTATCCATCCCTGTGCTGTACCTTCCTTGGGAATGTTTGATGTAGACAGTTTAGACAGAGCTTTACTCTGTATCTAACCCATTGCTGTACCTGTCCTGGGAGTGTTTGATGGGACAGTGTAGAGGGAGCTTTACTCTGCGTCTAACCCATTGCTGTACCTGTCCTGGGCGTGTATTATGGAGTCAGGGTAGAGGGAGTTTTACTCTGTATCTAACCCCATGCTGCACCTGTCCTGGGAGTGTATTATGGAGTCAGGTACAGGGAGCTTTCCTCTATATCTTGTTATGTGCTGTACCTGTCCTGGGAGTGTTTGATGGGGACAGTGTAGAGGGAGCTTTACTCTGTATCTAACCCCATTCTGTACCTGTCCTGGGAGTGTCCAATGGAGACAGTGTAGAGGGAGTTTTTATCTGTTTCTAACCGCGTGCTCTACCAACCCTGGGAGTGTTTGAGTGGGCCGTTTAGATGGAGCTTTACTCTGTATCTAACCCCGTGCTGTACCTGTCCTGGGAGTGTTTGATGGGTCAGTGATGAGGGAGCTTTAATCTGTATCCATCCATGTGCTATACCTTCCTTGGGAATGTTTGAAGTGGACAGTTTAGACAGAGCTTTACTCTGTATCTAACCAATTGCTGTACCTGTCCTGGGAGTGTTTGATGGATCAGTGATGAGGGACCTTCTACTCTGTATCCATCCCAGTGCTGTAACTTCCTTGGGAATGTTTGATGGGACACTGTTTAGGGAGGATTTATCTGTTTCTAACCACGTGCTCTACCTACCCTTGGAGTGTTCGATGTGGGCAGTTTAGATGGAGCTTTACACTGTATCTTACCCTGTGCTGTACCTGTCCTGGGAGTGTTTGATGAGTCAGTGATGAGGGAGCTTTAATCTGTATCCATTCAATTGCTGTACCTGCCCTGGGAGTGTTTGATGGGACACTGTTCAGGGAGGATTTATCTGATTCTAACCGCGAGCTCTACGTACCCTGGGAGTGTTTGATGTGGGCACTTTAGATGGAGCTTTATACTGTATCTTACCCTGTGCTGTACCTGTCCTGGGAGTGTTTGGTGGGTCAGTGATGAGGGAGCTTCTACTCTGTATCCATCCCTGTGCTGTATCTTCCATGGGAATGTTTGATGTGGACAGTTTAGACGGAGCTTTACTCTCTATCTAACCCATTGATTATCCTGGGAGTGTTTGATGCGACAGTGTAGAGGGAGCGTAATTCTGTGTCTAACCCATTGGCTGTACCTGATCCTGGGAGTGTATTATGGAGTCAGGTAGAGGGAGTTTTACTCTGCATCTAACTGGGATTGTATTATAAAGTCAGGTACAGGGACCTTTACTCTGTATCTTGTCATGTGCTGTACCTGTCCTGGAAGTGTTTGATGGGGACAGTGTAGAGGGAGCTTTACACTGTATCTAACCGCATGCTGTACCTGTCCTGGGAGTGTTTAATGGGGACGCTATAGTGGGAACTTTACTCTGTATATAACTCTGTGCCGTACCTGCCCTGGGAGTGTTTGATGGGACACTATTTAGGGAGCTTTTATCTGTTTCTAACCGCGTGCTCGACCTACCCTGGGAGTGTTTGATGTGGGCGGTTTAGATGGAGCTTTACTCTGTATCTAATCCCGTGCTGTACCTGTCCTGGGAGTGTTTGATCGATCAGTGATGAGGGAGATTTACTCTGTATCCATCCCTGTGCTGTACCTTCCTTGGGAATGCTAGAAATGGACTGTTTAGAGGGAGCTTTACTCTGTATCTAACCCATTGCTTTAGCTGTCCTGGGAGTGTTTGATGGGTCAGTGATGAGGGAGCTTTACTCTGTATCCATCCGTGTGCTGTACCTTCCTTGGGAGTGTCTGATGTGGACAGTTTAGACGGAGCTTTACTCTTTATCTAACCCGGTACTGTACCTGGCCTCGGAGTGTTTGATGGGGTCAGTGCAGAGGGAGCTTTACTCTGTATCGTACCCATTGCTATACCTGTCCTGGGACTGTTTGATGGGACAGTGTAGTGGGAGCTTTTCTCTGTATCTAACTCATCGCTGTTCATGTCCTGGGAGTATATTATGGAGTCAGGTAGAGGGAGTTTACTCTGTATCTAATCCATTGCTGCACCTGTTTTTGGAGTGTTGATGGGTCAATGTCGAGAGAGCTTAACTCTGTATCCATCCTTGTGCTGTACCTGCCCTGGGAGTGTTTGATGGGACACTGTTTAGGGAGTATTTATCTGTTTCTAACCCCGTGCTCTACCTACCGTGGAGTGTTAGATGTGGGCAGTTTAGATAGCGCTTTACTCTATATCTAACTGAGTGCTGTACATGTCCTGGGTGTGTTTGATGGCTCAGTGATGAGCGATCTTTACTCTGTATCCATCCCTGTGCTGTACGTTCCTTGGGAATATTTGGTGCGGACAGTTTAGACAGAGCTTTACTCTGTATCTAACCCCGTGCTGTATCTGTCCTGGAACTGTTTGATGGGACAGTGCAGAGACAACTTTACTCTGTGTCTAACTCTTCGCTGTTACTGTCCTGGGAGTGTATAATGGAGTCAGGTAGAGGGAGCTTTACTATGTATCTAATCCTTTGCTGCATCTGTTTTGGGAGTGTTTGATGGATCAATGTCAAGAGAGCTTAACTCTGTATCCATCCTTGTGCTGTACCTGCCCTGGGAGTGTTTGATGGGACACTGTTTAGGGAGCTTTTATCTGTTTCTAACCACGTGCTCTACCTACCGTGGTTGTGTTAGTTGTGGGCAGTTTAGATTCCGCTTTACTCTGTATCTAACCCCGTGCTGTACCTGTCCTGGGTTTGTTTGATGGGTCAGTGATGAAGGAGATTTACTCACTATCCATTCCTGTGCTGTACCTTCCTTGGGAATGTTTGAAGTGGACAGTTTATTTAGAGGTTTACTCTGTATCTAACCCTGTGCTGTACCAGCCACGGGAGTGTTTGATGGGGACACTGATGAGGGAGCTTTACTCTGTATCAAACCCATTGCTGTATCTGTCCTGGGAGTGCATTTTGGAGTCAGGTAGAGGGAGCGTTACTCTGTATCTAATCCAGTGCTGTACCTGTTTTGGGAGTGTTGATGGGTCAATGTCGAGAGAGCTGAATTCTGTATCCATCCTTGTGCTGTACCTGCCCTGGGAGTGTTTGATGAGTCAGTGATGAGGGAGCTTTACTCTGTATCCATCCAATTGCTGTACCTGCCCTGGGAGTGTTTGATGGGACACTGTCCAGGAAGGATTTATCTGATTCTAACCGCGAGCTCTACGTACCCTGGGAGTGTTTGATGTGGGCACTTTAGATGGAGCTTTATACTGTATCTTACCCTGTGGTGTACCTGTCCTGGGAGTGTATTATGGAGTCAGGTAGAGGGAGTTTTACTCTGCATCTAACTCCATGCTGCCCCTGTCCTGGGATTGTATTATAAAGTCAGGTACAGGGACCTTTACTCTGTATCTTGTCATGTGCTGTACCTGTCCTGGAAGTGTTTGATGGGGACAGTGTAGAGGGAGCTTTACTCTGTATCTAACCACATGCTGTACCTGTCCTGGGAGTGTTTAATGGGGACGCTATAGTGGGAGCTTTACTCTGTATACAACTCTGTGCCGTACCTGCCCTGGGAGTGTTTGATGGGACACTATTTAGGGAGCTTTTATCTGTTTCTAACCGCGTGCTCTACCTACCCTGGGAGTGTTTGATGTGGGCGGTTTAGATGGAGCTTTACTCTGTATCTAACTCTGTGCTGTAGTTGCCCTGGGAGTGTTTGATGGGGACAGTGCAGAGGGAGCTTTATTCTATATCGAAACCATTGCTGTACCTGTTTTGGGACTGCTTGATGTGACAGTGTAGAGGGAGATTAACTCTGTATCTAACTCATCGCTGTTCCTGTCCTGGGAGTATATTATGGAGTCAGGTAGAGGGAGCTTTACTGTGTATCTAACCCATCGCTGTACCTGTCCTGGGAGTGTATTATAGAGTCACGTAGATGTAGCTTTACTCTGTATCTAATCCATTGCTGTACCTATTTTGGGAGTGTTTGATGGGTCAATGTCGAGAGAGCTTAACTCTGTATCCATCCTTGTGCTGTACCTGCCTTGGGAGTGTTTGATGGGACACTGTTTAGGGAGCTTTTATCTGTTTCTAACCGCGTGCTCTACCTACACTGGGAGTGTTAGATGTGGGCAGTTTAGAAATCGCTTTATTCTATATTTAACCCCGTGCTGTACCTGTCCTGGGTGTGTTTGATGGTTCAGTGATGATGGAGATTAACAATGTATCCATCCCTGTGCTGTACCTTCCTTGGGAATGTTTGATGTGGACTGTTTAGATGGAGCTTTACTCTTTATCTAACCCTGTGCTGTACCAGCAATGGGAGTGTTTGATGGGGACAGTGATAAAGGAGCTTTACTCTGTATCGAACCCATTGCTGTACCTGTCTTAGGACTGTTTGATTGGATAGTGTAGAGGGAGTTTGTCCTTGTATCTAAGTCATTGCTGTACTTGTCCTGGGAGTGTATTTTGGATTCAGGTAGTGGGAGCTTTACTTTGTATCTAATCCATTGCTGTACCTGTTTTGGGAGTGTTGATGGGTCAATGTCGAGAGAGCTGAATTCTGTATCCAACCTTGTGCTATACCTGTCCTGGGAGTGTTTGATGGGTCAGTGATGAGGAAGCTTTACTCTGTATCCATCCAATTGCTATACCTACCCTGGGATGTTTGATGTGGGCACTTTAGATGGAGCTTTATACTGTATCTTACCCTGTGCTGTGCCTATCCTGGGAGTGTTTGATGGATCAGTGATGAGGGAGGTTCTACTCTGTATCCATCCCTGTGCTGTAAATTCCTTGGGAATGTTTGATGTGGACAGTTTAGATGGAGCTTTACTCTCTATCTAACACACTGCTGTGCCTATCCTGGGAGTGTTTGATGGGAATGTGTAGAGGGAGCGTTACTCTGTGTCTAACCATTGCTGTAAATGATCCTGGGAGTGTATTATGGAGTCAAGTAGAGGGAGTTTTACTTTGCATCTAACCCCATGCTGCCCCTGTCCTGGGACTGTATTATGGGGTCAGGTACAGCGAGCTTTACTCTGAATCTTGTCATGTGCTGTACCTGTCCTGGGAGTTTTTGATGGGTACAGTGTAGAGGGAGATTTACTCTGTATCTAACCGCATGCTGTACTGTCCTGGGAGTGTTTAATGGGGACGCTGTAGTGGGAGCTTTACTCTGTATATAACTCTGTGCTGTACCTGCCCTGGGACTGTTTGATGGGACACTGTTTAGGGAGTATTTATCTGTTTCTAACCGTGTGCTCTACCTAGCCTGGGAGTGTTTGATGTGGGCAGTTTAGATGGAGCTTTACTCTGTATCTAACCGCATGCTGTACTGTCCTGGGAGTGTTTAATGGGGACGGTGCAGAGGGAGCTTTACTCTGTATCTAACCCCGTGCTTTAGCTTTCCTGGGAATGTTTGATGGGTCAGTGATGAGGGAGCTTTACTCTGTATCCTTCCCTGTGCTGTACCTTCCTTGGGAATGTTGGAAGTCGACAGTTTAGATGGAGCTTTACTCTGAATCTAACCCCGTGCTGTACCTGCCATCGGAGTGTTTGTTGGGGACAGTGCAGAGGGAGCTTTACTCTATATCAAACCCATTGCTGTGCCTGTCCTGGGACTGTTTGATGGGACAGTGTAGAGGGAGCCTTACTCTGTACCTAACTCATTGCTTTACTTTTCCTGGGAGTATATTATGGAGTCAGGTAGAGGGAGCTTTTCTCTGTATCTAATCCATTGCTGTACCTGTTTTGGGAGTGTTGGTTGGGTCAATGTCGAGAGAGCTGAATTCTGTATCCATCCTTGTGCTGTACCTGCCCTGCGAGTGTTTGATGGGACACTGTTTAGGGAGCTTTTATCTGTTTCTAACCACATGCTCTACCTACACTGGGAGTGTTAGATGTGGGCAGTTTAGATTCCGGTTTATTCTATATTTAACCCCGTGCTGTACCTGTCCTGGGAGTGTTTGATGGGTCAGTGATGATGGAGCTTTACAATGTATCCATCCCAGTGCTGTACCTTCCTTGGGAATGTTTGATGTGGACAGTTTAGATGGAGCTTTACTCTGTATCTAACCCTGTTCTGTACCAGCCCTGGCAGTGTTTGATGAGGACAGTGAAGAGGTAGATTTACTCTCTATCTAACCCATTGCTGTACCTGTCCTGGGATTGTTTGATGGGACAGTGCAGAGGGTGTATTACCTTTTATCTAAGTAATTGCTGTTCCTTTCCTGGGAGTGTATTATGGAGTCAGGTAGAGGTAGCTTCACTCTGTATCTAACCCATTGCTGCATCGGTTTTGGGAGTGTTTGATGGGTCAATGTCGAGAGAGCTTAACTCTGTATCCATCCTTGTGCTGTACCTGCCCTGGAACTGTTTGATGGGACACTGTTTAGGGAGCTTTTAACTGTTTCTAACCGCGTGCTCTACCTACACTGGGAGTGTTAGATGTGGGCAGTTTAGAAATCGTTTTATTCTATATTTAACCCCGTGCTGTACCTGTCCTGGGTGTGTTTGATGGTTCAGTGATGATGGAGCTTTATACTCTGTATCCATCCAATTGCTGTACCTGCCCTGGGAGTGTTTGATGGGACACTGTTTAGGGAGCATTTATCTGTTCCTAACCGCGTGCTCTACCTACCCTGAGAGTGTTTGATGTGGGCAGTTTAGATGGAGCTTTACTCTGTATCTAACCCTGTGCTGTGCCTATCCTGGGAGTGATTGATGGGAAAGTGTACAGGGAGCGTTACTCTGTGTCTAACCATTGCTGTACCCGATCCTGGGAGTGTATTATGGAGTCAGGTAGAGGGAGTTTTACTCTGCATCTAACCCCATGTTGCCCCTGTCCTGGGACTGTATTATGGTGTCAGGTACAGGGAGCTTTACTCTGAATCTTGTCATGTGCTCTACCTGTCCTGGGAGTGTTTGATGGGTACAGTTTAGAGGGAGATTTACTCTGTATCTAACCGCATGCTGTACCTGTCCTGGGAGTGTTTAATGGGGACGGTGCAGAGGGAGCTTTACTCTGTATATAACTCTCTGATCTACCTGCCCTGGGAGTGTTTGATGGGACATTATTTAGGGAGTATTTATCTGTTTCTAACCGCGTGCTGTACCTAGCCTGGGAGTGTTTGATGTGGGCAGTTTAGATGGAGCTTTACTCTGTATCTAACCCTGTGCTTTAGCTTTCCTGGGAATGTTTGATGGGTCAGTGATGAGGGAGCTTTACTCTGTATCCTTCCCTGTGCTGTACCTTCCTTGGGAATGTTGGAAGTCGACAGTTTAGATGGAGCTTTACTCTGTATCTAACCCCGTGCTGTACCTGCCATCGGAGTGTTTGTTGGGGACAGTGCAGAGGGAGCTTTACTCTATATCGAACCCATTGCTGTACCTGTCCGGGGACTGTTTGATGGGACAGTGTGTAGGGAGCCTTACTCTGTATCTAACTCATTGCTTTACCTTTCCTGGGAGTATATTATGGAGTCAGGTAGACGGAGATTTTCTCTGTGTCTAATCCATTGCTGTACCTGTTTTGGGAGTGTTTGTTGGGCCAATGTCGAGAGAGCTTAACTGTGTATCCATCCTTGTGCTGTACCTGCCCTGGGACTGTTTGATGGGACACTGTTTAGGGAGCTTTTATTTGTTTCTAACTGCGTGCTCTACCTACCGTGGGTGTGTTAGATGTTGGCAGTTTAGATGCCGCTTTATTCTATATTTAACCCCGTGCTGTACCTGTCCTGGGTGTGTTTGATGGGTCAGTGATGATGGAGCTTTACACTGTATCCATCCCTGTGTTGTACCTTCCTTGGGAATGTTTGATGCGGACAGTTTAGATGGAGCTTTACACTGTATCTAACGCTGTGCTGTACCAGCCCTGTGAGTGTTTGATGGGGGCAGTGTAAGGGGAGCTTTACTCTGTATCTAACTCATCGCTGTTCCTGTCCTGGGAGTGTATTATGTAGTCAGGTAGAGGGAGCTTTACTCTGTATCTAACCCATTGCTCTACCTGTCCTGGGAGTGTATTATGGAGTCAGGTAGAGGGTGCTTTACTCTGTATCTAATCCATTGCTGTACCTGTTTTGGGAGTGTTTGATGGGCCAATGCAGAGAGAGCTTAACTCTGTATCCATCCTTGTGCTGTACCAGTGCTAGGAGTGTTTGATGCGACACTGTTTAGGGAGCTCTTATCTGTTTTTAACCGCGTGGTCTACCTACCAGGGGAGTGTTAGATGTTGGCATTTGAGATGGCGCTTTACTCTATATCTAACCCGTTGCTGTATCTGTCCTGGGAGTGTTTGATGGGTCAGTGATGAGGGAGATTTACTCTGTATCCATCCCTGAGCTGTACCATCCTCGGGAATGTTTGAAATGGACAGTTTATATGGAGCTTTACTCTGTATCTAACCCATTGCTTTAGCTGTCCTGGGAGTGTCTGATGGGTCAGTGATGAGAGAGCTTTATTCTGTATGCATCCATGTGCTGTACCTGCCCTGGGAGTGTTTGATGTGGACAGTTTAGACGGAGCTTTACTCTGTATCTAACGCTGTGCTGGACCAGCCATGGGAGTGTTTGATGGGGGCAGTGATGAGGGATCATTACTCTGTATCGAGCCCATTTCTGTACCTGTCCTAGGAATTTTTGATGGGATAGTGTGGATGGAGTTTGACCTTGTATCTAAATCATTGCTGTACCTGTCCTGGGAGTGTATTTTGGAGTCAGGTAGAGGGAGCTTTACTCTGTATCTAATCCATTGCTGTACCTGTTTTGGGAGTGTTGATGGGTCAATGTCGAGAGAGCTGAATTCTATATCCATCCTTGTGCGATACCTGTCCTGGGAGTGTTTGATGCGTCAATGATGAGGGAGCTTTACTCTGTATCCATCCAATTGCTGTACTTGCCCTGGGAGTTTTTGATGGGACACTGTTTAGGGAGCATTTATCTGTTTCTAACCGCATGCTCTACCTACCCTGGGAGTGTTTGATGTGGGCAGTTTAGATTGAGTTTTATACTGTATCTTACGCTGTGCTGTACCTGTCCTGGGAGTGATTGATGGGTCAGTGATGAGGGTTAGTATACTATGTATCCATCCCTGTGCTGTACCTTCCTTGGGAATGTTGGAAGTGGACAGTTTAGACGGAGCTTTACTGTCTATCGAACTCATTGCTGTGCCTGTCCTGGGATTGTTTGATGGGTGAGTCATGAGGCAGCTTTACTCTGTATCTCGCTTATCGCTGTTCCTGTCCTGGGAGTATAATATGGAGTCAGGTAGAGGGAGCTTTACTCTGTTTCTAATCCATTGCTGTACCTATTTGGGGAGTGTTTGATAGATCAATGTTGAGAGAGCTTAACTCTGTATCCATCCTTGTGCTGTGCCTGCCCTAAGAGTGTTTGATGGGACACTGTTTAGGGAGCTTTAATCTGTTTCTAACCGCGTGCTCTACCTACCGTGGGAGTGTTAGATGTGGGCAGTTTAGATGCCGCTTTATTCTATATTTAACCCCATGCTGTACCTGTCCTGGGTGTGTTTGATGAGTCAGTGATGATGGAGTTTTACACTGTATCCTTCCCTGTGCTGTACCTTCCTTGGGAAAGTTTGATGTGGACAGTTAAGTCTCTATCTAACCCCGTGCTGTACCAGCCCTGGGAGAGTTTGATGGGGACAGTGCAGAGTGAGCTTTACTCCGTATCAAACCCATTGCTGTACCTGTCCTGGGACAATTTGATGGGACAGTGTAGAGAGAGCTTTACTCTGTATCTAACCCATTGCTGTACCTGTCCTGGGAGTATATGATGGAGTCAGGTGGAGGGAGCTTTACTCTGTATCTAATTCATTGCTGTACCTGTTTTGGGAGTGTTTGATGGGTCAATGTCGAGAGAGCTTAATTCTGTATCCATCCTTGTGCTGTACCTGCCCTGGTAATGCTTGATGGGACACTGTTTACGGAGCTTTTATCTGTTTCTAACCTCGTGCTCTACCTCCCGTGGGAGTGTTAGATGGCGCTTTACTCTTTATCTAATCCCGTGCTGTACCTGTCATGGGTGTGTCTGATGGGTCAGTGATGAGGGAGCTTTACTCTGTATCCATCCCTGTGCTTTACCTTCCTTGGGAATGTTTGATGTGGACAGTTTAGACAGAGCTTTACTCTGTATCTAACCCCGTGCTGTACCTGTCCTGGGAGTGTTTGATGGGGACAGTGCAGAGGGAGTTTTAATCTGTATCGAACCCATTGCTGTACCTGTCCAGGGACTGTTTGATGGGACACTGCAGAGAGAGCTTTACTCTGTATCTTATTCATCGCTGTTACTTTCCTGGGAGTGTATTATGGGGTCAGGTAGAGGTAGCTTTACTCTGTATCTAACCCCGTGCTGTACCTGCCCTGGGAGTGTTTGATGGGGACAGTGTAGAGGGAGCTATACTCTGTATTGAAACCCATGCTTTTCCTATCCTGGGAGTGTTTAATGGAGACGGTGTAGAGGGAGCTTGACTCTGTATATAACTCTGTGCTGTACCTGTCCTGGGAGTGTTTGATGGGACACAGTTTATGGAGTTTTTATCTGTTTCTAACCGCGTGCTCTACCTAGCCTGGGAGTGTTTGCTGTGGGCAGTTTAGATGAAGCTTTACACTGTATCTAACCCCGTGCTGTACCTGTCCTGGGAGTGTTTGATGGGTCAGTGATGAGGGAGATTTACTCTGTATCCATCCCTGTGCTGTACCTTCCTTGGGAATGTTTGAAGTGGACAGTAGAGACGGAGCTTTATTCTGTATCTAACCCATTGCTGTACCTGTCCTGGGAGTGTTTGATGGGTCAATGTTGAGGGAGCTTTACACTGTATCGATCCCTGTGCTGTAACTTCCTTGGGAATGTTTGATGTGGACAGTTTCGACGGAGTGTTATCTGTATCAAACTCATTGCTGTTCCTGTCCTTGGAGTATATTATGGAGTCAGGTAGTGGGAGTTTTACTCTGTTTCTAATCCATTGCTGTATCTGTTTTGGGAGTGTTTGATGGGTCAATGATGAGAGAGCTTAACTCTGTATCCATCCTTGTGCTGAACCTGCCCTGGGAGTGTTTGATGGGTATCTAACTGTATCTAACCCTGCACTGTACCTGTCCTGGGAGTGGTTAATGGGCCAGTGATGAGGGAGCTTTACTCTGTATCCATCCCTGTGCTGTCACTTCCTCGGGAATGTTTGATGTGCACATTTTAGACGGAGATTTACTCTCTATCTAACCCATTGCTGTACCTGCCCTGGGAGTGTTTGATGGGACGGTGCAGAGAGAGCTTTACTCCTGTGTCTAACCCATTGCTGTACCTGTCCTGCGAGAGTATTATTGAGACAGGTAGAGGGAGTTTTACTCTGCATCTAACTCCATGCTGCCCCTGTCCTGGGAGTGTATTATGGAGTCAGGTACAGGGAGCTTTACTCTGTATCTTGTCATGTGCTGTACCTGTCCTGGGAGTGTTTGATGGGGACAGTGCAGGGGGAGCTTTACTCTGTATCTAACCGCATGCTGTACCGGTCCTGGGAGTGTTTAATGGGGACGCTGTAGTGGGAGCTTTACTCTGTATATAACTCTGTGCTGTACCTGCCCTGGGACTGTTTGATGGGACACTGTTTAGGGAGTATTTATCTGTTTCTAGCCGCGTGCTCTACCTACCCTGGGAGTGTTTCATTTGAGCTGTTTAGATGGAGCTTTACTCTGTATCTAACCCCGAGCTGTACCTGTCCTGGGAGTGTTTGTTGGGTCAGTGATGAGGGAGCTTTACTCTGTATCCATCCCTGTGCTGTACCTTCCTTGGGAATGTTTGATGTGGACAGTTTAGACGCAGCTTTACTCTGTATCTTACCCTGTGCTGTAGTTGCCCTGGGAGTGTTTGATGGGGACAATGCAGAGGAAGCTTTACTCTATATCAAACCCATTGCTGTACCTGTCCTGGGACAGTTTGATGGGACAGTGTAGAGGGAGATTAACTCTGTATCTAACTCATTGCTGTTGCAGTCCTGGGAGTATATTATGGATTCAGGTAGAGGTTGCTTTACTCTGTATCTAACCCAGTGCTGTACCTGTCCTGGGAGTATGTTATGGAGTCAGGTAGAGGGATCTTTACTCTGTATCTAATCCATTGCTGTATCTATTTTGGGAGTGTTTGATGGCTCAATGTCGAGAGAGCTTAACTCTGTATCCATCCTTGTGCTGTACCTGCCCTAGGAGTGTTTGATTGGACACTGTTTAGGGAGCTTTTATCTTTTTCTAACCGCATACTCTACCTACCGTGGGAGTGTTCGATGTGGGCAGTTTAGATGCCTCTTTATTATATATTTAACCCCGTGCTGTACCTGTCCTGGGTGTGTTTGATGGATCAGTGATGATGAAGCTTTACACTGTATACATCGCTGTGCTGTACCTTCCTTGGGAATGTTTGATGTGGACAGTTTAGATGGACCTTTACTCTGTATCTAACCCCATGCTGTACCAGCCCTGTGAGTGTTTGATGGGGACAGTGCAGAGTGAGCTTTACTCCGTATCAAACCCATTGCTGTACCTGTCCTAGGAGTGTTTGATGGGACGGTGCAGAGAGAGCTTTACTCCTGTGTCTAACCCATTGCTGTACCTGTCCTGCGAGAGTATTATTGAGACAGGTAGAGGGAGTTTTACTCTGCATCTAACTCCATGCTGCTCCTGTCCTGGGAGTGTATTATGGAGTCAGGTACAGGGAGCTTTACTCTGTATCTTGTCATGTGCTGTACCTGTCCTGGGAGTGTTTGATGGGGACAGTGTAGAGGGAGCTTTACTCTGTATCTAACCGCATGCTGTACCGGTCCTGGGAGTGTTTAATGGGGACGCTGTAGTGGGAGCTTTACTCTGTATATAACTCTGTGCTGTACCTGCCCTGGGAGTGTTTGATGGGACACTGTTTAGGGAGTATTTATCTGTTTCTAACCGCGTGCTCTACCTACCCTGGGAGTGTTTCATTTGAGCTGTTTAGATGGAGCTTTACTCTGTATCTAACCCCGTGCTGTACCTGTCCTGGGAGTGTTTGTTGGGTCAGTGATGAGGGAGCTTTACTCTGTATCCATCCCTGTGCTGTACCTTCCTTGGGAATGTTTGATGTGGACAGTTTAGACGCAGCTTTACTCTGTATCTTACCCTGTGCTGTAGTTGCCCTGGGAGTGTTTGATGGGGACAATGCAGAGGAAGCTTTACTCTATATCGAACCCATTGCTGTACCTGTCCTGGGACAGTTTGATGGGACAGTGTAGAGGGAGATTAACTCTGTATCTAACTCATTGCTGTTCCAGTCCTGGGAGTATATTATGGATTCAGGTAGAGGTTGCTTTATCTGTGTCTAACCCAGTGCTGTACCTGTCCTGGGAGTATGTTATGGAGTCAGGTAGAGAGATCTTTACTCTGTATCTAATCCATTGCTGTACCTATTTTGGGAGTGTTTGATGGCTCAATGTCGAGAGAGCTTAACTCTGTATCCATCCTTGTGCTGTACCTGCCCTAGGAGTGTTTGATTGGACACTGTTTAGGGAGCTTTTATCTTTTTCTAACCGCATACTCTACCTACCGTGGGAGTGTTCGATGTGGGCAGTTTAGATGCCTCTTTATTATATATTTAACCCCGTGCTGTACCTGTCCTGGGTGTGTTTGATGGATCAGTGATGATGAAGCTTTACACTGTATACATCGCTGTGCTGTACCTTCCTTGGGAATGTTTGATGTGGACAGTTTAGATGGACCTTTACTCTGTATCTAACCCCGTGCTGTACCAGCCCTGTGAGTGTTTGATGGGGACAGTGCAGAGTGAGCTTTACTCCGTATCAAACCCATTGCTGTACCTGTCCTGGGATTTTTTTTTTTTTTGACAGTGTAGAGAGAGCTTTAATCTGTATCTAACTCATTGCTTTTCCTGTCCTGGGAGTATATTATGGAGTCAGGTAGAGGGAGCTTTACTCTGTGTCTAACCCATTGCTGTACCTGTCCTGGGAGTATATTATGGAGTCAGGTAGAGGGAGCTTTACTCTGTGTCTAACCCATTGCTGTACCTGTCCTGGGAGTATATTATGGAGTCAGGTGGAGGGAGCTTTACTCTGTATCTAATCCATTGCTGTACCTGTTTTGGGAGTGTTTGATGGGTCAATGTCGAGAGAGCTTAACTCTGTATCCATCCTTGTGCTGTACCTGCCCTGGTAATGCTTGATGGGACACTGTTTAGGGAGCTTTTATTTGTTTCTAACCTCGTGCTCTACCTCCCGTGGGAGTGTTAGATGTTGTCAGTTTAGATGGTGCTTTACTCTATATCTAATCCCGTGCTGTACCTGTCATGGGTGTGTTTGATGGGTCAGTGATGAGGGAGATTTACTCTGTATCCATCCCTCTGCTGTACCTTCCTTGGGAATGTTTGAAGTGGACAGTAGAGACGGAGCTTTATTCTGTATCTAACCCATTGCTGTACCTGTCCTGGGAGTGTTTGATGGGTCAATGTTGAGGGAGCTTTACACTGTATCGATCCCTGTGCTGTAACTTCCTTGGGAATGTTTGATGTGGACATTTTCGACGGAGTGTTACTCTGTATCTAACTCATTGCTGTTCCTGTCCTTGGAGTATATTATGGAGTCAGGTAGTGGGAGCTTTACTCTGTTTCTAATCCATTGCTGTACCTGTTTTGGGAGTGTTTGATGGGTCAATGATGAGAGAGCTTAACTCTGTATCCATCCTTGTGCTGTACCTGCCCTGGGAGTGTTTGATGGGACACTGTTTAGGGAGCTTTTATCTGTTTCTAACCGTGTACTCTGCCTACCCTGGGAGTATTTGATGTGGGCAGTTTAGATGCAGCTTTACACTGTATCTAACCCTGCACTGTACCTGTCCTGGGAGTGGTTAATGGGCCAGTGATGAGGGAGCTTTACTCTGTATCCATCCCTGTGCTGTCACTTCCTCGGGAATGTTTGATGTGCACATTTTAGACGGAGATTTACTCTCTATCTAACCCATTGCTGTACCTGCCCTGGGAGTGTTTGATGGGACGGTGCAGAGAGAGCTTTACTCCTGTGTCTAACCCATTGCTGTACCTGTCCTGCGAGAGTATTATTGAGACAGGTAGAGGGAGTTTTACTCTGCATCTAACTCCATGCTGCCCCTGTCCTGGGAGTGTATTATGGAGTCAGGTACAGGGAGCTTTACTCTGTATCTTGTCATGTGCTGTACCTGTCCTGGGAGTGTTTGATGGGGACAGTGCAGAGGGAGCTTTACTCTGTATCTAACCGCATGCTGTACCGGTCCTGGGAGTGTTTAATGGGGACGCTGTAGTGGGAGCTTTACTCTGTATATAACTCTGTGCTGTACCTGCCCTGGGACTGTTTGATGGGACACTGTTTAGGGAGTATTTATCTGTTTCTAGCCGCGTGCTCTACCTACCCTGGGAGTGTTTCATTTGAGCTGTTTAGATGGAGCTTTACTCTGTATCTAACCCCGAGCTGTACCTGTCCTGGGAGTGTTTGTTGGGTCAGTGATGAGGGAGCTTTACTCTGTATCCATCCCTGTGCTGTACCTTCCTTGGGAATGTTTGATGTGGACAGTTTAGACGCAGCTTTACTCTGTATCTTACCCTGTGCTGTAGTTGCCCTGGGAGTGTTTGATGGGGACAATGCAGAGGAAGCTTTACTCTATATCAAACCCATTGCTGTACCTGTCCTGGGACAGTTTGATGGGACAGTGTAGAGGGAGATTAACTCTGTATCTAACTCATTGCTGTTCCAGTCCTGGGAGTATATTATGGATTCAGGTAGAGGTTGCTTTACTCTGTATCTAACCCAGTGCTGTACCTGTCCTGGGAGTATGTTATGGAGTCAGGTAGAGGGATTTTTACTCTGTATCTAATCCATTGCTGTATCTATTTTGGGAGTGTTTGATGGCTCAATGTCGAGAGAGCTTAACTCTGTATCCATCCTTGTGCTGTACCTGCCCTGGGAGTGTTTGATTGGACACTGTTTAGGGAGCTTTTATCTTTTTCTAACCGCATACTCTACCTACCGTGGGAGTGTTCGATGTGGGCAGTTTAGATGCCTCTTTATTATATATTTAACCCCGTGCTTTACCTGTCCTGGGTGTGTTTGATGGATCAGTGATGATGAAGCTTTACACTGTATACATCGCTGTGCTGTACCTTCCTTGGGAATGTTTGATGTGGACAGTTTAGATGGACCTTTACTCTGTATCTAACCCCGTGCTGTACCAGCCCTGGGAGTGTTTGATGGGGAAAGTGCAGAGAGGGCTTTACTCCTGTGTCTAACCCATTGCTGTACCTGTCCTGCGAGAGTATTATGGAGACAGGTAGAGGGAGTTTTACTCTGCATCTAACCCCATGCTGCACCTGTCCTGGGATTGTATTATGGAGTCAGGTACAGGGAGCATTACTCTGTATCTTGTCATGTGCTTTACCTGTCCTTGGTGTGTATGATGGGGACAGTGTAGTGGGAGCTTTACTCTGTATCTAACCGCATGCTGTACCTGTCCTGGGACTGTTTGATGGGACAATGTTTAGGGAGTTTTTATCCGTTTCTAACCACATGCTCTACCTACCATGGAAGTGTTTGATGTGGGCAGTTTAGATGGAGCTTTACTCTGTATCTAACTCATCGCTGTTTCTGTCCTGGGGGTATATTAAGGAATCAGGTAGAGGGAGCTTTACTCTGTATCTAACCCTGTGTTGTACCTGTCCTGGGACTGTTTGATGGGACAGTGTAGAGGGAGTTTGACCTTGTATCTAAGTCATTGCTGTAACTGTCCTGGGAGTGTATTTTAGAGTCAGGTAGAGGGAGCTTTACTCTGTATCTATTCCATTGCTGTACCTGTTTTGGGAGTGTTGATGGGTTAATGTCGAGAGAGCTGAATTCTGTATCCAACCTTGTGCTATACCTGCCCTCGAGTGTTTGCTGGGACACCGTTTAGGGAGCTTTTATCTGTTTCTAACCTCGTGCTCTAACTAGCCTGGGTGTGTTTGATGTGGGCAGTTTAGATGGAACTTTACTCTGTATCTAACCCCGTGCTGTACCTGTCCTGGGAGTGTATGATGGGTCAGTGATGAGGGAGCTTTACTCTGTATCCATCCCTGTGCTGTACCTTACTTGGGAATGTTTGATGTGGACAGTTTTGACGGAGTGTTACTCTGTGTCTTACCCCGTGCTGTGCCTGCCCTGGGAGTGTTTGATGGGGACCGTGCAGAGGGAGCTTTAACCTGTATCTAACTCATTGCTGTTCCTGTCCTGAGAGTATATTATGGAGTCAGGTAGAGGGAGCTTTACTCTGTATCTAATCCATTGCTGTACCTGTCCTGGGAGTATATTATGGAATCAGGTAGAGGGAGCTTTACTCTGTATCTTATCCATTGCTGTACCTGTTTTGGGAGTGTTTGATGGGTCAATGATGAGAGGACTTAACTCTGTATCAATCCTTGTGCTGTACCTGCCCTGGGAGTGTTTGATGGGACACTGTTTAGGGAGCTTTTATCTGTTTCTAACCGTGTACTCTACCTACCCTGGGAGTGTTTGATGTGGGCAGTTTAGATGCAGCTTTACACTTATCTAACCCTGCACTGTACCTGTCCTAGGAGTGGTTAATGGATCAGTGATGAAGGAGCTTTACTCTGTATCCATCCCTGTGCTGTCACTTCCTCGGGAATGTTTGATGTGCACAGTTTAGACGGAGCTTTACTCTCTATCTAACCCATTGCTGTACCTGTCCTGGGAGTGTTTGATGGGACAGTGCAGAGAGGGCTTTACTCCTGTGTCTAACCCATTGCTGTACCTGTCCTGCGAGAGTATTATGGAGACAGGTAGAGGGAGTTTTACTCTGCATCTAACCCCATGCTGCACCTGTCCTGGGATTGTATTATGGAGTCAGGTACAGGGAGCATTACTCTGTATCTTGTCATGTGCTTTACCTGTCCTTGGTGTGTATGATGGGGACAGTGTAGTGGGAGCTTTACTCTGTATCTAACCGCATGCTGTACCTGTCCTGGGACTGTTTGATGGGACAATGTTTAGGGAGTTTTTATCCGTTTCTAACCACATGCTCTACCTACCATGGAAGTGTTTGATGTGGGCAGTTTAGATGGAGCTTTACTCTGTATCTAACTCATCGCTGTTTCTGTCCTGGGGGTATATTAAGGAATCAGGTAGAGGGAGCTTTACTCTGTATCTAACCCTGTGTTGTACCTGTCCTGGGACTGTTTGATGGGACAGTGTAGAGGGAGTTTGACCTTGTATCTAAGTCATTGCTGTAACTGTCCTGGGAGTGTATTTTAGAGTCAGGTAGAGGGAGCTTTACTCTGTATCTATTCCATTGCTGTACCTGTTTTGGGAGTGTTGATGGGTTAATGTCGAGAGAGCTGAATTCTGTATCCAACCTTGTGCTATACCTGCCCTCGAGTGTTTGCTGGGACACCGTTTAGGGAGCTTTTATCTGTTTCTAACCTCGTGCTCTAACTAGCCTGGGTGTGTTTGATGTGGGCAGTTTAGATGGAACTTTACTCTGTATCTAACCCCGTGCTGTACCTGTCCTGGGAGTGTATGATGGGTCAGTGATGAGGGAGCTTTACTCTGTATCCATCCCTGTGCTGTACCTTACTTGGGAATGTTTGATGTGGACAGTTTTGACGGAGTGTTACTCTGTGTCTTACCCCGTGCTGTGCCTGCCCTGGGAGTGTTTGATGGGGACCGTGCAGAGGGAGCTTTAACCTGTATCTAACTCATTGCTGTTCCTGTCCTGAGAGTATATTATGGAGTCAGGTAGAGGGAGCTTTACTCTGTATCTAATCCATTGCTGTACCTGTCCTGGGAGTATATTATGGAATCAGGTAGAGGGAGCTTTACTCTGTATCTTATCCATTGCTGTACCTGTTTTGGGAGTGTTTGATGGGTCAATGATGAGAGGACTTAACTCTGTATCAATCCTTGTGCTGTACCTGCCCTGGGAGTGTTTGATGGGACACTGTTTAGGGAGCTTTTATCTGTTTCTAACCATGTACTCTACCTACCCTGGGAGTGTTTGATGTGGGCAGTTTAGATGCAGCTTTACACTTATCTAACCCTGCACTGTACCTGTCCTAGGAGTGGTTAATGGATCAGTGATGAAGGAGCTTTACTCTGTATCCATCCCTGTGCTGTCACTTCCTCGGGAATGTTTGATGTGCACAGTTTAGACGGAGCTTTACTCTCTATCTAACCCATTGCTGTACCTGTCCTGGGAGTGTTTGATGGGACAGTGCAGAGAGAGCTTTACTCCTGTGTCTAACCCATTGCTGAACCTGTCCTGCGAGAGTATTATGGAGACAGGTAGAGGGAGTTTTACTCTGCATCTAACTCCATGCTGCCCCTGTCCTGGGAGTGTATTATGGAGTCAGGTACAGGGAGCTTTACTCTGTATCTTGTCATGTGCTGTACCTGTCCTGGGAGTGTTTGATGGGGACAGTGTAGAGGGAGCTTTACTCTGTATCTAACCGCATGCTGTACCGGTCCTGGGAGTGTTTAATGGGGACGCTGTAGTGGGAGCTTTACTCTGTATATAACTCTGTGCTGTACCTGCCCTGGGAGTGTTTGATGGGACACTGTTTAGGGAGTATTTATCTGTTTCTAACAGCGTGCTCTACCTACCCTGGGATTGTTTCATGTGAGCTGTTTAGATGGAGTTTTACTCTGTATCTAACCCCGAGCTGTACCTGTCCTGGGAGTGTTTGTTGGGTCAGTGATGAGGGAGCTTTACTCTGTATCCATCCCTGTGCTGTACCTTCCTTGGGAATGTTTGATGTGGACAGTTTACACGGAGCTTTACTCTGTATCTTACCCTGTTCTATAGTTGCCCTGGGAGTGTTTGATGGGGACAATGCAGAGGAAGCTTTACTCTATATCGAACCCATTGCTGTACCTGTCCTGGGACTGTTTGATGGGACAGTGTAGATGGAGCTTTAATCTGTATCTAACCCATTGCTGTACCTGTCTTGCGTATATATTATGGTGTCAGGTTGAGGGAGCTTTACTCTGTTTCTAATCCTTTGCTGTACCTATTTTGGGAGTGTTTGATTTGTCAATGTCGAGAGAGCTTTACTCTGTATCCATCCTTATGCTGGACCTGACCTGGGACTGTTTGATGGGACACTGTTTCGGGAGTTTTTATCTGTTTCTAACCACGTGCTCTACCTACCCTGGAAGTGTTTGATGTGAGCAGTTTTGATGGAGCTTTACTCTGTATCTAACTCATCGCTGTTCCTGTCCTGGGGGTATATTATGGAATCAGTTAGAGGGAGCTTTACTCTGCATCTAACCCTGTGCTGTCCCTGTCATGGGACAGTGTAGAGGGAGTTTGACCTTGTGTCTAAGTCATTGCTGTAACTGTCCTGGGAGTGTATTTTGGAGTCAGGTAGAGGGAGCTTTACTCTGTAGCTAATCCATTGCTGTACCTGTTTTGGGAGTGTTGATGGGTTAATGTCGAGAGAGCTGAATTCTGTATCCATCCTTGTGCTGTACCTGCCCTGGGAGTGGTTGATGGGACACTGTTTAGCGAGCTTTTATCTGTTTCTAACCTCGTGCTCTAACTAGCCTGGGTGTGTTTGATGTGGGCAGTTTAGATGGAGCTTTACTCTGTATCTAACCCCGTGCTGCACCTGTCCTGGGAATGTTTGATGGGTCAGTGATGAGGGAGCTTTACTCTGTATCCATCCCTGTGCTGTACCTTCCTTGGGAGTGTTTGAAGTGGGCAGTTTGGACCGAGCTTTACTCTGTATCTAACCCATTGCTGCACCTGTCCTGGGCGTGTTTGATGTGTCAATGTTGAGGGAGCTTTACACTGTATCCATCCCTGTGCTGTACCTTACTTGGGAATGTTTGATGTGGACCGTTTTGACGGAGTGTTACTCTGTGTCTAACCCCGTGCTTTACCTGCCCTGGGAGTGTTTGATGGGGACAGTGCAGAGGGAGCTTTAACCTGTATCTAACTCATTGCTGTTCCTGTCCTTAGAGTATATTATGGAGTCAGGTAGTGGGAGCTTTACTCTGTATCTAATCCATTGCTGTACCTGTCCTGAGAGTATATTATGGAGTCATGTAGAGGGAGCTTTACTCTGTATCTAACCCATTGCTGTACCTGTCCTGCGTATATATTATGGTGTCAGGTTGAGGGAGCTTTACTCTGTTTCTAATCCATTGCTGTTCCTATCTTGGGAGTGTTTGATTGGTCAATGTCGAGAGAGCTTTATTCTGTATCCATCCTTATGCTGTACCTGACCTAGGATTGTTTGATGGGACACTGTTTAGGGAGTTTTTATCTGTATCTAACCCATTGCTGTACCTGTCCTGGGAGTATTTGATTGGTCAATGATGAGGGAGCTTTACACTGTATCGATCCCTGTGCTGTAACTTCCTTGGGAATGTTTGATGTGGACAGTTTAGACGGAGCTTTACTCTGTATCTAACCCCGTGCTGTACCTGCCCTCGGAGTGTTTGATGGGGACAGTGGAGAGGAAGCTTTACTCTGTATCTAACTCATTGTTGTTCCTGTCATGGGTGTATATTATGGTGTCAGGTAGAGGGAGCTTTACTCTGTTTCTAATCCATTGCTGTACCTGTTTTGGGAGTGTTTGATGGGTCAATGTCGAGAGAGCTTTGCTCTGTATCCATCCTTGTGCTGTACCTGCCCTGGGACTGTTTGATGGGACACTGTTTAGGGAGCTTTTATCTGTTTCTAACCGCGTACTCTACCTACCCTGGGAGTGTTTGATGTGGGCAGTTTAGATGGAGCTTTACACTGTATCTAACCCTGTACTGTACCGGTCCTGGGCATGGTTGATGGGTCAGTGAAGAGGGAGCTCCTACCCTGTCTCCATCCCTGTGCTGTCACTTCCTCGGGAATGTTTGATGTGCACAGTTTAGACGGAGCTTTACTCTCTATCTAACCCATTGCTGAACCTATCTTGGGAGTGTTTGATGGGACAGTGCAGAGGGAGCTTTACTCCTGTTTCTAACCCATTGCTGCACCTGTCCTGGGAGTGCATTATGGAGTCAGGTAGAGGGAGTTTTACTCTGTATCTAACCCCATGCTGCACCTGTCCTGGGATTGTATTATGGAGTCAGGTACAGGGAGCATTACTCTGTATCTTGTCACGTGCTGTACCTGTCCTTGGTGTGTATGATGGGGACAGTGTAGTGGGAGCTTTACTCTGTATCTAACCCTGTGCTATACCTGTCCTGGGACTGTTTGATGGGACAGTGTAGAGGGAGTTTGAGCTTGTTCCTAAGTCATTGCTGTAACTGTCCTGGGAGTGTATTTTGGAGTCAGGTAGAGGGAGCTTTACTCTGTATCTAATGCATTGCTGTACCTGTTTTGGGAGTGTTGATGGGTTAATATCGAGAGAGCTGAATTCTGTATCCATGCTTGTGCTATACCTGCCCTCGAGTGTTTGATGGGACACCGTTTAGGGAGCTTTTATCTGTTTCTAACCGCGTGCTCTAACTAGCCTGGGTGTGTTTGATGTGGGCAGTTTAGATGGAGCTTTACTCTGTATCTAACCCCGTGCTGTACCTGTCCTGGGAGTGTTTGATGGGTCAGTGATGAGGGAGCTTTACTCTGTATCCATCCCTGTGCTGTACCTTCCTTGGGAGTGTTTGAATTTGGCAGTTTAGACCGAGCTTTACTCTGTATCTAACCCATTGCTGCACCTGTCCTGGGAGTGTTTGATGTGTCAATGTTGAGGGAGCTTTACACTGTATCCATCCCTGTGCTGTACCCTACTTGGGAATGTTTGATGTGGACCGTTTTGACGGAGTGTTACTCTGTGTCTAACCCCGTGCTGTGCCTGCCCTGGGAGTGTTTGATGGGGACAGTGCAGAGGGAGCTTTAACTTATATCTAACTCATTGCTGTTCCTGTCCTTAGAGTATATTATGGAGTCAGGTAGAGGGAGCTTTACTCTGTATCTAATCCATTGCTGTACCTGTCCTGGGAGTATATTATGGAATCAGGTAGAGGGAGCTTTACTCTGTATCTTATCCATTGCTGTACCTGTTTTGGGAGTGTTTGATGGGTCAATGATGAGAGAGCTTAACTCTGTATCCATCCTTGTGCTGTACCTGTCCTGGGAGTGTTTGATGGGACACTGTTTAGGGAGCTTTTATCTGTTTCTAACCGTGTACTCTACCTACCCTGGAAGTGTTTGATGCGGGCAGTTTAGATGGAGCTTTACTCTGTATCGAACTCATCGCTGTTCCTGTCCTGGGGGTATATTATGGATTCAGGTAGAGGGAGCTTTACTCTGTATCTAACCCTGTGCTGTATCTGTTCTGGGACTGTTTGATGGGACAGTGTAGAGGGAGTTTGAGCTTGTATCTAAGTCATTGCTGTAACTGTCCTGGGAGTGTATTTTGGAGTCAGGTAGAGGGAGCTTTACTCTATATCTAATCCATTGCTGTACCTGTTTTGGGAGTGTTGATGGGTTAATGTCGAGAGAGCTTAAATCTGTATCCATCCTTGTGCTGTACCTGCACTGGTAATGCTTGATGGGACACTGTTTAGGGAGCTTTTATCTGTTTCTAACCTCGCGCTGTAGCTCTCGTGGTTGTGTTAGGTGTCGGCAGTTTAGATGGCGCTTTACTCTATATCTAATCCCGTGCTGTACCTGTCATGGGTGTGTTTGATGGCTCAGTGATGAGGGAGCTTTACTCTGTATCCATCCCTGTGCTGTACCTTCCTTGGGAATGTTTGATGTGGACAGTTTAGACAGAGCTTTACTCTGTATCTAACCCTGTGCTGTACATGCCCTGGGAGTGTTTGATGGGGTCAGGTAGAGGTAGCTTTACACTGTATCTAACCCCGTGCTGTACCTGCCCTGGGATTGTTTGATGGGAACAGTGTAGAGGGAGCTATACTCTGTATTGAAACCCATGCTTTACCTATCTTGGGAGTGCTTAATGGAGATGGTGCAGAGGGAGCATTACTCTGTATATAACTCTGTGCTATACCTGTCCTGGGAGTGTTTGATGGGACACAGTTTATGGAGTTTTTATCTGTTTCTAACCGCGTGCTCTACCTAGCCTGGGAGTGTTTGTGTGGGCAGTTTAGATGAAGCTTTACTCTGTATCTAACCCTGTGCTGTACTAGTCCTGGGAGTGTTTGATGGGTCAGTGATGAGGGAGATTTACTCTGTATCCATCCCTGTGCTGTACCTTCCTTGGGAATGTTTGAAGTGGACAGCAGAGACGGAGCTTTACTCTGTATCTAACCCCGTGCTGTACCTGTCCTGGGAGTGTTTGATGGAGACAGTGCAGAGGAAGCTTTACTCTGTATCTAACTCATTGTTGTTCCTGTCCTGGGTGTATATTATGGTGTCAGGTAGAGGGAGCTTTACTCTGTTTCTAATCCATTGCTGTACCTGTTTTGGGAGTGTTTGATGGGTCAATGTCGAGAGAGCTTTGCTCTGTATCCATCCTTGTGCTGTACCTGCCCTGGGAGTGTTTGATGGGACACTGTTTAGGGAGCTTTTATCTCTTTCCAACCGCGTACTCTACCTACCCTGGGAGTGTTTGATGTGGGCAGTTTATATGGAGCTTTACACTGTATCTAACCCTGCACTGTACCTGTCCTGGGCGTGGTTGATGTTTCAGTGAAGAGGGAGCCCCTCCCTGTCTCCTTCCCTGTGCTGTCACTTCCTTGGGAATGTTTGATGTGCACAGTTTAGACGGAGCTTTACTCTCTATCTAACCCATTGCTGTACCTGTCCTGGGACTGTTTGATGGGACACTGCAGAGAGAGCTTTACTCTGTGTCTAACCCATTGCTGTACCTGTCCTGGGACTGTTTGATGGGACACTGCAGAGGGAGCTTTACTCTGTGTCTAACTCATCGCTGTTACTGTCCTGGGAGTGTATTATGGGGTCAGGTAGAGGTAGCATTACTCTGTATCTAACCCCGTGCTGTACCTGCCCTGGGAGTGTTTGATGGGGACAGTGTAGTGGGAGCTTGACTCTGTATATAACTCTGTGCTGTACCTATCCTGAAAGTGTTTGATGGGACACTGTTTAGGGAGTTTTTATCTGTTTCTAACCACGTGCTCTACCTACCCTGGGAGTGTTTGATGTGGGCAGTTTAGATGAAGCTTTACTCTGTATCTAACCCCGTGCTGTAACTGTCCTGGGAGTGTTTGATGGGTCAATGATGAGGGAGCTTTTCACTGTATCAATCCCTGTACTGTACCTTCCTTGGGAATGTTTGATGTGGACAGTTTAGACGGAGCTTTACTCTGTAAATAACCCCGTGCTGTACCTGCACTCGGAGTGTTTGATGGGGACAGTGCAGAGGGAGATGTACTCTGTATCGAACCCATTGCTGTACCTGTCCTGGGACTGTTTGATGGGACAGTGTAGATTGAGTTTTACTCTGTATCTAACCCGTTGCTGTATCTATCCTGGGAGTATATTATGGAGTCAGGTAGAGGGAGCTTTACTCTGTTTCTAATCCATTGCTGTATCGGTTTTGGGAGTGTTTGATGGATCAATGTCGAGAGAGCTTAACTCTGTATCCACCCTTGTGCTGTGCCTGCCCTGGGACTGTTTGATGGGACACTGTTTAGGGAGCTTATATCTGTTTCTAACCACGTGCTCCACCTACCCTGGAAGTGTTTGATGTGGGCAGTTTAGATGGAGCTTTACTCTGTATCTAACTCATCGCTGTTCCTGTCCTGGGGGTATATTATGGAATCAGGTAGAGGGAGCTTTACTCTGTATCTAACTCTGTGCTGTACCTGTCCTGGGACTGATGATGGGACAGTGTAGAGGGAGTTTGACCTTGTATCTAAGTCATTGCTGTAACTGTCCTGGCAGTGTATTTTGGAGTCAGGTAGAGGGAGCTTTATTCTGTATCTAATCCATTGCTGTACCTGTTTTGGGAGTGTTGATGGGTTAATGTCGAGAGAGCTGAATTCTGTATCCATCCTTGTGCTATACCTGTCCTGGGAGTGTTTGATGGGTCATTGATGAGGGATCTTTACTCTTTTTCTAACCGCGTGCTCTACCTTGCCTCGGTGTGTTTGATGTGGGCAGTTAAGATGGAGCTTTACTCTGTATCTAACCTCGTTCTGTACCTGCCCTGGGAGTGTTTGATGGGACACTGTTTAGGGAGCTTTTATCTCTTTCCAACCGCGTACTCTACCTACCCTGGGAGTGTTTGATGTGGGCAGTTTATATGGAGCTTTACACTGTATCTAACCCTGTACTGTACCGGTCCTGGGCGTGGTTGATGTTTCAGTGAAGAGGGAGCCCCTACCCGGTCTCCTTCCCTGTGCTGTCACTTCCTCGGGAATGTTTGATGTGCACAGTTTAGACGGAGCTTTACTCTCTATCTAACCCATTGCTGTACCTGTCCTGGGACTGTTTGATGGGACACTGCAGAGGGAGCTTTACTCTGTGTCTAACTCATCGCTGTTACTGTCCTGGGAGTGTATTATGGGGTCAGGTAGAGGTAGCTTTATCTGTATCTAACCCCGTGCTGTACCTGCCCTGGGACTGTTTGATGGGGACAGTGTAGAGGGAGCTTGACTCTGTATATAACTCTGTGCTGTACCTGTCCTGAAAGTGTTTGATGGGACACTGTTTAGGGAGTTTTTATCTGTTTCTAACCACGTGCTCTACCTACCCTGGGAGTGTTTGATGTGGGCAGTTTAGATGAAGCTTTACTCTGTATCTAACCCCGTGCTGTAACTGTCCTGGGAGTGTTTGATGGGTCAATGATGAGGGAGCTTTTCACTGTATCAATCCCTGTACTGTACCTTCCTTGGGAATGTTTGATGTGGACAGTTTAGACGGAGCTTTACTCTGTAAATAACCCCGTGCTGTACCTGCACTCGGAGTGTTTGATGGGGACAGTGCAGAGGGAGATGTACTCTGTATCGAACCCATTGCTGTACCTGTCCTGGGACTGTTTGATGGGACAGTGTAGATTGAGTTTTACTCTGTATCTAACCCGTTGCTGTATCTATCCTGGGAGTATATTATGGAGTCAGGTAGAGGGAGCTTTACTCTGTTTCTAATCCATTGCTGCATCGGTTTTGGGAGTGTTTGATGGATCAATGTCGAGAGAGCTTAACTCTGTATCCACCCTTGTGCTGTGCCTGCCCTGGGACTGTTTGATGGGACACTGTTTAGGGAGCTTTTATCTGTTTCTAACCACGTGCTCCACCTACCCTGGAAGTGTTTGATGTGGGCAGTTTAGATGGAGCTTTACTCTGTATCTAACTCATCGCTGTTCCTGTCCTGGGGGTATATTATGGAATCAGGTAGAGGGAGCTTTACTCTGTATCTAACTCTGTGCTGTACCTGTCCTGGGACTGATGATGGGACAGTGTAGAGGGAGTTTGACCTTGTATCTAAGTCATTGCTGTAACTGTCCTGGCAGTGTATTTTGCAGTCAGGTAAAGGGAGCTTTATTCTGTATCTAATCCATTGCTGTACCTGTTTTGGGAGTGTTGGTGGGTTAATGTCAAGAGAGCTGAATTCTGTATCCATCCTTGTGCTATACCTGTCCTGGGAGTGTTTGATGGGTCAGTGATGAGGGATCTTTACTCTTTTTCTAACCGCGTGCTCTACCTTGCCTCGGTGTGTTTGATGTGGGCAGTTAAGATGGAGCTTTACTCTGTATCTAACCTCGTGCTGTACCTGCCCTGGGAGTGTTTGATGGGTCACTGTTCAGGGAGCTTTTATCTGTTTCTAACCGCGTGCTCTAACTAGCCTGGGTGTGTTTGATGTGGGCAGTTTAGATGGAGCTTTACTCTGTATCTAACCCCGTGCTGTACCTGTCCTGGGAGTGGTTGATGGGTCAGTGATGAGGGAGCTTTACTCTGTATCCATCCCTGTGCTTTACCTTGCTTGGGAATGTTTGAAGTGGACAGTTGAGACGGAGCTTTATTCTGTATCTAACCCATTGCTGTACCTGTCCTGGGAGTGTTTGATGGGTCAATGATGAGGGAGCTTTAATCTGTATCCATCCCTGTGCTGTACCTTACTTGGGAATGTTTGGTGTGGACAGTTGAGACGGAGGTTTACTCTGTATCTAACCCTGTGCTGTACCTGCCCTGGGAGTGTTTGATGGGACACTGTTCAGGGAGCTTTTATCTGTTTCTATCCGCGTGCTCTAACTAGCCTGGGTGTGTTTGATGTGGGCAGTTTAGATGGAGCTTTACTCTGTATCTAACCCTGTGCTGTACCTGTCCTGGGAGTGTTTGTTGGGTCAGTGATGAGGGAGCTTTACTCTGTATCCATCCCTGTGCTGTACCTTCCTTGGGAATGTTTGATGTGGACAGTTTACACGGAGCTTTACTCTGTATCTTACCCTGTTCTGTAGTTGCCATGGGAGTGTTTGATGGGGACAATGCAGAGGAAGCTTTACTCTATATCGAAACCATTGCTGTACCTGTCCTGGGACTGTTTGATGGGACAGTGTAGATGGAGCTTTAATCTGTATCTAACCCATTGCTGTACCTGTCCTGCGTATATATTATGGTGTCAGGTTGAGGGAGCTTTACTCTGTTTCTAATCCTTTGCTGTACCTATTTTGGGAGTGTTTGATTGGTCAATGTCGAGAGAGCTTTACTCTGTATCCATCCTTATGCTGTACCTGACCTGGGACTGTTTGATGGGACACTGTTTAGGGAGTTTTTATCTGTTTCTAACCACGTGCTCTACCTACCCTGGAAGTGTTTGATGCGGGCAGTTTAGATGGAGCTTTACTCTGTATCTAACTCATCGCTATTCCTGTCCTGGGGGTATATTATGGAATCAGTTAGAGGGAGCTTTACTCTGCATCTAACCCTGTGCTGTACCTGTCATGGGACTGTTTGATGGGACAGTGTAGAGGGAGTTTGACCTTGTATCTAAGTCATTGCTGTAACTGTCCTGGGAGTGTATTTTGGAGTCAGGTAGAGGGAGCTTTACTCTGTAACTAATCCATTGCTGTACCTGTTTTGGGAGTGTTGATGGGTTAATGTCGAGAGAGCTGAATTCTGTATCCATCCTTGTGCTATACCTCTCCTGGGAGTGTTTGATGGGTCAGTGATGAGGGATCTTTACTCTTTTTCTAACTGCGTGCTCTGCCTTGCTTCGGTGTGTTTGATGTGGGCAGTTAAGATGGAGCTTTACTTTGTATCTAACCCCGTGCTGTACCTGCCCTGGGAGTGTTTGATGGGACACTGTTCAGGGAGCTTTTATCTGTTTCTAACCGCGTGCTCTAACTAGCCTGGGTGTGTTTGATGTGGGCAGTTTAGATGGAGCTTTACTCTGTATCTAACCCCGTGCTGTACCTGTCCTGGGAGTGGTTGATGGGTCAGTGATGAGGGAGCTTTACTCTGTATCCATCCCTGTGCTGTACCTTACTTGGGAATGTTTGATGTGGACAGATTTGACGGAGTGTTACTCTGTGTCTAACCCCGTGCTGTGCCTGCCCTGGGAGTGTTTGATGGGGAAAGTGCAGATGGAGCTTTATTCTGTATCTAACTCATTGCTGTTCCTGTCCTGGGAGTATATTTTGGAGTCAGGTAGAGGGAGCTTTACTCTGTATCTAATCCATTGCTGTACCTGTCCTGGGAGTATATTATGGAGTCAGGAAGCGGGAGATTTACTCTGTATCTTATCCATTGCTGTACCTGTTTTGGGAGTGTTTGATTGGTCAATGTCGAGAGAGCTTTACTCTGTATCCATCCTTGTGCTGTACCTGCCCTGGGACTGTTTGATGGGACACTGTTTAGGGACCTTTTATCTGTTTCTAACCGTGTACTCTACCTACCCTGGGAGTGTTTGATGTGGGCAGTTTAGATGGAGCTTTACACTGTATCTAACCCTGCACTGTACCTGTCCTGGGAGTGGCTAATGGGTCAGTGATGAGGGAGCTTTACTCTGTATCCATCCCTGTGCTGTCACTTCCTCGGGAATGTTTGATGTGCACAGTTTAGACGGAGCTTTACTCTCTATCTAACCCATTGCTGTACCTGTCCTGCGAGAGTATTATGGAGACAGGGAGAGGGAGTTTTACTCTGCATCTAATTCCATGCTGCCCCTGACCTGGGAGTGTATTATGGAGTCAGGTACAGGGAGCTTTACTCTGTATCTTGTCATGTGCTGTACCTGTCCTGGGAGTGTTTGATGGGGACAGTGTAGAGGGAGCTTTCCTCTGTAGCTAACCGCATGCTGTACCGGTCCTGGGAGTGTTTAATGGGGACAATGCAGTGGGAGCTTTACTCTGTATATAACTCTGTGCTGTACCTGCCCTGGGAGTGTTTGATGGGACACTGTTTAGGGAGTATTTATCTGTTTCTAACCGCGTGTTCTACATACCCCGGGAGTGTTTCATTTGAGCTGTTTAGATGGAGCTTTACTCTGTATCTAACCCCGTGCTGTACCTGTCCTGGGAGTGTTTGTTGGGTCAGTGATGAGGGAGCTTTACTCTGTATCCATCCCTGTGCTGTACCTTCCTTGGGAATGTTTGATGTGGACAGTTTAGACGCAGCTTTACTCTGTATCTTACCCTGTTCTGTAGTTGCCATGGGAGTGTTTGATGGGGATAATGCAGAGGAAGCTTTACTCTATATCGAACCCATTGCTGTACCTGTCCTGGGACTGTTTGATGGGACAGTGTAGATGGAGCTTTACTCTGTATCTAACCCATTGCTGTACCTGTCCTGCATATATATTATGGTGTCAGGTTGAGGGTGCTTTACTCTGTTTCTAATCCTTTGCTTTACCTGTTTTGGGAGTGTTTGATTGGTCAATGTCGAGAGAGCTTTACTCTGTATCCATCCTTATGCTGTACCTGACCTGGGACTGTTTGATGGGACACTGTTTCGGGAGTTTTTATCTGTTTCTAACCACGTGCTCTACCTACCCTGGGAGTGTTTGATGTGGGCAGTTTTGATGGAGCTTTATTCTGTATCTAACTCATCGCTATTCCTGTCCTGGGGGTATATTATGGAATCAGGTAGAGGGAGCTTTACTCTGTATCTAACCCTGTGCTGTACCTGTCATGGGACTGTTTGATGGGACAGTGTAGAGGGACTTTGAGCTTGTATCTAAGTCATTGCTGTAACTGTCCTGGGAGTATATTATGGAGTCAGGTAGAGGGAACTTTTCTCTGTATCTAATCCATTGCTGTACCTATTTTGGGAGTGTTTGATGGTTCAATGTCGAGAGACCTTAACTCTGTATCCATCCTTGTGCTGTAACTGCCCTGGGAGTGTTTGATTGGACACAGTTTAGGGAGCTTTTATCTTTATCTAACCGCATACTCTACCTACCGTGGGAGTGTTAGATGTGGACAGTTTAGATGCTACTTTATTCTATATTTAACCCCGTGCTGTACCTGTCCTGGGTGTGTTTGATGGGTCAGTGATGATGAAGCTTTACACTGTATACATCCCTGTGCTGTACCTTCCTTGGGAATGTTTGATGTGGACAGTTTAGATGGACCTTTACTCTCTATCTAACCCCGTGCTGTACCAGCCCTGGGAGTGTTTGATGGGGACAGTGCAGAGTGAGCTTTACTCTGTATCGAACCCATTGCTGTACCTGTCCTGGGAGTGTTTGATGGGACAGTGTAGAGAGAGCTTTACTCTGTATCTAACTCCTTGCTGTACCTGTCCTGGGAGTGTTTGAATGGACAGTGGAGAGAGAGCTTTACTCTGTATCTTACTCATTGCTGTTCCTGTCCTGGGAGTCTATTATGGAGTCAGGTTGAGAGAGCTTTACTCTGTGTCTAACCGATTGCTGTACCTGTCCTGGGAGTATAATATGGAGTCAGGTGGAGGGAGCTTGACTCTTTAACTTATCCATTGCTGTACCTGTTTTGGGAGTGTTTGATGGGTCAATGTCGAGAGAGCTTAATTCTGTATCCATCCTTGTGCTGTACCTGCCCTGGTAATGCTTGATGGGACACTGTTTAGGGAGCTTTTATCTGTTTCTAACCTCGTGCTCTACCTCCCGTGGGAGTGTTAGATGTGGGCAGTTTAGATGGCGCTTTACTCTTTATCTTACCCCGTGCTGTACCTGTCATGGGAGTGTTTGATGGGACATTGTTCAGGGAGCTTTTATCTGTTTCTAACCGCGTGCTCTAACTAGCCTGGGTGTGTTTGATGTGGGCAGTTTAGATGGAGCTTTACTCTGTATCTAATCCCGTGCTGTACCTGTCCTGGGAGTGGTTGATGGGTCAGTGATGAGGGAGCTTTACTCTGTATCCATCCCTTTGCTGTACCTTCCTTGGGAGTGTTTGAAGTGGGCAGTTTAGACGGGGCTTTACACTGTATCTAACCCAATGCTGCACCTGTCCTGGGAGTGTTTGATGTGTCAATGTTGAGGGAGCTTTACACTGTATCCATCCCTGTGCTGTACCTTACTTGGGAATGTTTGATGTGGACAGATTTGACGGAGTGTTACTCTGTGTCTAACCCCGTGCTGTACCTGCCATCGGAGTGTTTGATGGGGAAAGTGCAGATGGAGCTTTATTCTGTATCTAACTCATTGCTGTTCCTGTCCTGGGAGTATATTTTGGAGTCAGGTAGAGGGAGCTTTACTCTGTATCTAATCCATTGCTGTACCTGTCCTGGGAGTATATTATGGAGTCAGGAAGCGGGAGATTTACTCTGTATCTTATCCATTGCTGTACCTGTTTTGGGAGTGTTTGATTGGTCAATGTCGAGAGAGCTTTACTCTGTATCCATCCTTGTGCTGTACCTGCCCTGGGACTGTTTGATGGGACACTGTTTAGGGACCTTTTATCTGTTTCTAACCGTGTACTCTACCTACCCTGGGAGTGTTTGATGTGGGCAGTTTAGATGGAGCTTTACACTGTATCTAACCCTGCACTGTACCTGTCCTGGGAGTGGCTAATGGGTCAGTGATGAGGGAGCTTTACTCTGTATCCATCCCTGTGCTGTCACTTCCTCGGGAATGTTTGATGTGCACAGTTTAGACGGAGCTTTACTCTCTATCTAACCCATTGCTGTACCTGTCCTGCGAGAGTATTATGGAGACAGGGAGAGGGAGTTTTACTCTGCATCTAATTCCATGCTGCCCCTGACCTGGGAGTGTATTATGGAGTCAGGTACAGGGAGCTTTACTCTGTATCTTGTCATGTGCTGTACCTGTCCTGGGAGTGTTTGATGGGGACAGTGTAGAGGGAGCTTTCCTCTGTAGCTAACCGCATGCTGTACCGGTCCTGGGAGTGTTTAATGGGGACAATGCAGTGGGAGCTTTACTCTGTATATAACTCTGTGCTGTACCTGCCCTGGGAGTGTTTGATGGGACACTGTTTAGGGAGTATTTATCTGTTTCTAACCGCGTGTTCTACATACCCCGGGAGTGTTTCATTTGAGCTGTTTAGATGGAGCTTTACTCTGTATCTAACCCCGTGCTGTACCTGTCCTGGGAGTGTTTGTTGGGTCAGTGATGAGGGAGCTTTACTCTGTATCCATCCCTGTGCTGTACCTTCCTTGGGAATGTTTGATGTGGACAGTTTAGACGCAGCTTTACTCTGTATCTTACCCTGTTCTGTAGTTGCCATGGGAGTGTTTGATGGCGATAATGCAGAGGAAGCTTTACTCTATATCGAACCCATTGCTGTACCTGTCCTGGGACTGTTTGATGGGACAGTGTAGATGGAGCTTTACTCTGTATCTAACCCATTGCTGTACCTGTCCTGCATATATATTATGGTGTCAGGTTGAGGGTGCTTTACTCTGTTTCTAATCCTTTGCTTTACCTGTTTTGGGAGTGTTTGATTGGTCAATGTCGAGAGAGCTTTACTCTGTATCCATCCTTATGCTGTACCTGACCTGGGACTGTTTGATGGGACACTGTTTCGGGAGTTTTTATCTGTTTCTAACCACGTGCTCTACCTACCCTGGGAGTGTTTGATGTGGGCAGTTTTGATGGAGCTTTATTCTGTATCTAACTCATCGCTATTCCTGTCCTGGGGGTATATTATGGAATCAGGTAGAGGGAGCTTTACTCTGTATCTAACCCTGTGCTGTACCTGTCATGGGACTGTTTGATGGGACAGTGTAGAGGGACTTTGAGCTTGTATCTAAGTCATTGCTGTAACTGTCCTGGGAGTATATTATGGAGTCAGGTAAAGGGAACTTTTCTCTGTATCTAATCCATTGCTGTACCTATTTTGGGAGTGTTTGATGGTTCAATGTCGAGAGACCTTAACTCTGTATCCATCCTTGTGCTGTAACTGCCCTGGGAGTGTTTGATTGGACACAGTTTAGGGAGCTTTTATCTTTATCTAACCGCATACTCTACCTAACGTGGGAGTGTTAGATGTGGACAGTTTAGATGCTACTTTATTCTATATTTAACCCCGTGCTGTACCTGTCCTGGGTGTGTTTGATGGGTCAGTGATGATGAAGCTTTACACTGTATCCATCCCTGTGCTGTACCTTCCTTGGGAATGTTTGATGTGGACAGTTTAGATGGACCTTTACTCTCTATCTAACCCCGTGCTGTACCAGCCCTGGGAGTGTTTGATGGGGACAGTGCAGAGTGAGCTTTACTCTGTATCGAACCCATTGCTGTACCTGTCCTGGGAGTGTTTGATGGGACAGTGTAGAGAGAGCTTTACTCTGTATCTAACTCCTTGCTGTACCTGTCCTGGGAGTGTTTGAATGGACAGTGTAGAGAGAGCTTTACTCTGTATCTAACTCATTGCTGTTCCTGTCCTGGGAGTCTATTATGGAGTCAGGTTGAGAGAGCTTTACTCTGTGTCTAACCGATTGCTGTACCTGTCCTGGGAGTATAATATGGAGTCAGGTGGAGGGAGCTTGACTCTTTAACTTATCCATTGCTGTACCTGTTTTGGGAGTGTTTGATGGGTCAATGTCGAGAGAGCTTAATTCTGTATCCATCCTTGTGCTGTACCTGCCCTGGTAATGCTTGATGGGACACTGTTTAGGGAGCTTTTATCTGTTTCTAACCTCGTGCTCTACCTCCCGTGGGAGTGTTAGATGTGGGCAGTTTAGATGGCGCTTTACTCTTTATCTTACCCGTGCTGTACCTGTCATGGGAGTGTTTGATGGGACATTGTTCAGGGAGCTTTTATCTGTTTCTAACCGCGTGCTCTAACTAGCCTGGGTGTGTTTGATGTGGGCAGTTTAGATGGAGCTTTACTCTGTATCTAATCCCGTGCTGTACCTGTCCTGGGAGTGGTTGATGGGTCAGTGATGAGGGAGCTTTACTCTGTATCCATCCCTTTGCTGTACCTTCCTTGGGAGTGTTTGAAGTGGGCAGTTTAGACGGGGCTTTACACTGTATCTAACCCAATGCTGCACCTGTCCTGGGAGTGTTTGATGTGTCAATGTTGAGGGAGCTTTACACTGTATCCATCCCTGTGCTGTACCTTACTTGGGAATGTTTGATGTGGACAGATTTGACGGAGTGTTACTCTGTGTCTAACCCCGTGCTGTACCTGCCATCGGAGTGTTTGATGGGGAAAGTGCAGATGGAGCTTTATTCTGTATCTAACTCATTGCTGTTCCTGTCCTGGGAGTATATTTTGGAGTCAGGTAGAGGGAGCTTTACTCTGTATCTAATCCATTGCTGTACCTGTCCTGGGAGTATATTATGGAGTCAGGAAGCGGGAGATTTACTCTGTATCTTATCCATTGCTGTACCTGTTTTGGGAGTGTTTGATTGGTCAATGTCGAGAGAGCTTTACTCTGTATCCATCCTTGTGCTGTACCTGCCCTGGGACTGTTTGATGGGACACTGTTTAGGGACCTTTTATCTGTTTCTAACCGTGTACTCTACCTACCCTGGGAGTGTTTGATGTGGGCAGTTTAGATGGAGCTTTACACTGTATCTAACCCTGCACTGTACCTGTCCTGGGAGTGGCTAATGGGTCAGTGATGAGGGAGCTTTACTCTGTATCCATCCCTGTGCTGTCACTTCCTCGGGAATGTTTGATGTGCACAGTTTAGACGGAGCTTTACTCTCTATCTAACCCATTGCTGTACCTGTCCTGCGAGAGTATTATGGAGACAGGGAGAGGGAGTTTTACTCTGCATCTAATTCCATGCTGCCCCTGACCTGGGAGTGTATTATGGAGTCAGGTACAGGGAGCTTTACTCTGTATCTTGTCATGTGCTGTACCTGTCCTGGGAGTGTTTGATGGGGACAGTGTAGAGGGAGCTTTCCTCTGTAGCTAACCGCATGCTGTACCGGTCCTGGGAGTGTTTAATGGGGACAATGCAGTGGGAGCTTTACTCTGTATATAACTCTGTGCTGTACCTGCCCTGGGAGTGTTTGATGGGACACTGTTTAGGGAGTATTTATCTGTTTCTAACCGCGTGTTCTACATACCCCGGGAGTGTTTCATTTGAGCTGTTTAGATGGAGCTTTACTCTGTATCTAACCCCGTGCTGTACCTGTCCTGGGAGTGTTTGTTGGGTCAGTGATGAGGGAGCTTTACTCTGTATCCATCCCTGTGCTGTACCTTCCTTGGGAATGTTTGATGTGGACAGTTTAAACGGAGCTTTACACTGTATCTTACCCTGTTCTGTAGTTGCCATGGGAGTGTTTGATGGGGATAATGCAGAGGAAGCTTCACTCTATATCGAACCCATTGCTGTACCTGTCCTGGGACTGTTTGATGGGACAGTGTAGATGGAGCTTTACTCTGTATCTAACCCATTGCTGTACCTGTCCTGCATATATATTATGGTGTCAGGTTGAGGGTGCTTTACTCTGTTTCTAATCCTTTGCTTTACCTGTTTTGGGAGTGTTTGATTGGTCAATGTCGAGAGAGCTTTACTCTGTATCCATCCTTATGCTGTACCTGACCTGGGACTGTTTGATGGGACACTGTTTCGGGAGTTTTTATCTGTTTCTAACCACATGCTCTACCTACCCTGGGAGTGTTTGATGTGGGCAGTTTTGATGGAGCTTTATTCTGTATCTAAATCATCGCTATTCCTGTCCTGGGGGTATATTATGGAATCAGGTAGAGGGAGCTTTACTCTGTATCTAACCCTGTGCTGTACCTGTCATGGGACTGTTTGATGGGACAGTGTAGAGGGACTTTGAGCTTGTATCTAAGTCATTGCTGTAACTGTCCTGGGAGTATATTATGGAGTCAGGTAGAGGGAACTTTTCTCTGTATCTAATCCATTGCTGTACCTATTTTGGGAGTGTTTGATGGTTCAATGTCGAGAGACCTTAACTCTGTATCCATCCTTGTGCTGTAACTGCCCTGGGAGTGTTTGATTGGACACAGTTTAGGGAGCTTTTATCTTTATCTAACCGCATACTCTACCTAACGTGGGAGTGTTAGATGTGGACAGTTTAGATGCTACTTTATTCTATATTTAACCCCGTGCTGTACCTGTCCTGGGTGTGTTTGATGGGTCAGTGATGATGAAGCTTTACACTGTATCCATCCCTGTGCTGTACCTTCCTTGGGAATGTTTGATGTGGACAGTTTAGATGGACCTTTACTCTCTATCTAACCCCGTGCTGTACCAGCCCTGGGAGTGTTTGATGGGGACAGTGCAGAGTGAGCTTTACTCTGTATCGAACCCATTGCTGTACCTGTCCTGGGAGTGTTTGATGGGACAGTGTAGAGAGAGCTTTACTCTGTATCTAACTCCTTGCTGTACCTGTCCTGGGAGTGTTTGAATGGACAGTGTAGAGAGAGCTTTACTCTGTATCTAACTCATTGCTGTTCCTGTCCTGGGAGTCTATTATGGAGTCAGGTTGAGAGAGCTTTACTCTGTGTCTAACCGATTGCTGTACCTGTCCTGGGAGTATAATATGGAGTCAGGTGGAGGGAGCTTGACTCTTTAACTTATCCATTGCTGTACCTGTTTTGGGAGTGTTTGATGGGTCAATGTCGAGAGAGCTTAATTCTGTATCCATCCTTGTGCTGTACCTGCCCTGGTAATGCTTGATGGGACACTGTTTAGGGAGCTTTTATCTGTTTCTAACCTCGTGCTCTACCTCCCGTGGGAGTGTTAGATGTGGGCAGTTTAGATGGCGCTTTACTCTTTATCTTACCCCGTGCTGTACCTGTCATGGGAGTGTTTGATGGGACATTGTTCAGGGAGCTTTTATCTGTTTCTAACCGCGTGCTCTAACTAGCCTGGGTGTGTTTGATGTGGGCAGTTTAGATGGAGCTTTACTCTGTATCTAATCCCGTGCTGTACCTGTCCTGGGAGTGGTTGATGGGTCAGTGATGAGGGAGCTTTACTCTGTATCCATCCCTTTGCTGTACCTTCCTTGGGAGTGTTTGAAGTGGGCAGTTTAGACGGGGCTTTACACTGTATCTAACCCAATGCTGCACCTGTCCTGGGAGTGTTTGATGTGTCAATGTTGAGGGAGCTTTACACTGTATCCATCCCTGTGCTGTACCTTACTTGGGAATGTTTGATGTGGACAGATTTGACGGAGTGTTACTCTGTGTCTAACCCCGTGCTGTACCTGCCATCGGAGTGTTTGATGGGGAAAGTGCAGATGGAGCTTTATTCTGTATCTAACTCATTGCTGTTCCTGTCCTGGGAGTATATTTTGGAGTCAGGTAGAGGGAGCTTTACTCTGTATCTAATCCATTGCTGTACCTGTCCTGGGAGTATATTATGGAGTCAGGAAGCGGGAGATTTACTCTGTATCTTATCCATTGCTGTACCTGTTTTGGGAGTGTTTGATTGGTCAATGTCGAGAGAGCTTTACTCTGTATCCATCCTTGTGCTGTACCTGCCCTGGGACTGTTTGATGGGACACTGTTTAGGGACCTTTTATCTGTTTCTAACCGTATACTCTACCTACCCTGGGAGTGTTTGATGTGGGTAGTTTAGATGGAGCTTTACACTGTATCTAACCCTGCACTGTACCTGTCCTGGGAGTGGCTAATGGGTCAGTGATGAGGGAGCTTTACTCTGTATCCATCCCTGTGCTGTCACTTCCTCGGGAATGTTTGATGTGCACAGTTTAGACGGAGCTTTACTCTCTATCTAACCCATTGCTGTACCTGTCCTGCGAGAGTATTATGGAGACAGGGAGAGGGAGTTTTACTCTGCATCTAATTCCATGCTGCCCCTGACCTGGGAGTGTATTATGGAGTCAGGTACAGGGAGCTTTACTCTGTATCTTGTCATGTGCTGTACCTGTCCTGGGAGTGTTTGATGGGGACAGTGTAGAGGGAGCTTTCCTCTGTAGCTAACCGCATGCTGTACCGGTCCTGGGAGTGTTTAATGGGGACAATGCAGTGGGAGCTTTACTCTGTATATAACTCTGTGCTGTACCTGCCCTGGGAGTGTTTGATGGGACACTGTTTAGGGAGTATTTATCTGTTTCTAACCGCGTGTTCTACATACCCCGGGAGTGTTTCATGTGAGCTGTTTAGATGCAGCTTTATTCTGTATCGAACCCCGTGCTGTACCTGTCCTGGGAGTGTTTGTTGGGTCAGTGATGAGGGAGCTTTACTCTGTATCCATCCCTGTGCTGTACCTTCCTTGGGAATGTTTGATGTGGACAGTTTACACGGAGCTTTACACTGTATCTTACCCTGTTCTGTAGTTGCCATGGGAGTGTTTGATGGGGACAATGCAGAGGAAGCTTTACTCTATATCGAACCCATTGCTGTACCTGTCCTGGGACTGTTTGATGGGACAGTGTAGATGGAGCTTTACTCTGTATCTAACCCATTGCTGTACCTGTCCTGCATATATATTATGGTGTCAGGTTGAGGGTGCTTTACTCTGTTTCTAATCCTTTGCTTTACCTGTTTTGGGAGTGTTTGATTGGTCAATGTCGAGAGAGCTTTACTCTGTATCCATCCTTATGCTGTACCTGACCTGGGACTGTTTGATGGGACACTGTTTCGGGAGTTTTTATCTGTTTCTAACCACGTGCTCTACCTACCCTGGGAGTGTTTGATGTGGGCAGTTTTGATGGAGCTTTATTCTGTATCTAACTCATCGCTATTCCTGTCCTGGGGGTATATTATGGAATCAGGTAGAGGGAGCTTTACTCTGTATCTAACCCTGTGCTGTACCTGTCCTGGGACTGTTTGATGGGACAGTGTAGAGGGACTTTGAGCTTGTATCTAAGTCATTGCTGTAACTGTCCTGGGAGTATATTATGGAGTCAGGTAGAGGGAACTTTTCTCTGTATCTAATCCATTGCTGTACCTATTTTGGGAGTGTTTGATGGTTCAATGTCGAGAGACCTTAACTCTGTATCCATCCTTGTGCTGTAACTGCCCTGGAAGTGTTTGATTGGACACAGTTTAGGGAGCTTTTATCTTTATCTAACCGCATACTCTACCTACCGTGGGAGTGTTAGATGTGGACAGTTTAGATGCTACTTTATTCTATATTTAACCCCGTGCTGTACCTGTCCTGGGTGTGTTTGATGGGTCAGTGATGATGAAGCTTTACACTGTATCCATCCCTGTGCTGTACCTTCCTTGGGAATGTTTGATGCGGACAGTTTAGATGGACCTTTACTCTCTATCTAACCCCATGCTGTACCAGCCCTGGGAGTGTTTGATGGGGACAGTGCAGAGTGAGCTTTACTCTGTATCGAACCCATTGCTGTACCTGTCCTGGGAGTGTTTGATGGGACAGTGTAGAGAGAGCTTTACTCTGTATCTAACTCCTTGCTGTACCTGTCCTGGGAGTGTTTGAATGGACAGTGTAGAGAGAGCTTTACTCTGTATCTAACTCATTGCTGTTCCTGTCCTGGGAGTCTATTATGGAGTCAGGTTGAGAGAGCTTTACTCTGTGTCTAACCGATTGCTGTACCTGTCCTGGGAGTATAATATGGAGTCAGGTGGAGGGAGCTTGACTCTTTAACTTATCCATTGCTGTACCTGTTTTGGTAGTGTTTGATGGGTCAATGTCGAGAGAGCTTAATTCTGTATCCATCCTTGTGCTGTACCTGCCCTGGTAATGCTTGATGGGACACTGTTTAGGGAGCTTTTATCTGTTTCTAACCTCGTGCTCTACCTCCCGTGGGAGTGTTAGATGTGGGCAGTTTAGATGGCGCTTTACTCTTTATCTTACCCCGTGCTGTACCTGTCATGGGTGTGTTTGATGGGTCAGTGATGAGGGAGCTTTACTCTGTATCCATCCCTGTGCTTTACCTTCATTGGGAATGTTTCATGTGGACAGTTTAGATGGAGCTTTACTCTGTATCTAACCCCGTGCTGTACCTGCCCTGGGAGTGTTTGATGGGGACAGTGCAGAGGGAGTTTTAATCTGTATTGAACCCATTGCTGTACCTGTCCTGGGACTGTTTGATGGGACACTGCAGAGAGAGCTTTACTCTGTATCTTACTCATCGCTGTTACTGTCCTGGGAGTGTATTATGGGGTCAGGTAGAGGTAGCTTTACTCTGTATCTAACCCCGTGCTGTACCTGCCCTGGGAGTGTTTGTTGGGGACAATGTAGAGGGAGCTTTACTCTGTATTGAAACCGATGCTGTACCTGTCCTGGGAGTGTTTGATGGGACAGTGGAGAGGGAGCTTGACTCTGTATCTAACTCTTTGCTGTTCCTGTCCTGGGAGTATATTATGGAGTCAGGTAGAGGGAGCTTTACTCTGTATCTAATCCATTGCTGTACCTGTCCTGGCTGTATATTATGGAGTCAGATAGAGGTAGCTTTACTCTGTATCTAATTCATTGCTGTACCTGTTTTGGGAGTGTTGATGTGTTAATGTCGAGAGAGCTGAATTCTGTATCCATCCTTGAGCTATACCTGTCCTGGGAGTGTTTGATGGGTCAGTGATGAGGGAGCTTTACTCTGTTTCTAACCGCGTGCTCGACCTAGCCTGGGTGTGTTTGATGTGGGCAGTTTGGATGGAGCTTTACTCTTTATCTAAACCATTGCTGCCCCTGTCCTGGGAGTGTTTGATGTGTCATTGTTGAGGGAGCTTTTCACTGTATCCATCCCTGTGCTGTACCTTACTTGGGAATGTTTGATGTGGACAGTTTCGACAGAGTGTTACTCTGTATCTAACCCCGTGCTGTACCTGTCCTGGGAGTGTTTGATGAGGACAGTGCACAGGGAGCTTGACTCTGTATCGAACCCATTGCTGTACCTGTCCTGGGACTGTTTGATGGGACAGGGAGAGGGAGTTTTACTCTGTTTCTAACTCATTGCTGTTCCTGTCCTGGGAGTATATTCTGGAGTCAGGTAAAGGGAGCTTTACTCTGTATCTTATCCATTGCTGTACCTGTTTTGGGAGTGTTAGATGGGTCAATGTCGAGAGAGCTTTACTCTGTATCCATCCTTGTGCTGTACCTGCCCTGGGAGTGTTTGATGTGACACTGTTTAGGGACCTTTTATCTGTTTCTAACCGTGTACTCTACCTACCCTGGGATTGTTTGATGTGGGCAGTTTAGATGGAGCTTTGCACTGTATCTAAGCCTGCACTGTACCTGTTTTGGGAGTGTTTGATGGGTCAGTGCTGAGGGAGCAACTACCCTGTCTCCATCCCTGTGCTGTCACTTCCTCGGGAATGTTTGATGTGCACAGTTTAGACGGAGCTTTACTCTCTATCTAACCCATTGCTGTACCTAGCCTGGGAGTGTTTGATGGGACAGTGCAGAGGGAGCTTTACTCCTGTGTCTAACCCATTGCTGCGCCTGTCCTGGGAGTGTATTATGGAGTCAGGTAGAGGGAGTTTTACCCTGTATCTAACCCCATGCTGCACCTGTCCTGGGATTGTATTATGGAGTCAGTTACAGGGAGCATTACTCTGTATCTTGTCATGTGCTGTACCTGTCCTTGGTGTGTATGATGGGGACAGTGTAGTGGGAGATTTACTCTGTATCTAACCCCATGCTGTACCTGTCCTGGGACTGTTTGATGGGACACTGTTTAGGGAGTTTTTATCTGTTTCTAACCACGTGCTCTACCTACCCTGGGAGTGTTTGATGTGGGCAGTTTAGATGGAGCTTTACTCTGTATCTAACTCATCGCTGTTCCTGTCCTGGGGGTATGTTATGGAATCAGGTAGAGGGAGCTTTACTCTGTATCTAACCCTGTGCTGTACCTGTCCTGGGACTGTTTGATGGGACAGTGTAGAGGGAGTTTGACCTTGTATCTAAGTCATTGCTGTAACTGTCCTGGGAGTGTATTTTGGAGTCAGGAAGAGGGAGCTTTACTCTGTATCTAATCCATTGCTGTACCTGTTTTGGGAGTGTTGATGGGTTAATGTCGAGAGAGCTGAATTCTGTATCCATCCTTGTGCTATACCTGTCCTGGGAGTGTTTGATGGGTCAGTGATGAGGGAGCTTTACTCTGTATCCATCCCATTGCTGTACCTGCCCTGGGAGTATTTGATGGGACACTGTTTAGGGAGCTTTTATCTGTTTATAACCACGTGCTCTACCTGGCCTGGGTGTGTTTGATGTGGGCAGTTTAGATGGAGCTTTACTCTGTATCTTACCCCGTGCTGTACCTGTCCTGGGAGTGTTTGATGGGTCAGTGATGAGGGAGCTTTACTCTGTATCCATCCCTGTGCTGTACCTTACTTGGGAATGTTTGATGTGGACAGTTTCGACGGAGCGTTACTCTGTATCTTACCCCGTGCTATACCTGCCCTGGGAGTGTTTGATGGGGACAGTGCAGATGGAGCTTTACTCTGTATCGAACTCATTGCTGTACCTGTCCTGGGACTGTTTGATGGGACAGTGGTGAGGGAGCTTTACTCTGTATCTAAGTCATTGCTGTTCCTGTCCTGGAAGTATATTATGGAGTCAGATATAGGGAGCTTTACTATGTATCTAATCCATTGCTGTAACTGTCCTGGGAGTATATTATGGAGTCAGGAAGAGGGAGCTTTACTCTGTATCTTATCCGTTGCTGTACCTGTTTTGGGAGTGTTTGATGGGTCAATGTCGAGAGAGCTTAACTCTGTATCCATCCTTGTCCTGTACCTGCCCTGGGAGTGTTTGATGTGACACTGTTTAGGGAGCTTTTATCTGTTTCTTACCGCGTACTCTACCTACCCTGGGAGTGTTAGATGTGGTCAGTTTAGATGACGCTTTACTCTATATCTATCCTTGTGCTGTACCTCTCCTGGGAGTGGTTTGATGGGTCAGTGATGTGGGAGCTTTATTCTGTATCCATCCCTGTGCTGTACCTTCCTTGGGAATGTTTGATGTGGACAGTTTAGATGGAGCGTTACTCTGTGTCTAATACTGTGCTGTACCAGCCATGGGAGTGTTTGATGGAGACAGTGATGAGGTAGATTTACTCTGTATCGAATCCAATTCTGTACCTGTCCTGGGACTGTTTGATGGGACAGTGTAGAGGGAGTTTGACCTTGTATCTATGGAGGGAGCGTTACTCTGTGTCTAACCCATTGCTGAACCTGTCCTGTGAGTGTATTATGGAGACAGGTAGAGGGAGATTTACTCTGCATCCACCTCCATGCTGCCCCTGTTCTGGGAGTGTATTATGGAGTCAGGTACAGGGAGCTTTACTCTGTATCTTGTCATGTGCTGTACCTGTCCTGGGAGTGTTTGATGGGGAAAGTGTAGAGGGAGCTTTACTCTGTATCTAACCGCATGCTGATCCGGTCCTGGGAGTGTTTAATGGGGACGCTGTTGTGGGAGCTTTACTCTGTATATAACTCTGTGCTGTACCTGCCCTGGGAATGTTTGATGGGACACTGTTTAGGGACCTTTTATCTATTTCTAACCGTGTAGTCTACCTACCCTGGGATTGTTTGATGTGGGCAGTTTAGATGGAGCTTTGCACTGTATCTAAGCCTGCACTGTACCTGTTTTGGGAGTGTTTGATGGGTCAGTGCTGAGGGAGCAACTACCCTGTCTCCATCCCTGTGCTGTCACTTCCTCGGGAATGTTTGATGTGCACAGTTTAGACGGAGCTTTACTCTCTATCTAACCCATTGCTGTACCTAGCCTGGGAGTGTTTGATGGGACAGTGCAGAGGGAGCTTTACTCCTGTGTCTAACCCATTGCTGCGCCTGTCCTGGGAGTGTATTATGGAGTCAGGTAGAGGGAGTTTTACCCTGTATCTAACCCCATGCTGCACCTGTCCTGGGATTGTATTATGGAGTCAGTTACAGGGAGCATTACTCTGTATCTTGTCATGTGCTGTACCTGTCCTTGGTGTGTATGATGGGGACAGTGTAGTGGGAGATTTACTCTGTATCTAACCCCATGCTGTACCTGTCCTGGGACTGTTTGATGGGACACTGTTTAGGGAGTTTTTATCTGTTTCTAACCACGTGCTCTACCTACCCTGGGAGTGTTTGATGTGGGCAGTTTAGATGGAGCTTTACTCTGTATCTAACTCATCGCTGTTCCTGTCCTGGGGGTATGTTATGGAATCAGGTAGAGGGAGCTTTACTCTGTATCTAACCCTGTGCTGTACCTGTCCTGGGACTGTTTGATGGGACAGTGTAGAGGGAGTTTGACCTTGTATCTAAGTCATTGCTGTAACTGTCCTGGGAGTGTATTTTGGAGTCAGGAAGAGGGAGCTTTACTCTGTATCTAATCCATTGCTGTACCTGTTTTGGGAGTGTTGATGGGTTAATGTCGAGAGAGCTGAATTCTGTATCCATCCTTGTGCTATACCTGTCCTGGGAGTGTTTGATGGGTCAGTGATGAGGGAGCTTTACTCTGTATCCATCCCATTGCTGTACCTGCCCTGGGAGTATTTGATGGGACACTGTTTAGGGAGCTTTTATCTGTTTATAACCACGTGCTCTACCTGGCCTGGGTGTGTTTGATGTGGGCAGTTTAGATGGAGCTTTACTCTGTATCTTACCCCGTGCTGTACCTGTCCTGGGAGTGTTTGATGGGTCAGTGATGAGGGAGCTTTACTCTGTATCCATCCCTGTGCTGTACCTTACTTGGGAATGTTTGATGTGGACAGTTTCGACGGAGCGTTACTCTGTATCTTACCCCGTGCTATACCTGCCCTGGGAGTGTTTGATGGGGACAGTGCAGATGGAGCTTTACTCTGTATCGAACTCATTGCTGTACCTGTCCTGGGACTGTTTGATGGGACAGTGGTGAGGGAGCTTTACTCTGTATCTAAGTCATTGCTGTTCCTGTCCTGGAAGTATATTATGGAGTCAGATATAGGGAGCTTTACTATGTATCTAATCCATTGCTGTAACTGTCCTGGGAGTATATTATGGAGTCAGGAAGAGGGAGCTTTACTCTGTATCTTATCCGTTGCTGTACCTGTTTTGGGAGTGTTTGATGGGTCAATGTCGAGAGAGCTTAACTCTGTATCCATCCTTGTCCTGTACCTGCCCTGGGAGTGTTTGATGTGACACTGTTTAGGGAGCTTTTATCTGTTTCTTACCGCGTACTCTACCTACCCTGGGAGTGTTAGATGTGGTCAGTTTAGATGACGCTTTACTCTATATCTATCCTTGTGCTGTACCTCTCCTGGGAGTGGTTTGATGGGTCAGTGATGTGGGAGCTTTATTCTGTATCCATCCCTGTGCTGTACCTTCCTTGGGAATGTTTGATGTGGACAGTTTAGATGGAGCGTTACTCTGTGTCTAATACTGTGCTGTACCAGCCATGGGAGTGTTTGATGGAGACAGTGATGAGGTAGATTTACTCTGTATCGAATCCAATTCTGTACCTGTCCTGGGACTGTTTGATGGGACAGTGTAGAGGGAGTTTGACCTTGTATCTATGGAGGGAGCGTTACTCTGTGTCTAACCCATTGCTGAACCTGTCCTGTGAGTGTATTATGGAGACAGGTAGAGGGAGATTTACTCTGCATCCACCTCCATGCTGCCCCTGTTCTGGGAGTGTATTATGGAGTCAGGTACAGGGAGCTTTACTCTGTATCTTGTCATGTGCTGTACCTGTCCTGGGAGTGTTTGATGGGGAAAGTGTAGAGGGAGCTTTACTCTGTATCTAACCGCATGCTGATCCGGTCCTGGGAGTGTTTAATGGGGACGCTGTTGTGGGAGCTTTACTCTGTATATAACTCTGTGCTGTACCTGCCCTGGGAATGTTTGATGGGACACTGTTTAGGGACCTTTTATCTATTTCTAACCGTGTAGTCTACCTACCCTGGGATTGTTTGATGTGGGCAGTTTAGATGGAGCTTTGCACTGTATCTAAGCCTGCACTGTACCTGTTTTGGGAGTGTTTGATGGGTCAGTGCTGAGGGAGCAACTACCCTGTCTCCATCCCTGTGCTGTCACTTCCTCGGGAATGTTTGATGTGCACAGTTTAGACGGAGCTTTACTCTCTATCTAACCCATTGCTGTACCTAGCCTGGGAGTGTTTGATGGGACAGTGCAGAGGGAGCTTTACTCCTGTGTCTAACCCATTGCTGCGCCTGTCCTGGGAGTGTATTATGGAGTCAGGTAGAGGGAGTTTTACCCTGTATCTAACCCCATGCTGCACCTGTCCTGGGATTGTATTATGGAGTCAGTTACAGGGAGCATTACTCTGTATCTTGTCATGTGCTGTACCTGTCCTTGGTGTGTATGATGGGGACAGTGTAGTGGGAGATTTACTCTGTATCTAACCCCATGCTGTACCTGTCCTGGGACTGTTTGATGGGACACTGTTTAGGGAGTTTTTATCTGTTTCTAACCACGTGCTCTACCTACCCTGGGAGTGTTTGATGTGGGCAGTTTAGATGGAGCTTTACTCTGTATCTAACTCATCGCTGTTCCTGTCCTGGGGGTATGTTATGGAATCAGGTAGAGGGAGCTTTACTCTGTATCTAACCCTGTGCTGTACCTGTCCTGGGACTGTTTGATGGGACAGTGTAGAGGGAGTTTGACCTTGTATCTAAGTCATTGCTGTAACTGTCCTGGGAGTGTATTTTGGAGTCAGGAAGAGGGAGCTTTACTCTGTATCTAATCCATTGCTGTACCTGTTTTGGGAGTGTTGATGGGTTAATGTCGAGAGAGCTGAATTCTGTATCCATCCTTGTGCTATACCTGTCCTGGGAGTGTTTGATGGGTCAGTGATGAGGGAGCTTTACTCTGTATCCATCCCATTGCTGTACCTGCCCTGGGAGTATTTGATGGGACACTGTTTAGGGAGCTTTTATCTGTTTATAACCACGTGCTCTACCTGGCCTGGGTGTGTTTGATGTGGGCAGTTTAGATGGAGCTTTACTCTGTATCTTACCCCGTGCTGTACCTGTCCTGGGAGTGTTTGATGGGTCAGTGATGAGGGAGCTTTACTCTGTATCCATCCCTGTGCTGTACCTTACTTGGGAATGTTTGATGTGGACAGTTTCGACGGAGCGTTACTCTGTATCTTACCCCGTGCTATACCTGCCCTGGGAGTGTTTGATGGGGACAGTGCAGATGGAGCTTTACTCTGTATCGAACCCATTGCTGTACCTGTCCTGGGACTGTTTGATGGGACAGTGGTGAGGGAGCTTTACTCTGTATCTAAGTCATTGCTGTTCCTGTCCTGGAAGTATATTATGGAGTCAGATATAGGGAGCTTTACTATGTATCTAATCCATTGCTGTAACTGTCCTGGGAGTATATTATGGAGTCAGGAAGAGGGAGCTTTACTCTGTATCTTATCCGTTGCTGTACCTGTTTTGGGAGTGTTTGATGGGTCAATGTCGAGAGAGCTTAACTCTGTATCCATCCTTGTCCTGTACCTGCCCTGGGAGTGTTTGATGTGACACTGTTTAGGGAGCTTTTATCTGTTTCTTACCGCGTACTCTACCTACCCTGGGAGTGTTAGATGTGGTCAGTTTAGATGACGCTTTACTCTATATCTATCCTTGTGCTGTACCTCTCCTGGGAGTGGTTTGATGGGTCAGTGATGTGGGAGCTTTATTCTGTATCCATCCCTGTGCTGTACCTTCCTTGGGAATGTTTGATGTGGACAGTTTAGATGGAGCGTTACTCTGTGTCTAATACTGTGCTGTACCAGCCATGGGAGTGTTTGATGGAGACAGTGATGAGGTAGATTTACTCTGTATCGAATCCAATTCTGTACCTGTCCTGGGACTGTTTGATGGGACAGTGTAGAGGGAGTTTGACCTTGTATCTATGGAGGGAGCGTTACTCTGTGTCTAACCCATTGCTGAACCTGTCCTGTGAGTGTATTATGGAGACAGGTAGAGGGAGATTTACTCTGCATCCACCTCCATGCTGCCCCTGTTCTGGGAGTGTATTATGGAGTCAGGTACAGGGAGCTTTACTCTGTATCTTGTCATGTGCTGTACCTGTCCTGGGAGTGTTTGATGGGGAAAGTGTAGAGGGAGCTTTACTCTGTATCTAACCGCCTGCTGATCCGGTCCTGGGAGTGTTTAATGGGGACGCTGTTGTGGGAGCTTTACTCTGTATATAACTCTGTGCTGTACCTGCCCTGGGAATGTTTGATGGGACACTGTTTAGGGATTATTTATCTGTTTCTAACCGCGTGTTCTACCTACCCCGGGAGTGTTTCATGTGAGCTGTTTAGATGCAGCTTTATTCTGTATCTAACCCCGTGCTGTACCTGTCCTGGGAGTGTTTGTTGGGTCAGTGATGAGGGAGCTTTACTCTTTATCCATCCCTGTGCTGTACCTTCCTTGGGAATGTTTGATGTGGACAGTTTAGATGGAGCTTTACTCTGCATCTTACGCTGTGCTGTATTTGCCCCGGGAGTGTTTGATGGGGACAATGCAGAGGGAGCTTTACTCTATATCGAACCCATTGCTGTACCTGTCCTGGGACTATTTGATGGGACAGTGTAGAGGGAGCTTAACTCTGTATCTAACTCATCGCTGTTCCTTTCCTGGAGTATATTATGGAGTCAGGTAGATGGAGCTTTACTCTGTATCTAATCCATTGCTGTACCTCATTTGGGAGTGTTTGATGGGTCAATGTCGAGAGAGCTTACCTCTGTATTCATCCTTGTGCTATACCTGTCCTGGGAGTGTTTGATGGGTCAGTGATGAGGAGGTTTTCCTCTGTATCCATCCAATTGCTGTACCTGCCCTTGGTGTGTTTCATGGGACACTGTTTAGGGAGCATTCATCTGTTTCTAACCACGTGCTCTACCTACCCTGGGAGTGTTTGATGTGGGCAGTTTAGATGGAGCTTTATACTGTATCTTACCCTGTACTGTACCTGTCCTGCGAGTGTTTGATTGGTCAGTGATGAGGGAGCTTCTACTCTGTATCCATCCCTGTGCTGTAACTTCCTTGGGAATGTTATACGTGGACAGTTTAGACAGAGCTTTACTCCCTATCTAACCCATTGCTGTACCTGTCTTGGGACTGTTTGATGGGACAGTGTAGAGGGAGTTTTACTCTGCATCTAACCCCTGTCCTGGGAGTGTATTATGGAGTCAGGTACAGGGAGCTTTTCTCTGTATCTTGTCATGTGCTGTCCCTGTCCTGGGAGTGTTTGATGGAGACAGTGCAGAGGGAGATTTACTCTATATCTAACCGCATGCTGTACCAGTCCTGGGAGTGTTTAATGGGCACGGTGTAGAGGGAGCTTTACTCTGTATATAACTCTGTGCTGTACCAGCCATGGGAGTGTTTGATGGGGACAGTGATGAGGGAGCTTTACTCTATTTTGAACCAATTTCTGTAACTGTCCTAGGACTGTTTGATGGGAGAGTGTAGAGGGAGATTGACCTTGTATCTAAGTCATTGCTGTACCAGTCTTGGGAGTGTATTTTGGAGTCAGGTAGAGGGAGCTTTATTGTGAATCTAATCCATTGCTGTACCTGTTTTGTGAGTGTTGATAAGTCAATGTCGAGAGGGCTGAATTCTTTGTCCATCCTTGTGCTATACCTGTCCTGGGAGTGTTTGATTGGTCAGTGATGAGGGAGCTTTACTCTGTATCCATCCAACTGCTGTATCTGCCCTGGGAGAGTTTGATGGGACACTGTTTAGGGAGCATTTATCTGTTTCTAACCGCGTGCTATACCTACCCTGGGAGTGTTTGATGGTTTAGACGGAGCTTTATACTGTATCTTACCCTGTGCTGTCCCTGTCCTGGGAGTGTTTGATGGGTCAGTGATGAGGGAGCTTCTACTCTGTATCCATCACTGTGCTGTAACTTCCTTGGGAATGTTTGATGTGGAAAGTGTAGACGGAGCATACTATCTACGTAACCCTTTTCTGTACCTGTCCTGGGACTGTTGATGTGACAGTGTAGAGGGAGCGTTACTCTGTATCTAACCCCGTGCTGTACCTGTCCTGTGATTGTTTGATGGGTCAGTGATGATGGATCTTTACTCTGTATCCATCCCTGTGCTGTGCCTTCCTTGGGAATGTTTGATGGGACAGTGTAGTGGGAGCTTTACTCTGTATCTAACTCATCGCCGTACCTATCCTGGAAGTATATTATGGAGTCAGGTAGAGGGATCTTTCCTCTGTATCTAATTCATTGCTGTACCTGTTTTTGGAGTGTTTGATGGGTCAATGGCGAGAGAGATTAACTCTGTTTCCATCCTTGTGCTGTACCTGCCCTGGGATTGTTTGATGGGACACTGTTTAGGGAGCTTTTATCTTTTTCTAACTGTATATTCTACCTACCGGGGGATTGTTAGATGTGGGCAGTTTAGATGCTGCTTTATTCTATATTTAACCTCGTGCTGTACCTGTCCTGGGTGTGTTTGATGGGTCAGTGATGATGAAGCTTTACACTGTATCCATCCCTGTGTTGTACCTTCCTTGGGAATGTTTGATGTGGACAGTTTAGATGGACATTTACTCTGTATCTAACCCCGTGCTGTACCAGCCCTGTGAGTGTTTGATGGGGACAGTGCAGAGTGAGCTTTACTCTGTATCGAACCCATTGCTGTACCTGTCCTAGGACTGTTTAATGGGACAGAGTAGAGGGAGCTTTACTCTGTATATAACTCAGTGCTGTAGCTGTCCTGGGAGTATATTATGGAGTCAGGTGGAGGGAGCTTTAATCTGTATCTTATCCATTGCTGTACCTTTTTTGGGAGTGTTTGATGGGTCAATGTCGAGAGAGCTTAACTCTGTATCCATCCTTGTGCAGTACTTGCCCTGGTAATGCTTGATGGGACTCTGTTTAGGGAGCTTTTATCTGTTTCTAATTCATGCTCTACCTCCCGTGGGATTGTTAGATGTGGGCAGTTTAGGTTTTGCTTTACTCTTTATCTAATCCCGTGCTGTACCTGTCATGGGTGTGTTTGATGTGTCAGTGATGAGGGAGCTTTACTCTGTATCCATCCCTGTGCTGTACCTTCCTTGGGAATGTTTGATGTGGACAGTTTAGACAGAGCTTTACTCTGTATCTAACCCGGTGCTGTACCTGTCCTGGGAGTGTTAGATGGGAACAGTGTAGAGGGAGCTTTACTCTGTATTGAAACCCATGCTGTAACTGTCCTGGGAGTGATTAATGGAGACGGTGTAGAGGGAGCTTGACTCTGTATATAACTCTGTGCTGTACCTGTCCTGGGAGTGTTTGATGGGACACAGTTTATGGAGTTTTTATCTGTTTCTAACTGCGTGCTCTACCTAGCCTGGGAGTGTTTGCTGTGGGCAGTTTAGCTGGAGCTTTACTCTGTATCTGACCCCATGCTGTACCTGTCCTGGGAGTGTTTGATGGTCAGTAATGAGGGAGATTTACTCTGTATCCATCCCTGTGCTTTACCTTGCTTGGGAATGTTTGAAGTGGACAGTTGAGACGGAGCTTTATTCTGTATCTAACCCATTGCTGTACCTGTCCTGGGAGTGTTTGATGGGTCAATGATGAGGGAGCTTTACTCTGTATCCATCCCTGTGCTGTACCTTACTTGAGAATGTTTGGTGTGGACAGTTTAGACGGAGCTTTACTCTGTATCTAACCCTGTGCTGTACCTGCCCTCGGAATGTTTGATGGGGACAGTGCAGAGGGAGATTTACTCTGTATTTAACTCATTGTTGTTCCTGTCCTGGGAGTATATTTTGGAGTCAGGTTGAGGGAGATTTACTCTGTATTTAACTCATTGTTGTTCCTGTCCTGGGAGTATATTTTGGAGTCAGGTTGAGGGAGCTTTACTCTGTATTTAACCCATTGCTGTACCTGTCCTGGGTGTATATTATGGTGTCAGGTAGAGGGAGCTTTACTCTGTTTCTAATCCATTGCTGTACCTATTTTGGGAGTGTTTGATGGGTCAATGTCGAGAGAGCTTAACTCTGTATCCATCCTTGTGCTGTACCTGCCCTGGAACTGTTTGATGGGACACTGTTTAGGGAGCTTTTATCTGTTTCTAACCGCGTGATCTACCTACCCTGGGAGTAATTGATGTGGGCAGTTTAGATGGAGCTTTACACTGTATCTAACCCTGTACTGTACCTGTCCTGGGAGTGGTTGATGGGTCAGTGATGAGGGAGCTCTTACCCTGTCTCCATCCCTGTGCTGTCACTTCCACGGGAATGTGTGATTTGCACAGTTTAGACGGAGCTTTACTCTCTATCTAACCCATTGCTGTACCTATCCTGGGAGTGTTTGATGGGACAGTGCAGAGGGAGCTTTACTCCTGTGTCTAACCCATTGCTGCACCTGTCCTGGGAGTGTATTATGGAGTCAGGTAGAGGGAGTTTTACTCTGTATCTAACCCCATGCTGCACCTGTCCTGGGATTGTATTATGGAGTCAGGTTCAGGGAGCATTACTCTGTATCTTGTCATGTGCTGTACCTGTCCTTGGTGTGTATGATGGGGACAGTGTAGTGGGAGCTTTACTCTGTATCTAACCCCATGCTGTACCGGTCCTGGGAGTGTTTACTGGAGACGGTGTAGAGGGAGCTTTACTCTGTATATAACTCTGTGCTGTACCTGCCCTGGGAGTGTTTGATGGGACACTGTTTAGGGCGTTTTTATCTGTTTCTAACCACGTGCTCTACCAACCCTGGGAGTGTTTGAGTGGGCATTTAGATGGAGCTTTACTCTGTATCTAACTCATCGCTGTTCCTGTCCTGGGGGTATATTATGGAGTCAGGTAGAGGGAGCATTACACTAGTTCTAAACCTGTGCTGCACCTGTCCTGGGACTGTTTGATGGGACAGTGTAGAGGGAGTTTGACCTTGTATCTAAGTCATTGCTGTAACTGTCCTGGGAGTGTATTTTGGAGTCAGGTAGACGGAGCTTTACTCTGTATCTAATCCATTGCTGTACCTGTTTTGTGAGTGTTGATGGGTTAATGTCGAGAGAGCTGAATTCTGTATCCATCCTTGTGCTATACCTGACCTGGGAGTGTTTGATGGGTCAGTGAGGAGGGAGCTTTACTCTGTATCCATCCCATTGCTGTACCTGCCCTGGGATTGTTTGATGGGACACTGTTTAGGGAGCTTTTATCTGTTTCTAACCGCGTGCTCTACCTAGCCTGGGTGTGTTTGATGTGGGCAGTTTAGATGGAGCTTTACTCTGTATCTTACCCCGTGCTGTACCTGTCCTGGGAGTGTTTGATCGGTCAGTGATGAGGGAGCTTTACTCTGTATCCATCCATGTGCTGTACCTTACTTGGGAATGTTTGATGTGGACAGTTTCGACGGAGCGTTACTCTGTCTCTTACCCCGTGCTATACCTGCCCTGGGAGTGTTTGATAGGGACAGTGCAGAGGGAGCTTTACTTTGTATCGAACCCATTGCTGTACCTGCCCTGGGACTGTTTGATGGGACAGTGTAGAGGGAGCTTTACTCAGTATCTAACTCATTGCTGTTCCAGTCCTGGGAGTATATTTTGGAGTCAGGTAGAGGGAGCTTTATTCTGTATCTAACTCATTGCTGTACCTGTCCTGGGAGTATATTATGGAGTCAAGTAGAGGAAGCTTTACTCTGTATCTTATCCATTGCTGTACCTATTTTGGGAGTGTTTGATGGGTCAATGTCGAGAGAGCTTAACTCTGTATCCATCCTTGTCCTGTATCTGCCCTGGGAGTGTTTGATGGGACACTGTTTAGGGAGCTTTTATCTGTTTCTTACCGCGTGCTCTACCTACCCTGGGAGTGTTAGTTGTGGGCAGTTTAGATGGCGCTTTCCCTTATATCTATCTCCGTGCTGTATCTGTTTTGGGTGTGTTTGAATGGTCAGTGATGAGGGAGCTTTACTCTGTATCCATCCCTGTGCGGTACCTTCCTTGGGAATGTTTGATGTGGACAGTTTAGACGGAGCTTTACTCCATATCTAATCCCGTGCTTTACATGCCCTGGGAGTATTTGTTGGGGACATTGCAGACTGAGTTTTACTCTGTATCGAACCCATTGCTGTACCTGTCCTGGGACTGTTTGATGGGACAGTGCAGAGAGAGCTTTACTCTGTATCTAATCCATTGCTGTACCTGTGTTGGAAGTGTTTGATGGGACACTGTTTAGGGAGCTTTTATCTGTTTCTAACCGCGTACTCTACCTACCCTCGGAGTTTATCATGTGGGCAGTTTAGATGGAGCTTTACACTGTATCTAACCCTGTGCTGTACCTGTCCCAGGATTGGTAGATGGGTCTGTGATGAGGGAGCTTCTACTCTGTATCCATTCCTGTTTTGTAACTTCCTTGGGAATGTTTGATGTGGTCAGTTTAGACGGAGCTTTACTCTCTATCTAACCCCGTGCTGTACCTGCCCTGGGAGTGTTTGATGGGGACAGTGCAGAGGGAGCTTTACTCCTGTGTCTAACCCATTGCTGTACCTGTCCTGTGAGTGTATTATGGCATCAGGTAGAGGGAGTTTTACTCTGTATCTTGTCATTTGCTGTACCTGTCCTGGGAGTGTTTGATGGGGACAGTGTAGAGGGAGCTTTACTCTGTATCTAACCCATTGCTGTACCTGTCCTGGGAGTGTTTAATGGGGACGGTGTAGAGGGAGCTTTACTCTGTATCTAACCCATTGCTGTACATGTCTTGGGAGTGTTTGATGGGTCACTGTCGAGGGAGCTTTACTCTGTCTCCATCCATTTGCTGTACCTGCCCTGGGAGTGTTTGATATGGACAGTTTAGACGGAGCGTTACTCTCTATCTAACCCCATGCAGTATGCACCCCCTCATTCTCTATACTCCTGCACGTGAAACACCATCTCAGCATCTATGCTGTACTACCCCCTCAGAAACTTATGTTTCAATGAGATCACCTCTCTTTCTTCTGAGCTCCAATGAGCATAGGCCCAAACTGCTGAACCTTTCCTCATAAGACAAATCTTTCATCCCAGATATCATCCTTGTGAACCTTGTCTTAACTTAAATAAGGAGACCAAAATTGTACACCATAGTCAAGGTGCTGCCTCACTGCTGCCCTTTATAGTTGTTGCAAGTCCTCCCTATTTTTAGACTCATTCTCCTTGCAATAACACTCTGTTGCTTTCCTAATTATTTGCTGAACTTCGTGATTCATATACCCAGATCCCTCTGTTCTCCAGCGTTGTGTAATCGTTCTCCATTTAAAGAATATTCTGCTTGTTTATTCTTCCTGCCAAAGTGAACAAACCCACATTTTCCCACATTCTACTCCATCTGCCAAATTTCAGTCCGCTTCCTTCACTTATCTATATCCCTTTGCAGACTCTTTGGCCTGAACTTTCACGGAGGTGGAAGGACTCTGTGCGTCATCAAAATGGTGACAGACCCCTGAATCTGGAGGTACCACCCCTCTTATCCAGCACCAATTATTTTCACTGCGCGGTAGGAGAGGAACACAGTTTACACATGCACAGTTCATGGAGGCAACGGCACAGTCAAGATGCAGCTGCTTTCGCTGAGAAGCAATTTTCATCACCAAAATGTGACTCATGGGATTTACAGATTTAAGTAAAAGGCCAAAACCTGCTCCCGTTCTTTGGAAAGGTCAGATACCCTTTCGGAGAGCTTTGAAATTTTTTACTGCGCGCCACAGAACTTCAAACAATGCTGTATGGCTGACACCCAAGGGAGTTGGAGGGTGGTGTCTGGGGCCTTGAAAGGGCCCATATTTTTGCCCTTTGTGATTCGGGCACCCAGATGTGAGGAGGGAGAGTGTGCCAGGTAAAGAGAAGAGTGCACATTGTGTCAAAGAAGCTGCAGAATGGGGATGGCAGCTTTGTACATTAACGCCATAGAGGCACACGAATAGGAGCAATGTGCAGCCAGAGGGAGAGGAAAGGCCAGGCCAAGAGTTGGAGACGGTGCAGCACACCAGGGAGGAAGAGGTGGAGGATAACCAGGTCTACCGACTGCAGAGGTCATATCTTGATATGACCGAGAACCAGTGCAGAAAGCGGCTCAGGCCAGCCCAGGAATGGGAATGCCAGTGTCAGAAGGCAATGGAATGCTATTGCAAGGGGGATGAGTCTAAAAATAAGGAGTCCTTGCTCCAACTGTACAGGGCAGCAGTGAGACAACACCTAGAGTACTGCGTATGGTTTTGGTCTCATTTAAGTTCAGAAAGGGTTCAGTAGGTTGATTTCTGGTATGAAATGATTGTCTTATGAGGAAAGGTTGAGCAGGTTGGGCCTATACTTATTGGAGTTTTGAAGAATGAGAGGTGATCTCATTGAAACAAGTTCCACAGTGCAAGAGAATCTGGCACCGCAGTCTGCAGCTCCACTTGCCAGTGCCAAGGGCTCTCAAGGCCACAATAATTCTGAAGTTTTATGCAGCTGGCTCTTTCCAGGTCTCAGCTGGAGACCTTTGCGATATCTCACAGTTAGCTGCACACAGCTGTATCAAGGCAGTCACTGATGCCCTTGCTCAGGTGGTGGAGAGCACTAACTCCCTTCCCATGGATGTGGCATCGCAGATGCCAAGGGCCACGGGATTTGCAGAATTAGCAGGCTTCTCTCAAGCACAGGGGCCTGACAACTGACCCGCCTCACCACAAGGGCACCAAGCCATCAACTAGACACCTTCAGAAGCAGGAAATCCTTCACTCCCTAAACGTGCAGGTGGTGTGTGACCACACCAAGGTATTCCTGCACATCTGTGCATGGTACTCTGGAAGCTGTCACAAGTCATTTATCCAGAGGGATTTGCAACTGGGTCAGCTTTGTTGGACACTAATACAGTCCCATAGTTAGCTTCTAAGGGACAGGGGCTACCCCTTAAGGAGATGTCTGATGACTCCCCTCCGGCAGTTGCAAACGGAGCCTGGATGGCACTATATAACAGCCACGTGCTGGCCCGCAACACAATAGAGCAGGCTATTGGCATCTTCAGGATGCGCTTTAAGAGAAGCTCCACAGTATTCCCCTGCAAGGTCTCCAGGCTAATCGTGTGGTGCACGCTATACAATATCACACAGCGCATGGGCCTACAACCAGAGGGGGCAAAAGCCCAGCCCATATAACTTCTGAGGAGGTGGAGGAAGGTGAACAAGAGGAGGAGACCTCTGTCCAGGCTCATGGATCTGACATGGAGGTGCAGGAAGAAAGCAATGGCAGAGCAGCTGAAGGACAGGCCCTTGTAGCCATGGCTTATTCTTTACTGGAGGGGTCATCGACAGAAGTCTGTTAAGTCAGAGTAGATTCTCATAAGCTCTTGAAAGCTCACAACTTACACATAATAAACATTGAACATGGAAGCCACGCTTCTCCAACAGGAGGGAGAGAACTGGTGTATAGTGAGTCAGTGCCTTCAACATGGCTGAAACCATGACCATGGTAACCCTTAGCTTCAACATGGTGCACAAAGGAGCCTGGATGGCACCATACAACAGCCACATGCTGGCCCGGAACACAATAGAGCAGGCTATTGCCATCTTCAGGATGCGCTTTAAGAGAAGCTCCACAGTATTGCACAACCTGGACTGCTCATGTATATTTTAGAGGCTGGTGTCAATGAGCTGGTGAAGATGCCACCGTGTGTCTTATCAAACCATGCCCACTATGCCAAAAGTGCCAGTAGGAAGCAGGACTTTATAATCAAACCTGTCGGTATTGGGTGAATGTGCTAACAGTACTGCAGCTAATGCACATTGTGCAGGGTGAGGCCACAACTGTGTCAGAACAACCTTCTGCATTATCCACCACCAGCATCCAGTTCCAGGAGTAGGGACGTCTGCAACATGCAATACTGCCAGAAACCTTAGCTCCCTCTGAAACCACAGCCCCCAACACCTGTGAGACAGGGGTTGTGGGGAGACTGCACAAGCATGTTTCCCTGGAACGTACATGGCATCTTGACATGTGGAAAATCGGCTTAAGTGACTGTAGGACATTCACATGTGGATGATTGCCTTCAAGGCTCACATTTGAAGTGGACATGATAAACTGGATTTGACCTTTAAGCCTGATCATTGATCCTCCCTTAATGATGAGAGAATCTGCAGTGAACATTTCGATCCAGTGACTTTACCTGAAGGCCTGGAGAAGGTAACAGCTTCCGCTGCCGGATATGCATGGGCTCACCCTTACTCCTAACGGCATCAATGAGAGATGAACTTGAGCATGTGGTCTTCAATGCCACTGGCAAGGACCACCTTCATCCTGTTAACATTCGCATTGAGGGTATTAATGTACAAACACAGACTGAAACCTTCTTGACTCTACTGATGTGTGTTCACAATGTGCTTGATGGATACAAATTGATGTTACGATGGCAAATCCATCAATGATGGAGGTGAACTGGTGCCTTACTTCTAAGTGACCCTCCAAAGCGTCCCCACCAACCCCCCACCCCACCTGCCGTGTTGCCTCGGAGGAGGTGGAGGCAGGCTGCTCAGCTCTCGGTGCTATATGGCATTGTTGGGTGAGTGGCCGACCTCATGATATGCAGGGACCCACTCGGAGCCTAGCTCAGACTGCAGCTTCAACTTTTCTGCAGGGGCAGCCATGTCAGAGCAGATGGGGCCTCTGGCAGAGGGGCTGGGGAGCTAGAAGAAGATGAGAATATTCATATGCTCTCAGGCCCTTCAACCTCCTCACTAATCTCCACAGTCCTAGGTTGGCCTTCAGGTGAGGCTGTCTGCTTCTGCTCAGCGGTTGTCCATTCCAGCAACTGCTGTGCTTCCAGTGCAACCACCCTGTTAAGGAAACACAGCCCCTCATGTATTCCATGGATGTCAACGCTCATCCACTCAGTGGAGTGCTCCAGACTACAGAGCGAGTCCTGTACCTTTTGTAGGGAGGTGCACTGCTCTTGCATCCGCTCTGATTGATGCTACATGTGTCTCTCTATAAGATTGACTGTTTTCTCATGGTTGGAGCTCATGTGGTCGAGCCTGCGACAAGGCGGAGTTCATCACTGGAATGGACTCCTCCACTCCCAGTGCGTGAGCTCGCATTGCCACAAAGAATTCTGCCAGATGCCCACACACCTACTGAAGCTCCAAATACTGTGCCCCATAATGTGACTCCTGAGGCCCTACGTCCATGCCCAGTGGAGCATTATTGTGACTTTCCTCCCTCCTCCGAGGGGCACTGTACACACGTCTCTGACTCTGACACCTTGTCCTGCACTCTGGCGCAGTGCCCTTCACCACGTGGCATCGACTCTGCACATCCCTCTGGTGCTAGTATGTGTGCTGATGCAGAGTGAGTAGAATGTGACGCTGCCTCCTCAGACATCTCCTCCTCCTCCTCATGCCTAAGGGATGAGGTGGCCTGGGGGTTGGGGTTGAGGGATGGGGGGAGGGTGAGCAAGTGATGCTGGGACCAGTGTGAGACACAAAAGGAGATAATGAGATTTAGCCTTGTGAGAGGACACTCTGATACACACCATTGCCTTTAGCCTCTAACCATAACCACATTTCCCTTATCATTAATCCTTCACACTCCCTCTCATACCAATACTCCCTTCTGTTCAATGCACTAATGGGATCACCTTCACCATTACCACCATGTTCCAAAGTGCTTCCACCATAACCTGCTATGGACAATTCTGCATCCGTGACAACCAGCCTGGTGGGCACCCTAGCTACCTCCTTGTCCGCCTCCTCCATGTTCCTCATTGCCCATAGCCTCACGACCCCACCCACGGACCAGGCCATCTGCCTGGTATAATGGGCTCTCTTGTCCAGCAGGTATAACATAAGGAGTAATGTTAGCTGAATAGATAGTGCTGCCACAGAGTCTGTCAGTGCTTCACAGTGCACACTGACATTTCTACAGGAGTGGCTCAGACACACCTCTCCTGTAGCGTGGAGGCTTGTATGTGTCAGGTCTGCCACCACTGGTGCAGCATTCAGAGTAAACCTCCATGTGGTTGAGCTAAGCATCATGGAGCTTCTTCCTGCATTGATTCCAAGACCGTCCAGGGCCTCCTGTGATGCTCATGATGGAGGCTACCTCCTGCCATACCCTCTGGGTCACTATGGGCAGGTTCTGCCGATCACTGGAATATAATGTGCTGCACTGTCTCTGGGCCTCCTCCAGCAGCCTCTGGAGGTCCTGGTCTCTGAAGCAGGGTGCAGCTGCTCCCGCTCCTGCCCCACTTTCCCTTCTTTGAGATATTCTGGCATGAGAAATGCAAAATGAAAAGGCACACAAAGTTTCCAGCTTTGGTATGGAAGCACACATGCACATGCACACACGCACACGCACACATCTGCTTACATACACAAACCACACTCTCAATCTCATCAATATCTAATGTTGGGGGTGGCTGGAGAAATGGGTCTGAATGAATACAGGGTAGCCAGGCTTTTGTTTCTGTCACTCTCAGATGCCTCTGGTCTGCTCCCTGAGTCACACTGTGCTCCCTTGACAGTGGACAGCTGTTCGGGCCCTGTTCCCTGAGAGATGGGTGTAAAGAGGGTAGCTGGAAGGACAAAGGTTTGTGAAACATGTGGTGTGTGTCAGTCATTCCCTGAGGCACATGGTAACCCGAGTCAATGCAAAGTATCATAAGCAGCTGATGGTGACAAGTTGCTGCCATGACTGTGTCTGGTAAAGCTTTTCCAGCCTCAAGTTGGTAGAGCATGCTCCTTCCTTATTGGTGAACAGGCAGCAGTAATGACTATATTTATTATGGAAAGCACATAATGGGCCATCTCTTGCAGTGTCAGCAACTAGTTAGAAAATTATTACTGTGATACATGCTTGACAGCTGATGTCTCCTCTGAGCAACAGCAACACCTCCATACACTTCATGCCTCACAGCTGGAAGTCTTTACCAATCCTCCTTTTAAACTCCAACCAAGTTGCGTAACCCATGCTGGGCCTGCCTTTGCAGGGTGAACGGGCCTGACTCCAGCACGCCCCTGCACAAGTCTGTGCAGTGAGCGTATGTTCCAAGGATATGCGTCTGCGCAGTGAGTGTATATTCCAAAGATACACGTCTGCGCAGTCTTTATATTCCAAGGGAACGCGTCTGTGCAGTGAGTGTATATTCCAAGGGTACGTGTCTGCGCAGTGAGTGTATATTCCGAGGGTACGTGTCTGTGCAGTGAGTGTATATTCCGAGAGTACGTGTCTGCGCAGTGAGTGTATATTCCGAGGGTACGTGTCTGCGCAGTGAGTGTATATTCCGAGGGTACTTGTCTGCGCAGTGAGTGTATATTCTGAGAGTACGTGCCTGCGCAGTGATTGTATATTCCGAGGGTACGTGTCTGCGCAGTGAGTGTATATTCCGAGGGTACGTGTCTGCGCAGTGAGTGTATATTCCGAGGGTACGTGTCTGTGCAGTGAGTGTATATTCCGAGGGTACGTGTCTGCGCAGTGAGTGTTTATTCCAAGAGTACATGTCTGCGCAGCGAGTTTATATTCCGAGGGTAAATGCCTGCGCAGTGAGTGTATATTCCGAGGGTCTGTGTCTGCGCAGTGAGTGTACATTCCAAGGGTATGTGTCTGCGCAGTGAGTGTATATTCCGAGAGTACATGTCTGTGCAGTGCATGTATATTCCAAGGGTACGTGTCTGTGCAGTGAATGTATGTTCCAAGGGTACTTGTCTGTGCAGTGAGTGGTGTATTCCAATGGTAAGTGTCTGCACAGTGAGTCGCGTATTCCAAGGCTACGTGTCTGTGCAGTGAGTGGTGTATTCCAAGGCTATGTGTCTGTGCAGTGAGTGGTGTATTTCAAGGCTATGTGTCTGTGCAGTGAGTGGTGTATTCCAAGGGTACACATCTGTGGAGTGCATGATATAATGCAATGATACGTGTCTCTAAACTGAGTGCTTTAATAGAAGGAAATCTGTCTCTGGAGGTCATGTTATATTTCGAGGATAGATTGTCTTGATGGCGTGGTAGAACACAAGGGTTAGTGGCTCTTTGTTTATATTCCTTCATGGGATGTGGGTGTCACTGGCCAGGCCAACATTTATTGCCCATCCCTAATTGCCCTTGAGAAGGCGGTGATGAGTCCATGTGGTGTAGGTATACCCACAGTGCATCGACAGTGAAGGAACAGCGATATAGCTCCAAGTCAGGATAGTGTGCTGCTTGGAGGAGAACTTGTGATGGTGTTCTCATCCATCTGCTGTCTAGATGGTAGTGGTTGTGGGTTTGGAAAGTGCTGTCAAAGGATCCTTGGTGAAATGCTGCTGTGCATCTTGTAGATGGTACACATTGCTGCCACTGTGTGTCGGTGGTGGACACAGTACAGCCACTGTATTTATATGGCTGGTCCAGTTCAGTTTCTGGTCAGTTAACCCCCAGGGTGTTGATAGTGGGGGATTCAGCAATGATAATGCCATTGAATGTCAAAGGGAGATGGTTAGATTCTCTCTTGTTAGAGATGGTCATTGCCTGACATTGTGTGGCACGAACGTTACTTGCCACTTGTCAGTCCAAGCCTGAATATTGTCCAGGTTTTTTTAAATTCATCCATGGGATGTAGACTGGCTGGGCCAGCATTTATTGCCCATCCCTAATTGCCATTGAGAAGGTGGTGGTGAGTTGCATATGCTTCTGGACATTTTCAGTATCTGAGGGGTTATGAATGGTGCTGAACATTGTGCAATCATCAGCGAACATCCGCACTTCTGACCTTATGATGAAAGGAAGGTCATTGATGAAACAGCTGAAGATGGTTGAGCTGAGGGCACTACCCTGAGGAACTCCTGAAGTGATGTCCTGGAATTGAGATGACTGACCTCCAATAACCACAACCATCTTTCTTTGTGCTAGGTATGACTCCAACCTATGGAGAGTTTTCCCTCTGATTCCCATTGACTCCAATTTTGTTAGGGTCCTTTGACGCCACACTCAATGTGATGTCAAGGGCAGTCACTCTCACCTGGAGTTCAGTTTTTTTGTCCACGTTTGGAGCTGAGGGACCCTGATAGAACATAAACTGACTGTCAGTGAGTAGGTAATTGCTGAGTAATTGCCACTTGATAGCACAATTGATGACCCCTTCCATTACTTTATTGATGATCGAGAGTAAACTGATGGGGTGGTAATTGGCTGGGCAATTTTCCACATAGCCAGGTAGATGCCAGTAGTGTGGCTGTATTAGAACAGCTTGGCTAGAGGTGTGGCAGGTTCAGGAGCACAAGTCATCAGTACTATTGCCAGAATATTGTCAGGGCCTATTGTTTTGCAGTGCCCAGTGTCTTCAGCTGTTTCTTGATATTAAGTGGAGTGAATCAAATTGGCTAAAGACTGGCATCTGTGATGAAGAAACCAAATCCTTAGCTTTTTTAAGGGCTGTCTTTCACCTCATGCTTTCTATGTATTAATTTTCAGCCTTGCTGTCTCATAATGGGTTGGCATACGGACTCAAAGTATAATTTCATTAAGGAAAAGGTTAAAATGCTGAGATGTATTACCCACTCGGAACTTCTGACTGAAGCTTGTAGCAAATGCTTCAGCCTTACCTTTTGCACTGATGTGCTGGGCTCCTCCATCATTGAGGATGGGGATATTAGTGGAGCCTCCTCCTTTAGTGAGTTGTCTATGGTGTAATTCTTACGCTGTTTCTGCTGTTTGGCACACAAGTAGTCCTGTGTTATACCTTCCCCAGGTTGACACCTCATTCTTAGGTATTCCTAGTGCTGTTCCTGGCATGCCCTCCTGCACTCTTCACCGAACCATGGTGATCCCTGGCTTTGATGGTAATGGTAGAGTGAGGGATATGCCGGGCCAAAAGGTTACAGATTGTGTTTGAGTACAATCCTGCTGCTGATGGTCCACAGATCATAGATGATGCCCAGTCTTGAGTTGCTAGATCTGTTCAAAATCTAACTCACTTAACAGTGGTAGTGCCACACAACACGATGGAGGGTATCCTCAATGTGAAAGTGGACTTTGTCTACACAAGGACTGTGCAGTGGTCACTCTTACTGATAATGTCATGGACAGATGCATCTGTGGCAGGCAGGTTGGTGAGGATGAGGTCAAGTATGCTTTACCCTCTTGTTGGTTCCCTCATCACCTGCCGCAGACCCAGCCTAGCAGCTATGTTGTTTAGGACGCAGCCAGCTCGGTCAGTAATGGTGCTACTAAACCATACTTAATGATGGACATTGAAGTCCCCCACCCAGAGTACATTCTGTGCCCTTGCTACCCTCAGTGCTTCCTCCAAGTAATGTTCAACATGGAGGAGCACTGATTCATCAGCTGAGGGAGGGCAGTACATGGTAATCAGCAGGAAGTTTCCTTGCCCATGTTTGGCCCAATGTCATGAGACTTCATGGGGTCCAGAGTTGATGCTGAGGACTCCCAGGGTAACTCCCTCCTGACTGTATACCACTGTGCTGCCACCTCTGCTGGGTCTGTCCTGCCAGTGAGACAGGACATACACAGGGATGGTGATGATGATGGTGGTATCTGGGACATTATCTGTAAGGTATGATTCTGGCAGATGTCCCCAGATGTGAGTAAGGAGGAATTTGCAACATCGACAGGACTGGATTTGCCATTGTCTTTTCCAGTGCCTTGGTCAATGTTGGGTGATCCATCCAGTCCTTTTTGTAGACTTTATAGTGGCTTGCCAGGCCATTTCAGAGTCAGCCACATTGATGAGGGCCTGGAGTCACATGTAGGATGGGAGACCAGGTGAGATTTCCTTCTGTGATCAGCATGTGTGAACCAGATGGGTCTTTACAACAATCAATTATAGTTCCATGGTCACCAGGACTGAGACTACCTTTCTATTCCACATTTCTTAAATTAATTCAAATTCCAACAGCTGCCATGGTGGGATTTGAACCCATATCCCCAGAGCATTAACCTGGATCTCTGGATTACTAGCCCAGTGACATTACCAGTAAGCCATTGCCTCTCCTTTCTGAGCCATGTTGTATTCCAGAAGTATATGGGTCTCTGGAAGGAGTGTTAGAAAACAACAGAAGATGTCTCTGGAGGGAGAGGCATATTGCAGGCATACATGTCCTTGGAAGGAGTGTTAGGGGGCATGAGTATATATTACAATATTATGTGTTTCTGGAGGGAATGGTATTTAAAGGGTACAAGTCTCTTAATTGTATGGTTTATTACCTAGGTATGTGCCTCTGGAGGGGGTGGTATACTGCAAAGACACGTCTCGGAAGCAGAGCTATCAGGTAAGAGTATGTATCTGGATGGATGGTTAGAATACAAATGTACATGTCTTTGGAGGGAGCAATATACTGGAAGCTGTCTCTATAGGGAATGGTACATTATAAGTGCACGTATTTTATGTCTGGACCAAGCGATATATTACATGGGTCCATCTTTCTCCTGAAGTTGTGTTATATTGCAAGAGTACTTGTCATGGGAGGTAATGAAATATTGTAAACATATGTTGCTAAAATCCCCGTAACCACTGATAATCAATGTAGCAGCAACTAATAGCCCAAACTACAGAAAGGCACATCCACATTAACTAATTAACACAACTGAAATCCATTATGCTACATTTCCACATTACACCACCCTAATAAATCCAGGTCCATCACTGTGGTCAAAACCAAGACACAGAGCTGTTCTTTGTTCAGAGTTTACTGACCTGTTCAGGCACACCGCTCTCCCCCTATTCCTGGGGTTACAGCTCTCCCCCATTCCCGGAGTTACAGCTCTCCCCCTATTCCCGGGGTTACAGCTCTCCCCCGTTCCCAGGGTTACAGCTCTCGCCCTATTCCCGGGGTTACAGCTCTCCCCCGTTCCCGGGGTTACAGCTCTTCCCCTATTCCGGGGTCACAGCTCTCCCTCTATTCCACCCAGAATCATACTCTCCTTCTGAGCCTTCCTATATTTATATTGCTGAACAAACAGGAATTATCTAACATTTGCTCTCAGTTGAACAAACAGCATTTTGAAATGTTTCTTCCTGGTTTCAAACCAAGGACTTTTTGCTTGTTAGGCAAAGATTATAGCCACAACACTTCAGGAACACTGCATCTCCTATTTATACATGCTCAAAGACAACCCATACTCATCATCTGCTTGTCCTAACCTTAACAATGACAGTAATAAACCTTAACAATGTAATTAACAAGACATTAAGATACCCTACAGCAGACATCTATCCTTCTGGATTAAACCCTGCGCTCCTCCTGGATTTTCAGCATGCTTTCTCCCCCTGCCACATCAAGGTGCTTCCTTTGAAAATCTGCCCACTCAGCCTTCTGAGGATCCCCCAAACCATCTTCCAACAGAACGGCACTCCTCGGTGAATCCTCTGGCAACTCTTCATTCCTTAAATCCCCACAATTCCCGTTTCTTCGAGCAGAGAGCCATTCCTCACCAGCATCCTACTTGGTGCCTAACGCACAAGACTTGCCTCTGATATTCACAGCAGCAGCTGTTTCTATGGCTCTCTCCATCTCTCTGAGTTTGTCTTCCAGTAAACCAGTTGCCCCTCCTTTGTGTCAAGTTGTGAAAACTGGCACTTGATTGTCAATAGGTTTTGCCTCTTCCCCCATGATAACTGGACCGTGTGGATTTGTCTCCAGGCACAGAGTTCAGTCTGATCTCACAATCGCCCTACTTAGGACATTTTAGCTCACTTTAAATTAGTGGGAACATTTTAAAACATTATATAGTATTAAAAACATTAATTAAAACATTAATAAAAACGTTAGATAGTATGAAGTCTCACATTCGTAACAGCATGCCTGTGGAGGGAGTGATGTAATAGACCCCAGATTGAACAGTATATTACAAGGATATGTGTCTCAGGATGGAGTAGTACATTACAGGGGTATATGCCTGTGGAAGAAAGCTACAATAAGAGAGTATGCATCTCTGGAGGGAGTGGAAAATTTCAAGGGTGTATGTATCTGAACGGAGTGTCATATTGAAAAGAATTGTGACTCTGGTTGGAGTGTATATTACAAGTATACATGGCTCTGAGCTGAGTGCTAGAGTGCAAGATTTCCTGTCTCTGGAAGTTGTATTCACAAGGGTACGTGTCTCTGAAGGGACGGGTATGTTACTAGGATAGGTGTGTCTGGACCGAGTAGTGTATTAGAAGGCTTCAAGCCTCTTATCAGTTTGTAATATTACAAGGGTACATGTCTCTGTGCGAAGTGCTAGAATACAAGGGTATGTTTCTCTGTTGGGGGTCATATAATACACTGTACATATCTGTGAAAGGACTGTTGTAATACGGGGTACGTGTTTCTGGAGGTAGTGGTATGTAACAAAGGTACGTGTCTCTAGACCGAGTGCTGTAATACGAGGTCACATGTCTCTGGAGAGAGTGGCACATTACTAGTGTGTGTGTCTCTGGATGCAATGCTATAATCCAAGGGTATGTGTTCCTGGACTGAGTATATTACAAAGGTAACTGTCTCTACTTTATTCCCAGAGTTTTATACTTAATGGAGTTATTACTTTTTAAAAATGATTATACTTAATGATGGCAGATTTTACAGTTTGAGAAAGAAAGGGAGAAAAGAAATGAATTTTAAAAAACTGCTTTGTTAATGTTTACCTGCAATTAAATGCTTCAATAATATCTGGCCTTTGAATGCTCAAATATATTTCCAGTAAGTCTTGTCAAAGATTAACACAATTAACACAAGTGGCCAGCTCCTGTTGTGTGCAGATTCCCTTCTGATGCGTGGTTAGATGTCTCCTTCCAACTCTCTGCAACTCTGAAAGAAAACTGACAATGCTGGTCTCTCCAACAGCTGTAAGGATGTCCAATGTGTTCAACCATTTATGCCCCTTTATAGTAGATGGAGCTTTGGATTTTATCTAGGCTGGAGGCGGATGTTTGAGGGCAAATCAACAACTGACATGTGGGGGCTTTCACACGTCAGTTGATAAGAATTCAGGACCGGCAAGTTCCTGCTAGGATGAAGGATAAGTATGGCAAGTTTCAGGAACCTTGGATAACAGAGGATATTGTGAGATTAGTCAAAAAGAAAAGGGAAGCATTCATAAGGGCTAGAAGGCTGGGAATAGATGAAGCCCATGGAGAATCTAAAGAAAGTAAGAAGAAACTTAAGCAAGGAGTCAGGGGGGGCCAAAAGTGGCCATGAAAAGTCATTGGCAACCAGGATTAAGGAAAATCCCAAGGTCTTTTATACATATGTAAAAAGCAAGAGGGTAGCCAGGGAAAGGGTGGGCCCACTCAGGGACAGAGGTGGGAATCTGTGTGTGGTGCTAGAAGAAATGGGAGAGATACTAAATGAGTACTTCTCATCAGTATTCACCAAAGAGAAGGACTTAGCGGTTGATTTGTCTAGGGAAGAGTGTGTAAATAGCCTGGATCACATTGAGATCAAAAAAAGAGGATGTATTAGGCGTCTTGAAGAATATTAAGGTAGATAAGCCCCCAGGGCCAGATGGTATCTACCCCAGAGTACTGAGGGAGGCAAGGGAGGAGATTGCTGGGGCCTTGACAGAAATCTTTGTATCCTCACTGGCTATGGGTGAGGTCCCAGAGGACTGGAGAATGGCCAATGTTGTTCCATTGTTTAAGAAGGGTAGCAGGGATAATCCAGGAAATTACAGGCCGGTGAGCCTTATGTCAGTGGTAGGGAAATTATTGGAGAAGATTCCTCGTGACAGGATTTACTACCATTTGGAAGCAAATGGGCGTATTAGTGAGAGGCTGCATGCTTTTGTGAAGGGAAGGTCATGTCTCACTAACCTGATCGAGTTTTTCGAGGAAGTGACAAAGATGATCAACGATGGAAGGGCAATGGATGTTATATACATGGATTTCAGTAAGGCCTTTGACAAGGTCCCTCATGGCAGACTGGAACAGAAGGTAAAGTCACATGGGATCAGAGGTGAGCTGGCAAGATGGATACAGAATTGGCTTGGTCATAGAAGACAGAGGGTAGCAGTGGAAGGGTGCTTTTCTGAATGGAGAGCTGTGACTAGTGGAGTTCCACAGGGATCAGTGCTGGGACCTTTGCTGTTTGTAGTATACGTAAATGATTTGGAGGAAAATATAACTGGGCTAATTAGTAAGTTTCAGATGACACTAAGGTTGGAGGAGTTGCAGATTGTGAAGAGGATTGTCAAAGGGGATATAGATCGGTTGGAGACTTGGGCAGAGAAATGGCAGATGGAGTTTAATCTGGACAAATGCAAGGTAATGCATTTTGGAATGTCTAAAACAGGTAGGAATTATACAGTAAATGGCAGAACCCTTAAGTGCATCGATGGGCAGAGGGATCTGGGTGTACAGGTCCACAGGTTACTGAAAGTGGCAACGCAGGTGGATAAGGTAGTCAGGAAGGCATATAGCATGCTTGCCTTCATTGGCAGGGGTATTGAGTATAAAAGCTGGGAAGTCATGCTACAGCTGTATAGAACCTTGGTTAGGCCACACTTGGAATATTGTGTGCAATTCTGATCGCCACATTACCAGAAGGATTTGGAGGTGTTGGAGAGGGTGCAGAGGAGGTTTACCAGGATGTTGCCTGGTCTGGAGGTTATAAGCTATGAGGAGAGGTTGGAGAAACTCGGATTGTTCTCTCTAGAGTGATGGAGATTGAGGGGCGACTTGATAGAAGTTTACAAAATTAGGAATGGCATTGACCGAATAGATAGTCAGAAGCTTTTTCCCAGGGTGGAAGAGTCAATTACTAGGGGACATAGATTTAAGGTGAAAGGAGAAAACAATAGAGGAGATGTGTGGGGCAAGTTTTTTACGCAAAGGGTAGTGAGTGTCTGGAATTCGCTGCCAGAGGAGGTGGTGGAAGCAGGTACAATAGTGGTGTTTAAGAGGCAGCTTGACAAATACATAAATAGGATGGGAATAGAGGGATATGGACCCCAGAAGTGCAAAATGTTTTAGTTTGACAAGCAATATGATTGGTGCAGGCTTGGAGGGCCGAAGGGCCTGTTCCTGTGCTTCACTTTTCTTTGTTCTATATTAACAGGCCATACCATCCTATGAAGCTTCCCTTAAAATCACGAGACCCAGTGAAATGCTGAGCTCTTTGTTTAAACCATAGGGTTTAAAACCACCCAGAAAGTTGTCCGTCTTTCTTTTGCTTGCGGTCATCCTTTGAGATAAAGTCCTTTGTACAATGAATGCTAGAACTCCCACCTCCTCTAAGTTGGACAATCTCCAAGGTCCATCCAAATGCCAATGTCTTTTCTTCACCTGTACTATCTCTGTTTCTTTCTGATCGTCTTTGTTTCATTTCACAGCCTTTAATTTTAAAAGACTCTAAAACAAGCATTTCTTCCATCAGCTGATTTCTATCTCATGGCAAGACCTGAGAGTTAACATGGTCAAGCTAAAAATGATGTTAGTGTTCTTTATTTCCTTACTGTTTCCCCATCCAGTTTTTGGTGTTACATGGTACACGACCAGGCTGCTGATAATTGTTTCCTTTTTAACTTTTCCCATCCGTGATGGGTCTTGATGTTGATATATCTCTGTTGTTGTAATGGCTGTTCCAGATTAGTTAATGTCCCTTGGCTGGTGAGTCTAGAACCAAGGGTTATAATCTCAGGTAAAGGGCAGGCCATTCGAGACCGAGATGAAGAGGAATTTCTTCATTGAGAGGGTGGTGAATCTTTGGAGTTCTCTACCCCAGAGGGCTGTGGAAGCTCAATCATTGAGCGTGTTCAAAACAGAAATCAATAGATTTCTGGAGACTAATGACATCAAAGGGTATGGAGAGGATACAGGAAAGTGATATTGAGGTAGATGTTCAGCCATGATCGAACTGAACGTGGAGCAGGCTTGATGGGCTGAAGGGCCTACTCCTGTTCCTATGTTCCTTTAAGTTTTGCTAACTGTTCCTGGCCAGCATTAAATGTTATTACCAAACTGAATATCATTTTTGAGCAAGTTAGATCTAAGCACATGATTTGCTAGCACTATGGTAACAACTTATTCATCAAGCATTCACTTCTACCCGACTACAGACAACAAAGCTTCTACAATTAACTGTAGCTAAACTGCATCACATACTGGTGTAATTATTCGTTTAACTTGGTAACCATATTCTAACATATACTTTTCCTAATTAAGCACTTATCCTAATTAGCAGCTAGTGAATATACTTGAGAAGGAAATATTCTTATTGACTTCTCATTGTCAACCTCTTACTAACCTAAGTATTGCTATCAGGTTTATAGATTGGTACTCCCCTGCAGATCACCTCACTCAATGGCATCCCTTATCTTTTTGCAGGAGTGCTATGAATTCTCAGCATTAACACTTAAATACACATAATACAATTCAGGCAAGAGATTATGATACAGACAAAGAAAAGCATAACACATTGTACCAGAAGCTGTAGTTCAACATATCCTCAATCATGCTTAAACTTTACTCCCTTTCCCCTGACGCATCATGTGGGTAGTTCTTACTAAATATTATTTCTTCCTGGCTTTTAATTTTTATAATCTAATTTTGTTTCCTTTTTACTTCAATTTTATTCCTTCTGGCCTTTACCAGTGTGTTTCATTCCATCCTGATTGTTGTAAGGTCATTTTCTCTATGGTGTATGTGTCTCAACCTACTGGCCGTTTAACAAAATAGGAGCAGGAGTAGGCCATTTGGCCTCTTGAGACAGGTCCGCCATTCAATAAGATCATAGCTGATACAACTATAGGTTCAACTTCACTTCCGTGCCTCCCCCCCTACTCTCTTGGAGATCAAAAATCTGTCTAAACTCCTTGCCTCTACTGGTCTCTGAGGTAAAGAATTCCAAAGATTAACAATCCTCCAAGAGAAGATATTGTCTCTGTCTTTAATGGCAGACCCATATTCTGAAAGTATTCTCCCCAGTTCTAGATTCCCCAGCTCGCCAATAATCAAACAATGCCCACAATGCAGTCAATGATGTGGATGCAGATGTAAAACACTGAAATGAGTGTGTGCTGCATCACATATGTAGATAGGGCATCTCACTCATGATGATTAGACAGCAGTGCCATCAGAGCTCACTGAAATAATTTTGCTACATCCATCCCAGCCAATGGTCCTGGTTAAGAACTGGGCACCATGTGCATCAGTCCTGGCTTCCACACATCTCTACAAACTGCACCAACTATATCCTGTGACACCAGAAATGACAGTACAGCCACTGTAGTGGCGATAGCACACGACTGACATTAACTAATCAATACATGGCCTACCAAGCTGCATTGCACATCCCAAGGCTGAAATACAAGACTGCACTATGTGCCAAGGCAATCCCAATACTTCCTTTATCACCTACTCCTGAAGGTTTACCATCACCAGCAGCCAGCAGCTTCGATGCCCTGCTGATCTCCAGGGCCATGTGCTCCACATGGGCCTCGGGTAGGGCCTCCCACCCCCAGCCTGGGCTATCTCTTTCACATCCTTTGTCCTCTAGTTCTGCAGCCAAAACATGAATTTGTGTTGCCCTCATATATATCACGTGGAGAGATGATGCTCTTCAGAGTGTCCGTGCATACTGCCTATTCATATCTGCTTTGCACACAGCTAAATGAGCTGCTTACACAATCGGCTGCTTCAGCACTGAGGATTGTAATCGCCGGATCTTGCGTTTTATCTGCAGCATGTAGATGTGACCTTTCCCTTGGAGCTCTAGGACAAGCTACTCACCTTGCCAGAAGGCAACAGGTCACTGAACCTTTATCGGCACTGGATCTGTGATCTCCCACTGTCTCCAGTAGCACTCACCACTGCCACGATCTGAATCCGTGCCTTGGTCATAGCAGGCAGTTTGTGATGGTCACCTGGGTAGATGACGCCTCTTTGCCTTTGCACCTTCTCTACCAGGACTTCCAGGTCCCGGTGGGAAAAGCGTGGGGCAGCTGACCCCATCCCTTCAGATTCGGGTACTCTGCGTGACATTCTAAGAATTAATGATTTGTTCATGAAAATGTACGGTGAGAAGGGTCATGGGCAACTCCCAATTTGTTGCTGTAATTTACTTTTGTGTCCTTACATTCACAACATCTCACTTATGAATACTCTTAATAGTGTAATTGAGAGAAGGGCTCTGCACATACACTTAGTGCCATGTATATTGTGGCTGTCACTCCAAGGGGAAATGCTGTGTTTAATGACAACTGACAGCCGTACTGGCTTACTCCACCTTATTCAGACTGTTATGCTGCTGCACTGTGCAAATATGAGGGACCTGGTCAGACGTCCGCAGCGTGGGCACATCCAGAGAGACAAGTGACAATAGGGCGAGCGGATGCGATAATGAGCATGGCAACGTTGTCCATTTATCCACTGAGTCTAGCCAGCTTACTAAATCACTGCATCTTACCTGCATCAAGTAACGGTGCCAAGACAGTGCCATCTCCATGGCTGTGTCTTGAGAATCCACTCTGGTTTAGTTCAGCACACTTTTGATTAGAACAATTCATCCTTAGGGAACGCCCATGGTGGGTTATCCATTCTCGGATAATCTAACAATGGGACTATATTTGCAGCTTTGACACTCACCTGGCAGCTCAGTAACATCTCCTCTAATGCTCCGGATGTGCTGCATTCAGGAAGTAACACTTGGACCAACAACTCCGAAGGAGTGCTTTATACCTGTGCCCGAGTCGCCCAACCCACACCAGGCCTGCCTCTGACCCCTCACCACTCCTGGGCTTGCCCACCCTAACTCCGCTTCCAGAACCACCGCCCCTCCCAGATCAAAAATCGGACCCATGTGTGGCAGTTTTGAAAGGCCGAGTTCACACAGCCAGGAATTCTTCCATCTCTGCACTCCCAATCTGAGGGCAAAAATCTGGGCTTTTGTGCCCTCCTCACTTCAAACTTTCCTGCCTATCTTTGTACCATCAGCAGATTTGGCTACAATACACTCAATCTCTTCATCCTGTAAATAGTTGAGGCCCCAGCACTGATTCCTGTGACACTCTACTAGTTTGCAGGAGACAGTAGCATAGTGGTAATGTCACTGGACTAATAATCCAGAGACCCAGGCTAATATCCTGGGGACACAGGTTCAAACCCCACCACGGCAGCTGGTGGAATTTAAATTCAATTAATACTCTGGAATTAAAAAGCAAATCTCGGTCATGTTGTTATTGTGAAAACCTCTCTTGTTCACTAATGTCCTTTAGGGAAGGAAACCTGCTGTCCTTACCCAGTCTGGCCAACATGTGACTCCAGAACCACAGCAATGTGGTTGATTTTTAACTGCCCTCTGAAGTGGCCTAGGGCAATTAGGGATGGGCAATAAATGCTGGCCTTGCCAGTGATGCCTACATCCCATGAAAACTTTTTTAAAAAGTTAGATAAAAGCAAAATGCTGCGGAGTCTGGAAATCTGAAACAAAAACAAAAATTGCTGAAAAAACTCAGCAGGTCTGACAGCATCTGTGGAGAGAAAGACAGAGTTAACATTTTGAGTCCGTATGACTCTTCATCAGAACTCATCCCTGAACTCAACCTGTTCTGAAGAAGAATCATCCGGATTCAAAACATTAACTCTGTCTTTCTCTCCACAGATGCTGTCAGACCTGCTGAGCTATTCCTGTATTTTTTGTTTTTGTTTAAAAAAGTTAGTTTGCTGAACTGAAAATGACTCATTTATCCTGAATCTCTGTTTCCTGTTAGTTAGCCATCCATCCTCCATCCATGCTAATATATCACCCCCAACACCATGAGCTCTTGTAAATGGTATAGGGGCTATTACACAGCCTTGCTTGACACAGGCTCAGATTTTGAAGGGGACTGTTTCAGATCTCGTACTCAAGGCAGTGACAGTTACAGTCTTTTACAATTCACCTGAATCTGGCTATTGACCTCATCAAAATTCAAATGCCCTCTGGTGTCGTCAGTGTTAAATACCACCTAGATAGCAAACTCTCTAACCTAGTCAACTCCATGCTGAAACAAAACTAACCACTATAGATATCCATGACCTATAGATTGGGGATGACTTCTGTTTTGTTTCCCACCCTGCACCAGATTTACAAGACACTCTCAATCTCTTCAATTCTGCATACGAGAGTCTTGGCCTGTCCTTGAATATTTTTTTTAATTCTTTCATGGGATGTGGGCTTCGCTGGCTAGGCCAGCATTTGTTTGTCCATCCTTAATTGCCCTTGAGAAGGTGGTGGTGAGCTGCCTTCTTGAACCACTGCAGTCCATGTGGTGTAGGTACACCCACAGTGCTGTTAGAGAGGGAGTTCCAGGATTTTGACCCAGCGACAGTGAAGGAACGGTGATATATTTCCAAGCCAGGATGCTGAGTGACTTGGAGGGGAACTTCCAGGTGGTGGTGTTCCCATCTATCTACTGCCTTTGGTAGATGGTAGTAGCCGTGGGTTTGGAAGGTACTGCCTAAGTAGCCTTGGTGAATTCCTGCATTGCATCTAGTAGATGGTACACACTGCTGCTACTGTGCGTCAGTGGTGGGGGGGAGTAAATGTTTGTGGATGTGGTGCCAATCAAGCGGAAGTTGCCAAAACAAAACCATATCAACCCAAAGCTGGTCAGCCACATATTCCACCCCACACATATGTTGAGCACTTCCCACATCTTAGCAGTCATCTCTCTCAAAAAGCCACCATTGATGAGAAGACACAATAGCGGATCAGCTGCACCAGCTCCATTTTCTACAAACTACAGCAAAGACTCCACAAGTCAATAAAATTCCTGGTGTTCGGAACAGTTATCGTCACCACAATCCTGTCCTGCAGTAAGACCTGGACTGTATATCAGTGACACATAACAGCACTAGAGAAATTCCACCAATAATGCCTTCACCATGTCCTCAGGATTCAATGGGAGGGCCATTGGACAAACACTAGTGTCCTCCTAGAACCCAGTTCCACAAGAATTCAGGCAAAACCCCTGCAAAATCAACTTCGATAGACTGGACACTGTCCATTGGCCAAAAAGCTCCTCCCCCACCAGGTCCTGTTTTCTCAACTCTCAAATGTTCCTCCGTCCCATTTGTCTCTCAGTTCTCAATTATTATTGGGATTCTTTTAGTATCTATTTCCATGCAGACAGATACGAAATGCCATTTCCTTGTTATTAATTCTCCAGACTCACTCATGAAGGGACCAATGTTTACTTGAACTACTCTCTTCCTTTTTATATTCTTATTGAAACTCTTTTATTTTTATCTGTTTTTAAATTTCTTGCCAGCTTAATCTCAATTTCTCCCTCTTTATTATTTTTGTTTAGTTACCCTTTGCTGGTTTCTAGTTTTTCCCAATCCCTTGGGCTAGACAGCACCCTGCGCCTTTTCGTTCAATTTAATACCATCCTTAGCTATGGGTAGTTCTGCTTCTTATAGAGCCAGAGAAAGTTTATGCACAGAAAAGAGGCCATTTGGCCCATCGTATCTGCACCAGCTGAGAAACTATCCCTCCCAGGCTAATTCCACTTTCCAGCATTTGGTCCATAGTCCTCCAGGTTACGGCACTTGAGGTTCATATCCAGACACCTTTTAAATGGGTTGAGGGTTCCTGTCTATGACCTTTTCAGGCAGTGAGTTCCAGACCCCCACAACCCTCTGGGTGAAAAAGATTTTCTTAATCTCAGTCTAATCTTTCTCCTAATCACTTTAAATCTCTGGCCCCTCGTCACTGACCTCTCCGCTAAAGTAAATAGACCCGTCCCATCTACTCTATCCAAGCCCTTCTCCATTTTGTACATCTCAATCAAATCTCCCCTCAGCCTCCTCTGTTCCAAGGAGAACAACCCCAGCCAATACAATCTCTCCTCATAGCTGCAATTTTCCTGTCCTAGCAACATCCTGGTTAAATCTCCTCTGTGTCCTCTCTAACGCAATCACATCCTTTCTGTAATGAGGTGACCAGAACTGCGCACTGTGCTCAAGCTGTGACCTAATTAATGATTTGTACAGTTCCAGAATAACCTCCCTTCTCATATATTCGATACCTGGACTAATAAATGAAAGAATTCCATGTGCCTTCTTAACCACCTTATCGACTTGTCCTGCTACCTTCAGGGATCTGTGGACATTCACTCCAAGGACCCTCGCCTCTCAGTATCTTCCCATTTATTGTGTATTTCCTTGCCTTGTTTGATCTCCTCAAATGCATCATCTCACACTTCTCTGGGTTGAATTTCCATTTGCCACTTTCCTGCCCACCTGACCAGTCCATTGATATCATCCTGCAGTCTACAGCTATCCTCCTCACTATCTACCACGCAGGCAATTTTTGTGTCGTCTGCAAACTCCTTGAGCATCCCTCCTACATTTACATCGATTAGAACATAAGGATATAAGAAATAGGAGCAGGTCTAGACCATTCGGCCCCTTGAGCCTGCTCCACCATTCAATAAGATCATGACTGATCTTCCTGTGTTTCGATTTCCACATTCCCATCCAACCCCGATAACCTTTGACTCCCTTGCCTAACAAGAATCTATCTACCTCTGTCTTAAAAATATTCAATGACCCCATCTCCACTAGATTGATACCTGGAATGAGTGGGTTGTATTATGAGGAAAGGTTGGACAGGCTGAGCTTGTTTCCACTGGAGTTTAGAAGGGTGAGGGGTGATTTGATTGAAGTATATAAGATCCTGGAAGTTCTTGACAAGGTGGATGTGGAAAGGATGTTTCCTCTTGTGGGTGAGTCCAGAACTAGGGGGCACTGTTTTAAAATTAGGGGTCGCCCTTTTAGGACAGAGATAAGGAGAATTTTTTATCTGAGGTTGTGTGACTTTGGAACTCTCTGCCTCTTGAATGTCATGTACCCTTCTTATTAAGGACCCAATCTTTGTCACCCTGTAGCCACGTCTCTGTATTTGCTATCAGATCATATTTATTTACTTCAATGTGAGCCATCAATTCATTTACCTTGTTATGAATGCTATATGCATTCAGATAGAGAGCTTTCAGTTATGTCTTTTTGTTACCTTTGAAACGTCTAGTCTTGACTGTTGATGTATTCTTAGGTTTTTTCCCTCTGACCCTTCCTGCCATTCTCTGACCCTCATTTCTCATATTACTATTTGCAATCCTGTCTTGACTCTACACCTTCAATTACTACCTCTACCAAAGCGTAAACCCTCACCCCTCTTGTTTAGTTTAAAGCCCTCTCTACTTCCCCACTCATGCAATTTGTGAGGACACTGGTCCCAGCACGGTTCAGGTATAAACCGTCCCAAAGGTACAGCCCCCACTTTCCCTAGTACTGGTGCCAGTGCCCAACAAATCGGAACCCACTTCTCCCACACCAGCCTTTGAGCCACACATTTGTCTCTCTAATCTTACTTGCCCTATGCCAATTTGCACATGGCTCAGGTAATAATCCAGAGATTATTACCTTTGAGGCTCTGCTGCTTAATTTGATACCTAGCTCCTCATACTGACTTTGCAGAACCTCTTTCCTAGTTCTGCCTATCTCATTGATACCTACATGAATCACAACAACTGGATCCTCCCCCTCCCACTGCAAGTTCCTTTCCAGCCCTGAACAGATGCCCCGAACCCTGGCACCAGGCAGGCAGAATAGCTGTCTGGATTCTTGCTCTTTGCTGCAGAGAACAGTATCAATCTCCCTCACTACATTGTCCCCAACGGCCACCACATTTCTATTTGCTCCCCCCCTCGCTTGTACGGCTTCCTGTACCAGCCAGCTCATCCACCCTGCAGACTTCGCTTTCATCCACACAGGTTGTGAGCACCTCAAACCTGTTTGACAATTGCAAAGTCTGAGGCTCCTCCCCTGCTGTCTGCTTGGTTCCATTACCTACCTCACTGACAGTCACGTCCTCCTGTCCCTCACTGCTGACCGAAACAGAACACCTTTTCTAAGAGGTGTGACTGTCTCCTGGAATAAATTATCCAGGTATTTCTCCCCCTCCCTTATGTTGTGCAGTATCTGCATTTCAGCTTCCAGGTCAATAAACCTGATCTGGAATTCCTCAAGCTGCTTACGCTTCCTGCAGACGTGTTTGTTGTGGATCGCCTTGGCATCCAAAAGCTCCCACATCTCACAGCTGCAACATAACACCTGTCCCACCATTCTAACTTACGTTATGAAGTTAATTTACTTCAATTACTTTCTTCCTATGTATGCTATAATTTACTGTGTTTATTGAATGCTGATACCACTGACAAGCTAAAGGTTACATGCTTCCTAACTACAAGGTACGTGTTTTAGATAAAAGCAACAAACTGCGGATGCTGGAAATCCAAAACAAAGACAAAAATATCTGGAAAAACTCAGCAGGTGTGGCAGCATCTGCGGAGAGGAACACAGTTAACGTTTTGAGTCCGAATGCCCCTTCAACAGAACTAAATAAAAATAGAAGAGAGGTGAAATATAAGCTGGTTTAAGGGGGGGAGGTGGGACAAGTAGACTTGGATAGAGGGCCAGTGATAGGTGGAGATAACCAAGAGATGTCACAGACAAAAGGACAAAGACGTGTTGAAGGTGGTGATATTATCTATGGATTGTGCTAATTAAGGGTAGAAAACAGGACAAGCAAGGTACAGATAGCCCTAGTGGGGGTGGGGTGGGATGAAGGAATCAAAAAAGGCTAAAAGGTAGAGATAAAACAGTGGATGGAAAAACATTTAAAAATAATGGAAGTAGGTGGGAAAAGAAAAATCTATATAAATTATTGGAGAAAGAAAAGGAGAGGGGGGAATCGGAAAGGGGGTGGGGATGGAGGAGAGAGTTCATGATCTAAAATTGTTGGACTCATTATTCAGTCCAGAAGGCTGTAAAGTGCCTAATTGGAAGATGAGGTGCTGTTCCTCCAGTTTGCGTTGAGCTTCACTGGAACAATGCAGCCAGCCAAGGACGGACATGTGGGCATGAGAGCAGGGTGGAGTGTTGAAATGGCAAGCGAAAGGGAGATCTGGGTAATGCTTGCGGACAGACCGAAGGTGTTCTGCAAAGTGGTCACCCAGTCTGTGTTTGGTCTCTCCAATGTAGAGGAAACCGCATTGGAAGCAACGAATACAGTAGACTAAATTGAGGGAAGTGCAAGTGAAATTCTGCTTCACTTGAAAGGAGTATTTGGGCCCTTGGACGATGAGGAGAGGGAAAGTAAAGGTGCAGGTGTTGCGCCTTCTGCGGTTGCATGGGAAGGTGCCGTGGGAGGGGGTTGAGGTGTAGGGGGTAATGGAGGAGTGGACCAGGGTGTCCCAAAGGGAACGATCCATGTGGAATGCCGCCGGGGGTGTGCAGGGGGGTGAAGGGAAGATGTGTTTAGTGGTGGCATCATGTTGGAGTTGTCAGAAATGGTGGAGGATGATCATTTGAATGCGAAGGCTGGTGGGGTGATAAGTGAGGACAAGGGAGACCTTATCATGTTTCTGGGAGGGAGAAGAAGGTGTGAGGTTGGATGCGCGGGAGATGGGCCGGACACGGTTGAGGGCCCTGTCAACCACCGTGGGTGGAAAACCTCGGTTAAGGAAGAAGGAGGGCATGTCAGAGGAACTGTTTTTGAAAGTGGCATCATCAGAACAGATGTGACCGAGGCGAAGGAACTGAGAGAATGGGATGGAGTCCTTACAGGAAGCGGGGTGTGAGGAGCTGTAGTCAAGGTAGCTGCGGGAGTCGGTGGGTTTGTAATGGATATTGGTGGACAGTCTATCACCAGAAATCAAGACAGAGAAGTCAAGGAAGGGAAGGGAAGTGTCAGAGATGGACCATGTGAAAATGACAGAGGGGTGGAGATTGGAAGCAAAAATTAATAAATTTTTCCAGGTCCAGACGAGTTTTAGATGTTTATTTAAATTACTTTATTTTTATTGTCATTTTTATCTTTATTGTTTGATTTTAATTTTAAAGTTTTCAAATTTTGGTTTATTATTTTAAAGTTTTAGTTCTTTTTATTTATAGATCTACCTTAACTCACTTGCCCTATGCTGGTTTCTCACACACTGTCTCTTAGACTGAGCACTTAACGGCCAATCAACTGGCTAGCTTCCTGTGACTTCACAGTTGCTTTTTTCTCTTTTTTCCTGCCTGCTGCCTCACAACAGCTGAAACAGCTCATTCCTCAGCTGCTGCCTGTCTCTCACAGGTCCACTCCACTACTCACTCGAATCCCCGGGTCTGTATTTATAGGTGCTGCTCGGCTCCCTACTGTCTCCCATAGGTCCACTCCACTCCGACTCCCAACAAGGTACATTAATGATCTAAATCATTAACGTATACCACAAAAAGCAGAGGAGCCCGTACTGAGCCCTGTAGAACCCCACTGGAAACAGCCTTCCAGTCACACAAACACCCATCCACAATTACTCTTTGTTTCCTGCCACTGAGTCAATTTTGTATCCAGCTTGCTACATTCGCTTAGAGCCCATGAGCTTTTATTTTTTTTACCAGTCTGCCATGTGGGACCTTGTCAAAAGCCTTGTTAAAATCCATGTCGATCACCCCTTTGTTACTTACTCAAAAAATTCAATCAAATTAGTCAGACATGATTTTCCCTTAACAAATCCATGCTGACTGTCCTTGATTAATTCCTGCTTTTCTAAGTGACAGTTTATCCTGTCCCTCAGAATTGATTCCAATAATTTGCCCACCCCTAAGGTCAGACTGACTGGCCTGTAATTATTCGGTCTATCCGTCGCTCACTTTTTAAATAAAGGTACAACATTATCAGAACTCCAATCCTCCGGCACCTCACCTGTATCCAGTGAGGATTGGAAAATGATGGTCAGACCCTCCGCAATTTCCTCCCTGGTTTCTGTTAACAGCCTGGGGTGCATTTCACCCGGCCCTGGTGGTTTATCCACTCTTAAGATGCTAATCCCCTTAATACTTCATCTCTCCTATGTTTAACACATCCAATACCTCACACTCCTTCTTAATACAAAATCTGCATTGTCCCCCACTTCTATGAAGACAGACTCAAAGTATTCATTAAGAACAGTACCCACATCCTCCACCATCCACCACACACATGGCAGAATTTTCCGTGCCCGTTGGCGGTGGGCGCGTTTGGTGACCTGAGTGGATAATATGGTGAGAAGGCCAAACAATCGGTTTCACGACATCGTGAAACCAGTCTGAAATCTCCTGCTCTGCCCGTCAATGGCAGGCCGCATTTCCCACCATTAGATGTTGGGAACTTCATTGTAATGCATCTACATATTATCAAAAAGCCAGCTCACTGGAATCATCCCCCCACACTGGATCATCCGAGCACTTTGGCATGATTGCATGCCAATGTGTTTCACAACTGTACATAAGCGACATGCACCTGGGGTGAGCTGCACATCACTCAGGACTATGAGGTTTGTTTGCCGACCTTGCTTCAGGAAGCACTTGGGTTCATCAGCGCCAGGCTTCACAGACAGCATCACATCACTTTTAGGGGGTGCTCATGGGCAGGTCTCTACCTACCAGATCAGCCATTTGTGGGCAGCTTTTCAACAGCTGCAAGGCTAGGGCTTGCTTGGGGAAGTGGGAGAAGTGGCCTCAGACAACGCAAGAGGCTGCAGGGTGAGGACTGTACTGGGGAAGGAGGGTATCCCAGGGTGTGTGTGGGGGGCACAAGTTGATCTGTGCAAGTTGCCTCAAGATGGTGAGGATTGAGGAGGCAATTTCCAGAGGAGAGAAAGCCAGATGGACTTGTGAGGGTGTGTGTGTGAGAATGGGTGGTGATGTCTCTTGAGCTGGCAGTGAGTGAGATGCCAGTGAAGGTGTGATGGGGCTTGAATGTGTGAGTTTAGAGTGATGAGATGGTTGCCTTACTCTGGCAGCATGGATTTGGATGGTCAACCTCTCCTAATCAGCTTTAGCACTGACCACCACTGTCAGCACCTACCAAGTCAGAGTGGTGAGATTCTGGACCTCCTGCCGGCAGAGTGGGGGTGGAGGATATCACGGCAGACCTCCACACCGTCCAAAAGGCATTCCAAGGATGTATCACTGAATTGGGGGTTGCAGCCTGCTTGCCTTTCGGGGCCATGTCTTCTGTGCAGCTGTCCTGGGCTGGAAGCAATGAGATGTGCACGCACGGCTGCACTTTAAATATGGCACCTGGCATGCAGAGCCAATGATGTGATGGTGTGGCGAGCAAATGAGAGCCCACCCACCATAGAAATGGTGTGTTCCCCGGGAATGCATGATTAATGAGGCAGGATTGCGGCTGGTGGGTAAAATGTTCTTTTTCCTGCCCTTTTCCGCACTTTGAAAACCTAGGATGATACCACCCATAGGTAACCTTTTTAGTCTTTTATAGGCCAGAGTCTTCCCTTAGTTATCCTTTGTGGAGGCTTTCTTTCTCATTTGAATATAGTTCTGTCAAAAATTATTGCATAAATGTTTGTCATTTCTTATCTACCATTTTACCCTTTAACCTGGTTTCCCAGTCTACTTCTGCTAATTCTGTTTTATCACCTTTCTATGGCTTTACTTAAGTTTAAGACACAAGTTTCAGACTCAAGTTTCTCACCCTCAAACTGAATGTAAAATTCCCACATATTATGAGCACTCTTCCCTAGAGGATCCTTTACTTTGAGATTATTAATTAATCCTTTTTCATTATCTATTACCAGGTCTAAAATAGCCTGTTTCTTGGCTGGTTCCACCATTTTTGTTCTAACAATACACTCTATGGGCTCATCTTCTAGGCTAACTTTGCTAATTTGATTTGTTTAGACTTTATGAAGATTAAAATTGCCCACTGTTATTGGATTACCTTCTATTTCATGTTTTGTTTTTGTCAAGTAACTGGGGTTGTCTGAGACCCACTCTTTGGTGCAAATTCATCATGCATTTCTGCAAGCTAGTTGCTTTGCATACAAAAAAATCATATCTGCATACCCATGCTGGTATCCCAATATCATTCCACATGTTCCATCCAATGCAAGCCATTCTTAGGCTTTCAGGTGATCTCATCAAATGATTGTCTGTTTAAAGATCATTGTTTATCTCCCCTTGCATTGTTCTGATGTATTGGGTAGTCAAGAATACAAACATCTCCAAGAGAAAGCCATCAATATGTTAGTCTCATCCATACTTTCCTGATGTTCAGTAGCATGTTTTGGACATCTTGGAATTCTGTACCATGTTAATATGAAGTTTCTGATTCCATCAATGTTTGCTGGTTCTTTCCCCAAATTTCTTTAGTAATCCTCACATGTACATCAAGATGCAATATCATCCTTGCCTGAACTAATCCATTTAACTTTCTGTGGTGGCTGAACTGTGTATCCCATGGGGCTCACCTTATTCACAGTGGAACAGAGTCCAATTCGACAGAATACAACACTCAGGAACTTGGTGCTATAAGGGAAGAGAGAAGGGACGCTGTTCTGGTCTATTACAAAACAGAGTAGTCTGAGTGAAGGAGCGGAAGGCAGTGAGGCATGAGAGCTGAAGCCAAGAGGCATCAATTGGGTGAACTGCAAGTTCTTTATCTGTATTACAGAGAGAGACTCACTGACAGCAGCTGGAGACTGAGAGCAGTGACCAAGGAGTTAAAATGGGGGAGAGAGCATCCAGTGACATCTCTGACATCAAAAACCCCATCTGCTATTGTGACATCCCAACCAGGAAAGAAGACAATTGGTGAGTAACCAGTTAGCATTTCTAGATAGCGATTTAGAAATTAAAGACATGGCAGAGAATCATTAGCCTCATGAAATGCACATCATGTGCCCTGTGGGAAGCTCTGATACTTTTTGTGGCCAGGGTAAGTACATGTGCAGGAAGTGTCACCAGCTTGAGATTTGGGTTTTGCTGAGAGCCTCGATAGCACGTGGTCAGCCTACAGCTTAAAAATGTTCAGTTCAGAGAGATAGTGGGTGAGCAAAGGACAAGGAGAAGCAGCAGGTAGTACAGGAGCCCCCTGAATGCATCTTGCTCTCCAACAGTGCTGAATACTGGTGATGGTTCCTCTGTCAACATGGGTTGGGGAGGAAGACTGGAAGAGCCATAATAATGGGGGTTTCGTTGTTCAGAGAACCAACAGGTGTTTGTTTAGCTGCAGATGTGAATCCAGGATGGTATTTTGCCTCCCTGGTGCCAGGGACAAGGCTGGCTCTGAGTGGCTGCAGAGCACCCGGAGTGGGGGAGTGTGTGTTAGGGGGCAGGGAGAACAACCAAAGGTCATGGTCCATGCTTGTACCAGTGATGTATTCACGATATATATTAATGGTTTAGATGAGGGAACTAAATGTAATATCTCCAAATTTGCAGATGACACAAAGCTGGGTGGGAGGGTGAGCTGTAAGGAGGATACAGAGATGCTTCAGTGTGATTTGGACAAGCTGGGTGAGTGGGCAAATGCATGGAAGATGCAGTATAATGTGGATAACTGTGAGGTTATCCACTTTGGTAGAAAAAACAGGCAGATTATTATCTGAATGGCTATAAATTGAGAGAGGGCAATGTGCAACGAGACCTGGGTGTCCTTGTACACCAGTCGCTGAAGGTAAGCATGCAGGTGCAGCAGGATGTCTTGCTGCAATTGTATAGGGCCTTGGTGAGACCACACCTGGAATATTGTGTGCAGTTTTGGTCTCCTTATCTGAGGAAGGATGCTCTTGCTATAGAGGGAGTGTAGCGAAGGTTTACCTGACTGATTCCTGGGATGGCGGGACTGACATATGAGGAGAGATTGAGTCGATTAGGATTATATTCTCTGGAGTTCAGAAGAATAAGGGGGGATCTCATAGAAACCTATAAAATTCTAACAGGACTAGACAGGGTAGATGCAGGAAGGATGTTCCAGATGGTAGGGGAGTCCAGAACCAGGGGTTACAGTCTGAGGATATGGGGTAGACCATTTAGGACTGAGATGAGGAGAAATTTCTTCACCCAGAGAGTGGTGAGCCTGTGGAATTCACTACCACAGAAAGTAGTTGAGGCCAAAACATTGTATGTTTTCAAGAAGGAGTTAGATGTGGCTCTTGGGGCGAAAGGGATCAAAGAATATGGGGAGAAAGTGGGAGCAGGCTACTGAGTTGGTTGATCAGCCATGATTATAATGAATGGTGGAGCAGGTTCAAAGGGCCAAATGGCCTACTCCTGCACCTAGTATCTATGTTTCTATGTAAGCAGAAAAAGGTATGAGGTTCCGAAGGCAGCATTTAGGGAGCTAGGAGAGAGATTGGAAAGAAGAATCGCAAAGGTAATAGTCTATGGATTGCTCCCAGTTTCATGTGATTGTGAGCACAGAAATAGGAAGACAGAGCTGATGAATTCAGGCTGGAGAGATGGTGCATGTGGGAGGGCTTTAGGTCTCTGAAGCTTTGGGAGGGCCTGTTCCAGAGGTGGGACCTGTAAATGCCAGATGTGCTGCACCTCAATAGGATCAGGATCGCTACCCTTGCAAGTGTCTTTGCTCTTGGTGAAGGTTTAAACTCCCAGAGCAGGAAGATGGAAACCTGAGAGTAGATTCAGGAGGGAGAATAGAGGAATCCAAAATGGAAGCAGAAATTAGTAGGCCTATTTGAAAGGCATAGGAAACACAGGCTAGAAAATAGACAACAAGGGACTTTGACGTATATGCCATTTAACACTCCCAATGGAAAAAGTCTAACAAGTATAACAGATGAACTTAGCATGCAGATTGACTCACAGAAGGATGGTCATCAAATGAGGCCATACAGCTGATCTGAAGAACATAAAACGGGCAATCATACTGGGAGTGTACTATAGGCCCCCAAACAGTCAGAGGGCGATAGAAGGGGCAAATCTCTGAACAGTGCAGAAACAGTAATAGGGGATTTCAACAGCCCTAATATTGGTGTGAAAGGCACAAAGGGAGCAGAATTCTTAAACCCTGAGAAGGAGAAATGTTTCAGCCAGTACGTAGCAAGCCCATCAAGAGGGGGGGCAATTCTAGACTTAATTTTAGGGAATGCAGCTGGGCAGGTGGAAAGGGCAGTTGGGTAGGACTTTGGTGGACATGGTTAGGTTAGCTAGTTATGGAAAAGGACTAAAGTAAGACCAGGAATAAAAGTTCTCAAGTGGGGAAAAGCAATTTTTACTAAGCTGAGTTGTGATTTGATTAAAGTGGAATGGGAGCTGCTACTTGGAGGTAAAGCAGAACTGAATCAGTGGGAGGCATTCAGGGAAGAGATGGTGAGGGCTCAAAGCAAGTATGTTCCCTTAAAGAGAAAGGGTGGGACTAACAAATCCCAAGACTCCTGGATGTCAAGGGCCTTAAAGAAGAGGATGAAGAAAAAAGGGGGGCGTATGACTGATAATGAAGGGTCCATACTGGAGAGGAGTATAAAAAGTGTAGAGGTGAAATTAAAAAGGAAATCCAGATAACAAAGGGCATGAAAATGTAATGACTAGTAAAATCAAAGAAAAGCCAAAGATGTTTATAAATATAGAAAGAGTAAGTGGATAACTAAAGAAAGAATAGGGCCTATTAGGGACCATAAAGGTAACCTGGAGGTGAAGGATGTTGGTATAGTTTTTAATTAATACTTTGCATCAGCTTCCACAGAGAGGGAAGATACTTCAATCAGAGAGGAGGAGTGTGAAATAATAAATGAAACTAAATAGTGAAAGAGGAAGTAGTTGGGGATTTAAATCTTTGAAAATAGAAAAGTCCCCAGGCCTAGATGAAATGTATCCCAAGCTGCTAAGGGAAACAAGGGAAAAAATAGCAGAGGCTCTGATCATTATTTTCCAATCCTCTCTGGCTACAGGCATGGTGTCGGAGGACTGGAGGACTGAAAATGTTGTACCATTGTTCATAAAGAGAGGAGGGGATAGCCTGAGTAATTACAGACCAGCCAGTCTAGCCTCAGAATCTTTTCCAATAATTTTTGCACCACTGAGGGACAGGATTTATTTATCATTTAGAAAGGCACAGAATAATCAGACAGTCAACATGAATTTGTTAAGGGAATGTCATGTCTAACTAACGTATCAGCATTTCTTGAGGAGGTAGCAAGGGGGGATTGATGAGGTTAGGGAGTTTGATGTCGTCTACATGGATTTTAGCAAGGCTTTTTATAAGCTCCCAAATGGCAAACTGGTCAGTAGATGAGAAGCTCATGGGATTCAAGGAAAAGTGGCAAATTGGATCCAAAGTCTGCTCAGTGGCAGGAAACAAAGGGCAATAGTCAAATGGTGTATTTGTGGCTGGAATGCTGTTTCCACTGGGGTTCCACAGGGCTCAGGACCAGGTACCTTGCTTTTTGCGGTAAATACCTATGATTTGGACTTGAATGTAGATTGCATGGTTATGATGTTTTCAGGTGATTCAACCACATAGCCAATCTTTGTAAGTGAGGAGGAGACCTGCAGACTGCAGAAAGAGAGCAATGGACTGCTCAGGTGATGGAATAGTGAGAAATGGAATTCAATCGGGAGACGTGTGAGGTAATGCATTTGGGAAAGTCTAATAAGGCAAGAAATAACAGAGAAAGAATACTGAGCTGTGGGAATTGACAGAAACAAGTGCCTGAATCTTCCTTCCCAAGAACAACCCCACAATGGTCAAGTCACCAAAAGAAACAGTCACAGCCCCATCACTTGAAACCTTCAAGATCCACCTTTAGATTATTTCTATTTAAAAATTGTCATTATCAGGACTACCATCAGCAGGCATGCCTGGTTTAGCTACCGCCACCCGTATAAATGTTAGCCGATTACGGATATGTGTCTGTGGTACCGGCACAACTAAAGCCAAAGTGAAGAAACAGAAGTAGAAGTGTAGAGGAACAGAGGGAAGTGCATGTCTACTTATCCCTGAAGGTGGCTGGACAGGTAATTAAGAAGGCATGCAGGACACTTGCCTTTCTTAGCCGAGGCATAAAACATAAAAGCTGAGCAGTGACATGAGGGGGTCAGGGTAGAGTGGACAGGTAGGTCTTTTTCTCCTTGGTTAGGGTCCATTACCTGAGGGACATTAAGTTAGGGTAAGAGATAGGAGGTTCAGAGGGGATTCAAAGGGAAATTTTTTAATCCAGAGCTTGTTGGAGATGTGGACTTCTCAGCCTGAAAGGGTGGCAGAGGCAGAAACCCCCATAACATTTAAGAAATACTAGGATATGTACTTGAGATGCTGTAACCTACAAGACTATGGACCAAAGGCTGGAAAGTGGGATTAAGCTGGATGGCTACTTGTCGGTTGGTGTGGACACAATGGGCTGAATGGCCTCCTTCCATGCAATGAATTTCTATGATTCTATAACTACTGTGACGTCTCTTGTACAGGAACTCGAATCCACCCACACATACATTGTATTGTACCATCACCTCCCATTCCTGATGAAAACCTTTCGTTGGATCGCACCATGCCATCTTCTGAGCTGTTTAATTATTTGGTGGTGTGACTTTACTGCATCTGCCTGCTATCTGAGGTAGGGCATTGCAATAATTACCATCCTGTCGTATGTCTGGAGGAACTTTACTGTCTAATACAATATTCTTATCCCTTTCAAACAAGAATCATGTATGATTCCAGTCGGTAACACGTTTTGTTCATGATTTTGGAAACCCATTTATAGTTTCAAAAGCAATTTGCTAATTTTTTTTTCATTTCAAGATTATCAAATTCAAATAGATTTGTTTCTGGGCAAACAGGCTTTGACAATGTTCAATTCCTTTCTTCCCCACAAAGCACGTTCTTTTTCTTGATATCCAGAAATCACCTGGATTACTTTTCATTAAATGAAACTCTGGTTAGCTCCAGGAACATAGGGTTAGATTTCCCCTTGAGTGCTGGAAAGAGAAACTTTTATCAATTTATCTTATGAATTCCAATCTCAAGAGCAGTGGTGGAACAGCTGGCTGGTTTTGCATGGTGTTGGATGTTAAAGACAGAAGTGCTTTAACTAGTTCAGAGATCATTTCCATATCTCCCCTTCTCAAGCACTTTGTTTTGGAAGATAACAAAGAGCCTCAATGGGTTAAGGCCGTGACTTTGAAAAGGAAGCCTTCAGGCCAAATCATCGCCATGCTGTGACATTTGATATCTGCAGATGAGTTCCTAAAAAGCTGCTCGTATGGTATCAGTGCTCATGTGGACCTGGAAAACATTAGCCGGAGTTTTATGGTCCCTTCACAGCGGGCGGGGGTGGTGGGGGTGGGGGTGGGGGGGTGGGGGGTGGGGGGGGGAGGGGGGTGGTGGGGTTGGTGTGGGCGCCGGGGGCGGAAAAAGCGGTGAGCTGTTCAAAATTCCATTGACTTTGGCGGGACTGGAAAATCCCGCCAGCAGGGGTGGCCGGAAACTTCCGCCCACTGGAAAAAAGAATCCATTATGACTACATTCAAGGGTTAATTTGTCCAATCATATCTGTCCCTTTAGAAACCGAAAATTGAATTTTGCCCAATATATAAATTTATACTCATTCAATGCCAATGTGTGGTGAATAAAAAATAAAATTAAACAGCTGGCAGCAGAAAGGGTTACCCCTGTGCTTGTTCGCAAGGAGTGAAGGAAACTTTTCACATCCAGCGATGTTTGTTGAAAAGCAGCTTCTTGATCTCCAGTGAACCTCGCACCATTTAAACCGTCTCCCTTGTTTGTGATACTTTTTTTAAACTTACACTTCTTTTTCACTCGTGGGAGTTAAAAAAACTAAAATCATGAGTAATTTTACCAATTTCAAAGGGAAAAAAAGACCTCATCGGGGGTGGTAGCATTTTAGATTAAATTCCAAGTGCAGAAAGCTCCCCCCGTTTGGGGGGGTGGGGGGTGGGGGGGGGGGGGGGGGGGGGGGGCGGTGTTGTGCGGGGATGGACAGGAACCCAATCGGGGCCACGCCACCATTTTACGTGGGCGGGCCAATTAAGGCCCACCCAGCGTGACGCCTGTCCAGAAGCGCCGAGCGCTCCCTGTGCAGGCGGTGGGGGAGGGGCCCTGCCCCCACTCGCTGACCTGAAAATTCTTCCTCAATTGTTTTGAAACCTTTTACCATTATTTTGCGAGATGTTCCTTAACGATGCCTTAACAACCAGCATCTCTTGAAATATCTCCGACTCCAATTCATGCGATTAAACGTTGAAGAAATTCCAAACTGCCAAAGTTATATGTGCAAGCCTTAGATCCAGGTTTATTCCATCTGTTCTTGCGATGTGAGCCAACATTTGTTGCCCATCTTAAATTGCCCTTGAGAAGGAGGTGATGGTTAGCCGCCGCCTTGAGCTGCTACAGTCCACAATGAGGTACGCCCACTGTGCTGTTGACTTTCCTGCAGCAGTTTGATGCAACTGAATGGTTTGCTAGGCCATTTCAGAGACAGCCACATTGCTGTGGACCTGAAGTAATACATAGGCCAGATTTCCTCCCCAGAAAGATTCAAGTGATTTTGATAGATTTTCATATCAATCCAGCAGTTTCTTGATCATCATTACTGAGATGAGCATTTTATTTCACATTTATTCATCAAGTTCCCCCAGCAACTGTGGTGGCATTTTAACTCATGTCATTAGAGCAACATTTGAGGCCTCTGGATTATTAGTCCAGTAACATTAATACGATGCTACCACCTGCAGATCAGAAGACTGCCACATGTTCTTTCATACTAACCAGAATTTCACTGCCACGCATGAAATTTGTGTTTTCACAAGGATTAGTTAACATTAATACTTCCAATTTAATTCATGCTAATGCTTATTAACCACACGCAGAACAAAATAGCATGTGCTATAAGAAGTAAAGATAAGTTATGTAATTTCTTTCTTCAGGTGCCTTTCCAAAATGACAATAATAAAACTAAAGAAAAATTAACTTGTAAGATAAAGTCAACTTCCATAGTTAAATACAGCCTCCATAATTCTAGCACCAGCAACATTTGTGACTCCTCCGATACTGAATCAGTCCGTGTCAATTTGCAGCTAGAGCTGGACAATATCCAGACTTGGGCTGCCAAGTGACCAATAACATTCACGCCACACAAGTGTCAGGCAATGACCATCTCCAACAAGGGAGAATCTAGCCATCACCCCTTGACATTCAATGGCATTATCATCACTGAACCCCCCACTATCAACATCCTGGGGGTTACCATTGATCAGAAACTGAATTGGACTAGCCATATAAATACTGTGGCTACAAGAGCAGGTCAGAGGCTAGGAATCCTGTGGCGAATAACTCACCTCCTGACTCCTCAAAGCCTGTCCACAGTCTACAAGGCACAAGTCAGGAGTGTGATGGAATACTCCCCATTTGCCTGGATGAGGCAGCTCCCACAACACTAAAGAAGCTCAACACCATATAGGACAATGTAGCCTGATCAACTGGCACCAAATCCACAAACATTCACCCTCTCCACTACTGACACACAGCAGCAGTGTGTACCGTCTACAAGATGCACATTCCAAATCCACGACCTCTACCATCGAGAAGGACAGGGGCAGCAGATGGATGGGTACACCACCACCTGGAAGTTCCAGTCCAAGCCACTTACCATCCTGACTTGGAAATATATCACCGTTCCTTCACTGTTGCTGGGTCAAAATCCTGGAACTCCCCCCGCTAGCAGCACTGTAGGTGTACCTACACCACATGGACTGCAGCGACTCAAGAAGGCAGCACAGCACCACCTTCTCAAGGGCAACAAAGGATGGGTAATAAATGCTGGTCTCGCCAGCGAAGCCCACTTCCCGTGAATGAATAAATATCCAAAAAAAGTTAGAGGATGGAGCTTCCCAAAGCCTGTGAGCTCTGAAACATTTAACCAGAGTTTCAAAGAGATACCACTGCAACCTTTCTAGTTTTTTAATAGGGAAAAGGGGGCTCAATCTTTCCTAAATCCTCCTTTTTGAGAAACCAATCATGTTTTTGTTTTGGATTTCCAGCATCCGCAGTTTTTTTGTTTTTATCAGTTCCTGCATGTTTGCTACTTAATGTCATCTGGAAAAACAGTAAGACATACCTTTCATTGAAACAGCAAAATAAACACCAGCAGTTTTTTAAAAAAAATGTCTCGGGTCCAGATAATGTAAAGTGTTTTGAAAAGTTAAAATTGGATTCTGCCAGACATCTTGAAGTCTTCATGGATGCAGCTTATTTTTTACAAACAGACTCTCTAATGCCTTTAACAGTTGCAAAGCAAAATTTTACATGAAAATAAATCCTGTACCAGCACCTTTAATATAAAATGTAATTCTTAATTCTGGGCACACAACCTAATATTAAAATGAACAGACTGAAGAATCACATTCACAATTCTGTACTTCCAGGCAACTTTGAATATTAATAAAAACAAAAAAACTGCAGATGCTGGAAATCCAAAACAAAAACAGAATTACCTGGAAAAACTCAGCAGGTCTGGCAGCATCGGCGGAGAAGAAAAGAGTTGACGTTTCGAGTCCTCATGACCCTTCGACAGAACAGCAAGTTCTGTCGAAAGGTCATGAGGACTCGAAACGTCAACTCTTTTCTTCTCCACCGATGCTGCCAGACCTGCTGAGTTTTTCCAGGTAATTCTGTTTCAACTTTGAATATTGTTGACTGTAATGAGTTATGAACTAAAAGTGTTAAACATCTGTGTTATATTTCCAGATCTCGAGCCCAAGGAACATTCAGTTTCAGTGCATAACCAGAGCATGATTCATCTGTCTATAAACCTGAGCAAGCATAACATTGCTTTCATTCAGAGGCTGGAGCTCCCAGCCGCTGCATGGGAAGTGGGTGCAGCTGCTGACTGAGGGTCATGTGGTCAGCTGGGTGTGATCACGCAGTGGCCAGCCAATTAACTTACAGGGTTGAGGTGGGCAATGACGTGTCAGCTGACAGAAAGGCATATGTTGGTCCCATCTTACAGAGCTTCCAGCCCTTCATGTACTGCTGCTTTATTTAAAAAACTTGCCTCACCAACAGTGCTGAAGGTCCCTCCTGCCAATTTTTTTTTTCCATTCATGGGATGTGGGCTTCGCTGGCTGGGCCAGCATTTTTTACCCATCCCTAGTTGCCCCTTGAGAAGGTGGTGGTGAGCTCCCTTCTTGAACCGCTGCAGTCCATGTGGTGTAGGTGCACCCATAGTGCTGTTAGGGAGGGAGTTCCAGGATTTTGTCCCAGCAACAGTGAAGGAGTGGTGATATATTTCCAAGCCAGGATGGTGAGTGGCTTGGAGAGGGACTTCCAGGTGGTGGTGTTCCCATCTATCTACTGCCCTTGATCTTCTAGGTGGTAGCAGTCGTGGGTTTGGAAGGTGCTGTCTAAGGTGCCTTGGTGAATTCCTGCAATGCATCTTGTAGATGGTACGCACTGTTGCTACTGTGTGTCGGTGGTGGATGGAGTGTATGTTTGTGGATGTGGTGCCAATCAAGCGGCTACTTTGACCTGGATGGTGTCAAGCTTCTTGAATGTTGTGGAAGCTGCACTCATCCAGGCAAGTGGAGAGTATTCCATCACAATCCTGACTTGTGCCTTGTAGATGGTTGGACAGGCTTTGGGGAATCAGGAGGTGAGTTACTTGTTGCACAATTCCTAGCCTCTAAAAATTGCTCTTGTAGCCACAGTATTTATATGGCTAGTGCAAATCAGTTTCTGGTCAATGGTAACCCTAGGATATTGATAGTGGGTGATTCAGTGATGGTAATGCAATTGAACATCAAGGGGCGATGTTTGGATTCTCTCTTGTTGGAGATGGTCATTGGCTGACACTTGTGTTATGTGAATGTTACTTGCCACTTGTCAGCCCAAGCCTGGATATTGTCCAGGTCTTGCTGCATATGGACATGGACTGTTTCAGTATCTGAGGAGTCACGAATGGTGCTGAACATTGTGCAATCATCAGTGAACATCCCCACTTCTGACCTTATGATGGAGGGAAGATCATTGATGAAGGAGCTGAAGATTTTTGGGCCATGGACACTACCCTGAGGAACTCCTGCAGTGATGTCCTGGAGCTGAGATGACTGACCTCCAACAACCACAATCATCTTCCTTTATGTTAGGTAAGCCTCCAACCAGTGGAGAGTTTTCCCCCTGATTCCCATTGACTCCAGTTTTGCTAGGGCTCCTTTATGCCACGCTCTGTCAAATGCTGCCTTGATGTCAAGGGCAGTCACTCTCACCTCACCTCGGGAGTTCAGCTCTTTTGTCCATTTTTTGAATCAAGGCAGTAATGAGGTCAGGAGCTGAGTGGCCCTGGCGGAACCCAAACTGGGCATCAGTGAGCAGGTTATTGCTAAGCAAGTGCTGCTTGATAGCACTGTTGATGACCCCTTCCATTACTTTACTAATGATCTAGAGTAGACTGATGGGGCGGTAATTGGCCGGGTTGGATTTGTCCTTCTATTTGTGTGCAGGACATACCTGGACAATTTTCCACATAGTCGGGCAGATGCCAGTGTTGTAACTGTAATGAAACAGCTTGGCTATGGGCGCGGCAGGTTCTGGACCACAAGTGCTATTGCCGGAATATTGTCAGAGCCCATCGACTTTGCAGTTTCCAGTGTCTCCAGCTGTTTCTTGATATCATGTGGAGTGAATCAAATTGGCTGAAGACTGGCATCTGTGATGCTGGGGACCTCCGGAGCAGGCCGAGAAGGATCATCCATTCAGCACTCCAGGCTGACGATTGTTGCGAATTCTTTAGCCTTATCTTTTGCACTGGTATGTTGGGCTCCTCCATCACTGACGATGGGGATATTTGTGGAATCTCCTCCTCCAGTGAGTTGTTTAATTGTCTACCGCCATTCACGAATGGATGTGGCAGGACCGCAGAGCTTAGATCTGATCAGTTGGTTGTGGGATCGCTTATCTCTTGTCTATCACTTGCTGCTTACGCTGTTTGGCACTCAAGTAGTCCCTGTGTTATAGCTTCACCAGGTTGGCACCTCATTTTTAGGCATGCCTGGTGCTGCTCCTGACATGCCCTCCTGCACTCTTCATTGAACCAGGGTTGATCCCCTGGCTTGATGATAATGGGAGAGTGGGAGGTATGCCGGGCCATGAGTTTACAGATTGTGTTTGACTACAATTCTGCTGCTGCTTATGGCCCACAGCGCCTCATCATGCCCAGCCTTGAGTTGCTAGATTCATTTAGCACGGTGGTAGTGCCACACAACATGATGGACGGTATCTTCAATGTGAAGGCAGGCATTCGTCTCCACAATGTCTGTCCAATGGTCACTCCACTGATACTGTCATGGGCAGATGCACCTGCGGCAGGCAGGTTGGTGAGAATGAGGTCATGTATCTTTTTCCCTCTTGTTGGTTCCCTCACCACCTGCCGCAGACCCAGTCTATCAACTATGTTTTTTAGGGCTCAGTCAGTGGTGGTGCTACCGAGCCACTCTTGGTGATGGACATTGAAGTCCTCCACCCAGAGTACATTCTGTGCCCTTGCTACCCTCAGTGCTTCCTCCAAGTGGTGTTCAACATGGGGAAGCACTAATTCATCAGCTGAGGGATGGCGGTGCGTGATAATCAGCAGGAGGTTTCCTTGTCCCTGTTTGACCTGATGCCATGAGACTTCATGGGGTCCAGACTTGATGTTGAGGTTTCTCAGGGCAACTCCCTCCTGACTGTATACCACTGTGTCTGCCAGTGGGACAGGACATACCCAGGGATGGTGATGGTGGATTACAGCATTGAAGACCCCTCCTGTCGATTACAGTGCTGAAGACCCCTCCTGGTAATTACAGTGCTGAAGACCCCTCTGGCCAGTCATCTTAGTGAAGACGCCTCCTGATGATAATGCTGAAGAGTCTGGCCAGCAGAGCTGGTTTTGAGTGATTAGTGCGTCACTGCTGAGTATGTTGTTTTGGTTGTGGTTGGTGCTATTGGATCATCTTTCTTGTAACCACTTTGGATGATCTTTGCAAAGACACACTAGTGGTACTTTGCAAGTGCTTCTGTGGTGCCTGTGGTTGGTTGATAGAAACACAGGGATTACTGCTGGTCATCTGTTCATCTCAGGTTTAAGATCCTGGTCCTCAAATACCCTTTTCCTCAGTTGGCGGGAAGGCTGAGCTAAGGCTGGGAAGGATTCTGTGGTTGCTGACCCCCATGAAGTCCTTTAACAGCAGCCATATGGAGAATGCAGTCTTGAACCCCCACCGTAACTTAAGGGCTGCCAACATGATAGGTATTGTGCCAGCCTTTGTGGAGAGATTAATGTCCCTCATTTTGCTGGCAGGAGAATCAGGCTCACTGCTATTAATGCAGGGCCAAGACTGATGGAAAGCTCCCAGGCCAGTGCACCCTGACCCCAATGGAGAAGGTGGCCCTGGAGCTGGTTGAATGTCAGGGCTGCTGATTGATTGTTGATGCTGGAACAGCAGTGTCATGACAGGAGAGTGAGTAAACAAAGCACAGGTACACAAGGGTGTGTCTGAGCAACATATGAGCTGAGGCTCCCTGTGACCACCACCACTGGACACATGGAGCTCTGCATGGCACATGGTGGGATGAGGACATGGGAAGCCTTAACTCCTTAATATGTGTGTTCTCTTATACAGGATTCGGTGTGCGTAGATGGAGGAACTGGGAGCCAGTCTCCGAGGAGGAGGCCGAATCTGCAGATGGTTCAGCATCATTTCATTCCCTCATACCCTCCATCAGTACAGATATACTCACAGCGGGTTTTCGCTCACTATTAGATTCAATGCCCATGGACACAGTGGAGCAGTGGTAACGGGAGAGGGGAACAAGACACCGGGAGCCTCCACCAGGTCCTCATACTTGTCACCTCAGCAGGGAGGTACAATTGTCTTTTACAAGGGACAAGGAGTGGCTGATTCCTGCATCTGGGGGCTTCTCTCAGAGTGCTCCTGCTGCAGACAGCACCTCAGTCCCTCTGTCAGTGACACCAGGGCCTCAAGTTGTTGTGATGACGGAGGCATGTCCTGTATCTGTGCCCGAGCCCCTCAGCATGCTGGGTCCTGCCAGGCCTCAGGCAGGCAGAGGATGGTCGCTAAGGCCAAGGGGCAGCTAAGTCAGTGGTCTGCCTCCAAAGCAGTAAGGGTGGGAGGAGCACCACACAGGAGCATCCGTAAGGGAGTTAAGAACAGCACCTTGATGCACTTGAGGTTTACAGGCATTTCGATTTTGTATATGTTAAGTCTTTATTATGTTATGCCACTCAATAAATGTTCAATTTACTGCTGTTGGTCATCCTTTCCATTCTTGCTGCCCTGTTAGGTCCCATGCCTCCCTCCCTCTATAGGCTGCGAGTGCTGTTTTAGGCCCTGTCTGGTCAGCTCCCCAGCTTTGTCAGTGCATGCTGTGAAACTGGCAGCCGGTATGCATTAAGGTGAGTCTTTATTGCACAGACTATAAAGGGCATCAGGGTTAATGGGTTTAAATGAGATTGACCTGAGCTCCCTTGTGTGTCTCTCATTTCCTGTTGCCTCTGGTTCAAGGAGGTTCCTCATCCTCTGCCAACTTCTCAGTTCCTGCCTCCACATCCGCCTCACTGAGGAGGATTGCTGATCTACGATGCCCTCATTACTCCAGGCCTGCCCCTTCTGCAGAGCACAAAGACTGTTACCCTTGCTGGGGTATGCGGTTTGACCTCAGCACCTCAATCTCATCCTCAGCAGTCCTGGCGATAGTTGCTCATGCGGACCTGTGGCAGTTGTTTGTAGCTGTCCTCTGCTGCACTCTGAGGTTTCCTCACAGCTGTGAGCAGCCACGCCTTCAATGTCTCCCTTGTTCCCGAGAATCAATCCTGTATGTGGGATGGTGGCAGAACAGCAGGGACACCTGGGACCACCTGAGTTTGTAGGAATCGAGGCTCCTTCCCAGGAACTGAGCACACACCTGAAGGACCTGCTTTCTGTGGTTGCTGGCCAGTTGGATGTTGCTGAAATGGAAGTCCTTCCTGTGGATGAAGTACACTGGTCCCTGGGAGCCTTGTTGGCCACATGCGAGCAGTCAATGACATTCTGTACCTGGGCGAATCCAATGACAGCCTCGAAGACATTGGATCTCTCAGCCTGACCGCCCTGGTTGGGTCAGTAGTGCACATAGTCGCCAGCCCCCATGGACATGACACTGGGCATCTGCATTGGCTGCAGCCTGCGCAATCCCACACATGTCCCAAGCAGATCCCTGGAAAGAGCCAGAGCTGTAAAAGTTGAAAAACATGGTGATCTTCAAGGCCAATGGCATTGGGTGTTCACTAACCCCCTATGGGTCTGTCTGTCCTCCAGCCTGGCACAGAGATCAGTAACTGCCTCACTGGAGAGTTGTATGCATCACTGACACTGCCGCTCAGAAATTTGCAGATAATTGAGCCATGTACAATACACTCTCCTGGGGATAGCCTCTGCTGTGCACAGGTGCCTGTTGGCATTTCCTCTATGCCCTTCTCCAGCAGGCCCACCTGGAAGTTGGCCCTCTTGCTACTCCTGAGGTTTGTGATCTGCTGCTACTGGGACCTGGTCCTCCCTCCCTCTAAGCTACTACTCCTCCTTGGGGAGGGGGGGTGGGGGGGGGTGGTGGGGGGACCACGAAGACTGGATTGATTAGGCCCATGGCAGTGGGCTCTTTCCTCATCCTGCATGTCCTTTGCAGGACAACTGCATCCTACGCCAGGCTAGACCCTTGGGAGCAAATGTCTCCACTCCTCTGTGTCGCTTGCAGAACACCTCCACTGCCAATGATGGGCTCTTTAAAGACCCTCTCTGTTAGTGCTGCCCCCTTCACTTGCCTCCTCTGTTAGTGATGCCCCCTTCACTTGCCCCCTCTGTTAGTGATGCCCCCTTCACTTGCCCCTCTCTTAGTGCTGCCCCTTTACTTTTCCCCTCTGTTAGTGCTGCCCCTTCACTTGCCCCCTCTGTTAGTGCTGCCCCTTCACTTGCCCCCTCTGTTAGTGCTGCCCCTTCACTTGCCCCCTCTGTTAGTGCTTCCACCTTCACTTGCCCCCTCTGTTAGTTCTGCCCCTTCACTTGCCATCTCTGTTAGTGCTGCCCCCTTCAATAGCCCCTTCTGTTAGTGCTGTCCCCTTCAATTGTCCCCTCTGTTAGTGCTGCCCCCTTCAATTGTCCACTCTGTTAGTGCTGCCCCCTTCACTTGTCCCCTCTGTTAGTGCTGCCCCCTTCAATTGTCCCCTCTGTTAGTGCTGCCCCCTTCAATAGCCCCTTCTGTTAGTGCTGTCCCCTTCAATTGTCCCCTCTGTTAGTGCTGCCCCCTTCAATTGTCCACTCTGTTAGTGCTGCCCCCTTCACTTGTCCCCTCTGTTAGTGCTGCCCCCTTCAATTGTCCCCTCTGTTAGTGCTGCCCCTTCACTTGCCCCCTCTGTTAGTGCTGCCCCTTCACTTGCCCCCTCTGTTAGTGCTGCCCCTTCACTTGCCCCCTCTGTTAGTGCTGCCCCTTCACTTGCCCCCTCTGTTAGTGCTGCCCCTTCACTTGCCCCCTTTGTTAGTGCTTCCACCTTCACTTGCCCCTCTGTTAGTGCTGCCCCTTCACTTGTCCCCTCTGTTAGTGTTGCCCCTTCACTTGCGCCCCCGTTAGTGCTGCCCCTTCACTTGCCCCCTCAATTAGTGCTGCCCTTTCACTTGTCCCCTCTGTCAGTGCTGCCCCTTCACTTGTCCCCTCTGTTAGTGCTGCCCCTTCACTTGCCCCCTCTGTTGGTGCTGCCCCTTCATTTGCCCCCTCTGTTAGTGCTGCCCCTTCACTTGACCCTTCTGTTAGTGCTGCCCCTTCACTTGTCCCCTCTGTCAGTGTTGCCCTCTTGTATTGCTTCCTCTATTAGTGTTGTCCTCTTGTCTTGCCCCTTTGGTGCTGCCCTCCTCTCTTTTGCCCTCTGTTCTTGTTGCTCCCTTCATATCCTCTGTGCTGTTGTCTGGCAATGACCTGCCTTCCTCATGCCTCCATCACAAATTGTATCTCTGCATGGCTCACTGGCAGAGGCAGCACTGACACCTCAGCTCCCTCTGTCCTTTAACCAGACGGAGGTCTGGAACGTCTTGCATGGTTCCCTTGTGCCATTCGTAAAGTTCACATTTGGATTAATTGTTGTTTTCAGTTGGTGACCCGCCGTGTAGTGTGAAGTCTGCCCTGCATGGTCGCCACTGAACATAAAGTTCAGAAGTGACATCTCGGTCATCAGACTTGCAACCAAGCACGTCCCTACTGTATTCTACTCCCCGCCCACCCCACCAATCACCGATCCCACTCCTAATGATCCATAAAATTCCAGCTACAGGAAGAGCTAATGAACTCCTGCTTCTGATGTTAAAGGATTAATGAGTTGTAGCTCTGTGGCGAAGAGCACATGCACACAGACATGAACAACTCTCATTGGCAGGAAAGTTTCCCACCACTCGCAGTACACAAGTATTGGCCACAAAATCCAGTTCCTTTCTCTTAACAACAACACGGAACCTACTTGTTTCTTACAACAGTTTTAAATTTTGCTTTCAGACCGTTTGAATCCATTTCTTTTCCTCTTAACCTTTTTCCCTAACCCAGGATTTTCTTTTATGCCTCTCCATTATGACAATTGAAAGTCATAACTCCACATTCTCCTGGACAATCTATTTCTTTCTTTCCTCTCATGTCTCATGAGAGGGAGAGGGAGGGCAAATAAATTCAGAGCTCCCCGGAAGAGAAGAGAGAAAGACAAAAGAGAGAGATAAAGATGAAGCAGAGAAGGTGTGATTATGACGGATGTCAGGATGATTATACATTGGAGAACCAGGCCAGCGTAGAAAGTTCAGAGGGACAGTGAAAAGGTAAGCAAAGAGAGAGCATGAGAAGAGATTGGCAACTGAAGTAAAAAGAATCTCAAGGATTTCTATGGGCATATAAATAGTGAAAGGGCGGTAAAAAGAGGTTAGGGCCAATTAGGGACCAAAAAGGGGATTTACACATAGAGGCAGGTAGCATAGGGTAGGTATTAAATTAATACTTTGCATCGGTCTTTACCAAGAAAGAAGAGGCTGCACAGGTCATGGTGAAAGGGGAGGAAATTCAGACATTTGAACCATTTAAAATTGATGATGAGGGTACATTGGATAGGTTTTCTGTACTTGAAAGCTGATAATACACCAGGACCAGATGAGATGCATCCAAGGAAACTGAGGGAAGTAAGAGTGGAAATTGCAGAGGTGCTGGTCATAATTTGACAATCTTGTTCCTTGTTCAGAAAAGGGTATAAAGATAAACCTAGCAGCTACAGACCGGTCAGTTTAACCTCGGCGCTGGAGAAAATCTTAAACAATAATTCAGGACAAAATTAAATCACTTGGGCAATGCAGGTTAATTGAGGAAAGCCAGCGCAGCTGTATTAAGGGAAAATAACTAACTTGGAATTTTTTGAAGAGATAACAGGGACAGTTGATGAGGGTAATGTTGCTCATATGGTGTACATGGACTTTCAAAAGGCACCTGATACAGTGCAACATAACAGACTTGTGGGAAAAGTTAGAGTTCATGGAATAAGAGACAGTAACAACATGGATACGGAATTGACCGAGTGCCGGAAAACAGAGAGTAGTGGTTAATGGGTGTTTTTCAGACAGGGGGAAGGTTTGTAGTGGAATTCTCCAGGGGTCGATGGTAGAACCCCTGTTCTTCCTGATGTATGTTAATGACCTAGGGCTTGGTGTACAGGGCACCATTTCAAAGTTTGCAGCTGATATAAAACTTGGAAGCATTTTGAACTGTGAGGAGGATAGTGTTGAACTTCAAAAGGACATAGGCTGGAGGTAAAAGCAAAATACTGCAGATGCTAGAAATCTGAAAGCAAAACAGAAAATTCTGGAAAAAAGAAGGGTCATACAGCCTCAAAACGTTAACTCTGTTTCTCTCTCCACAGATGCTGTCAGACCTGTTGAGTTTTTCCAGCATTTTCTGTTTTGCTTTCTGACAGGTTGGAGGAATGGGTAGACAACTGGCAGATGAAATTCGATGCAGAGAAGTGCAAAGTGATCCCTTATGGTAGGAAGAACATGGAGAGACAATATAAAATAAAGGGTACAATTCTAAAGAGGGTGCAGGAACAGAGGGACCTGGGTGATTATTTGAACAATCATTGTAGGTGAAAGGACAGGCTGAGACAACAATTAATAAAGCATAAAGCCTTATCAGTAACGACATAGAATATAAGGGCAAGAAAGTTATGTTAAACCTTTATAAAACATTGGTTTGGCCTCAACTGGAGCATTGTGCCATGTCCTGGGTCACTACCTTTTAGGAAGGATGTGAAGGCATTGGAGAGAGTGCAGAAAAGATTCACGAGAATGATCCCAGGCATGAAGTACTTCAGTTAAACAGATAGATTGGAGAAGTTTGAACAGTTTTCCTGAGAGAAAAGAAGGCTGAGAGAAGATTTGAGAGAGGAGATTTGTTAGACAAATTCAAAATGATGAGGGTCTGGACAGAGTAGATAGGGAGAAACTGTTTCCAGTGGTGGAAGGATCGAGAATGAGGGCACAGATTTAAGGTTATTGGCCAAAGAAGCAATGGAGACATGAAGAGAAACTTTTTCACACATCAAGCGGTTAGGGTCTGGAATGATTCTCACTACTGCCTGAGAGTGTGTTGGAGGCAGATTTAATCTCAGCATTGAAAAGGAAATTGGATCATTATCTGAAAAGGAGAAATGGCCAGGACCACAGGGAAAAGGCAGGGGAGTGACACGAGGTGAATTGCCCCTGCAGAGAGCCAGCATAGACACGATGGGCTGAATATCCTCCTTTTATGTTGTGACCATTCAATGATTCCTCACTCATACATTTCTCTTCCTTGTTCTTATAACAGTCAACCACAGCCTCCCAGCCACTAGTGTTTGTGTTTTCTTAATTTATTTTCTTAACCTGATCTTTTCACATTCATAATCTTTAAACTGTCTCTGGTAATGTCATAAGCCAAACAGCCCTTAGCACACTAGGGAAGCAGGGTGTACATTGCCTCCATTGTTCTGCTTCACATACCAAGCTATCCCTGTTTAGGATTATTCAAACACAACCCTCATTTAAAGATAACTTTCCTGCTATCTACTTAGATACTATTTCGTCAATGGCCAAGTCATTGAGACCAAAACATTGTATGCTTTCAAGAAGGAGTTAGATATAGCTCTTGGGGATCAAAGGGTATGGGGAGAAAGTGGGAGCAGCTATTGAGTTGGATGATCAGCCATGATGATAATGAATGGCAGAGCAGGCTCAAATGGCCTACTCCTGCTTCTAGTTTCTATGTTTCTATGTTCCTCCTTTAAATTTGTATGTACCTTTTTAAATTTCTTAATGCAAGCCCGCCCAGGCATGCAAATTTGTAACCTTTTTTGATTTAAATCACTCACTTAGGCTCAGGTTCACTTTGACCGGCGAATTACAAGAGATAAATTAATGTCTCACTCAAAAAGTAGTTATACTTAATGGGTTTATGGTTTATTTAAAATTATTACAGAAAACGATTATAGATTTAACAGGTAGAGAAAGAAGAGGAGACAGAAAATAATTACAGAGAATGATGACTAATTTAACAGGTTAAGAAAGGAAAGAGAGAATTTCTTAAAAATCAGCATCATTCCTGTATGTACAGCAAATAAATATTTCAACAACGTCTGGCATCAAAATGTTCAGATATGTTTCCATTACATTCATCCAAATTAGCTGGCTTCCATTGATCACAGATTTCCAATCGACACTTGGTTGGGTTTATCTCTTCAATGTTGGTCTCTTCTGAATGCAGTAAATATTTCTAATATGTTCAACCTCCTGTACTCTCTTCAGAGGATGGATCTGGGTTACTGTATTCACAGGTTATGCTGCCTTATGATGCTTCTCCTAAACTCTCAATATCCAATTATATTCTGAACTCTGTTTACACCATTGGGTTTGAAACCACCCAGAAAATTGTCTATCGGTAATTTTCGACCATGTGAAGCCCCTTGCATTCAACCTTCCAGGTAAAGATCTTTGTAGAATGAATGCTAAAAGAATGGGCACCATCTTATCTATGTTGGTCACCAAAGTCCATCCAAATACACCTGCACAATCTCTGTTTCCGGTACCTTTTGTTTTATTCCACTGTTTTACCACAGCTCAAAAAGTTTGATTTTAAAAGACAGAAAAACAAGCATCAGCTGATTTCCATCTCATCGCAGGACCTGACGGTTAATACGGTCAAGCTAAAAGTGATATCAGTTTGCTTCATTTCCTTAGAATGTTTCTAGATCAAGTAGTATATTACCAGGATAGGTGTTTCTGGAGAGAGTGGCATAAAACATGGGTACATTTCTGTGCAGGGAATGGTATATTACAAGGGTAGGTGACTCTGAAGGGAGTGGTATATTACAAGGGTAGGTGACTCTGAAGGGAGTGGTATATTACAAGGACACATGACTCTAGAGGGAATGGTTTACTACAAGGATATATGACTCTGAAGGGAGTGGTATATTACAAAGGTATGTGACTCTGGAGGGAGTGGTATATTACAAGGTTGTGAGCCTCTGGAGGGAGTGGTACATTACAAAGGTACATGACTCTGGAGGGAGTGGTATCTTACAAAGGTACGTGACTCTGGAGGGAGTGGTATCTTATAAAGGTACATGACTCTGGAGAGACAGGTATATTACAAGGTTGTGAGCCTCTGGAGGGAGTGGTACATTACAAAGGTACGTGACTCTGGAGGGAGTGGTATATTAAAAGGGAATATTTGGAGTGGTATAGTACAAAGGTATGTGACTGGAGGGAATGGTATATTACAAGGGTACATGACTCTGAAGGGTATGGTCTATTACAAGTTTGCAGGTCTATGAATTCTGTGCTATACTCCACGAAATCTCAAAGTCAGGTTTGTTGATCAGTTGTCTGTAAGGGTGCAAAACGCAAGCCACTGATGTGCACCATTACAATAGAGGCCATGTGGAAGAGCATGACAGAATTCTCATCCCCACTACTCAGATAGCATCGTACTGCCAGGCGGAGTCCCACATGCATGGCACAAGTCCTCATAAACACAAGGATAATGCAATTTTATGAGCAAGATTTATGTTAATGTTTAATTCCTGTGATTAATATTGATTTATTATTTGCATTATTAACTGAAGATAATTGTGGTGATTTTATAACAATGTTTGAAATAAATATGTTCTCTTGTAATATTAATGTACATAAATTTATTGCATTTAGTAGTAAAAGAGCCAAATATTTATTTCTTCTAACAGTGTATATGCTGTAGCCATTCTTCCCAATCATTCTGATGATTTTTTTCCCAGAGGCAATGAAAGCAGGATGCAGTAGGATCAATAGATAATCTACAGGGTCTTTGGCCACACCTAAGTGATCTACAGACAAAAAAGTTTGAGAACTACTGCTATAATACAAGCGAATGTGCCTCTGGAGGGAATGCTATTGTACTTGGCTAACGCTTCCAGTCCGGTACTAAAGGAGGGCTGCACTGTTGGAGGAGTGAAATGTTAGTGATGTTGCCCTATCTGCCCCCTTGAGTGGACATAATTTCAACTAAGAGCAAGACTGCTCTTTCCAATTCCTAACCAATATTTGGCCCTCAATCAACAACACAAAAACAGATTATATGTTCATTACCATATTGAGGAAGTGGTATCTTACAAATGTAAATGCCCCTGAAAGGAATGGTATATTACAAGGGTATGTCTCTGGTGGCAGTGGTATATTAAAAAGGTACATGCCTCTGGAGGAAGTGGTATATTACAAGGGTAAATGTTTCTGGAGGGAATGTATGCATTGCAGCAAGAGAGAGCCTGAGGGAGTAGACATGGGACAGTTTGTGGCAGTGCCTGATTTCTGGAATTGTGTCTCACTGAAAGTCTCTGTGTATCTTTGCAATGGCAAGTCCGGTTTTCCTTAACCTTTTCACTCCATTTGAATACATGATTTTGGCGACCATTATTGCCAACTGCGTCGTTCTGGCCCTGGAGCAGCACTTACCGAATGGAGACAAGACTCCGATGGCCAAAAATCTGGTGAGTCTGGAGCTGCATGGGGTTGAGTGAGGAGCCGGGGTGTGGGTGGCAATCTTGGGGGTGAGGAGATGGTGGTGTAGAGCTTAGGGGTGTTTGAGGAGCTGGGCATGTGGGATCGAGTTTGGGTGAGGAGTTAAGGGTATTGAGGCAACAGTAGGAGAGTAAGCATGGAAAATGAGTGTCTGCTTGGGTATGGAGCTGGGGGGAGGTATTGAGGAACTAGGGGATGGGTGAGGGGAAGGAGGGGGGATGTGTGAGGATCTGGAGTGTAGGTGCGGAACCAGGAGCTGGTGGACCATCAGGATTTGGTGGGATGGAGAATCTGAGAGGAACATGAGGTACTGGGGGGGGTGAGGGTGAGGATCTGGGGGAGTGAGGGAGGAGGTGTGTGGTTGAATTGGAAGCTGGGGCCAGTGAGGTTTTGGGCAAGTGGGTGGGTCATTGGAGGTGGGGAAGGTGTTGGATGGGTGGTGGCAGAGTATTGGTGGGTGAGTAAGGAGCTGGAATATAAGAAAAGAGTTTCCCTATCTTATTGGATCATTCGCCTCCATCCTGCAAAAAGCATATATAGATTCTTCAGAAACAGTGTTCCTTGTGATATAGAATGAGGCCCTGTCAATCCTGGATGGGGTTGGAGCTGCAGTGGGAGGTTGGAATGGGAGGGCAGGTAATTTCTGGCTGACTGGGGCAATATTTGTTATTGTTTGATGGGATTTCTTGCTATACCAACGTTCGGTCAAAGTCTTTCTCTGATATCATAAATTGTAAAAAAAAATGTTAATCTTTCAATGAGAGTTCCATCCCATTGCCTCCCTTTTCATTCGACCCACCTTTTTCCTCCTCCAGGAACAAACTGAGCCTTATTTTATTGGAATCTTCTGCTTTGAGGCTGGAATTAAAATTGTGGCTCTGGGATTTGTGTTCCATAAAGGATCATATCTTCGGAATGGCTGGAATGTAATGGATTTCATTGTGGTTCTGAGTGGGTAAGTGACTCCAAACACCTTTACTACATAAAATGTACAGCACAACAGGAGCTGGTGTTTATATTCCACATGAGCTTCCTTGCCGTATCCCCTCCTCATCTCACCCTATCAACATGTTCCTCTTTCCCTCATGTGCTAATCCAACCTCCCCTTAAAAGCATTTACCAATATTCACTTCAACCACCCTGTGGTAGCACGTTCTCACCATTATCTGGGTAAAGAAGTTTTTCCTGAAGTCTTTGTTGAATTTGTTAGTGACTGTCTTATATTTATAACCCCAGTGGAGGTATCTATTCTGCACCTCTCTGAATGAAACCTCCTCATAATTTTAAAGACTACTTTTAGGCCACCCTTTTTTGTAGAAAAGGTGCAGAGTGTCAGTAGATTATGAGATTGTTGAATTAGGAGCAACAGTCAAAGGCCTTTGATTGTCCAGATGGGTGACAATAAGGTTAGGAAGTTGCCTGAAGAGCCTTAGGCTCCAGTAGCCTTTACAGGCCCCCGAGTCTTTGAGGGTCCCAACACAGAAACCATATGGGACACCCTGTAGACAGCTGGAGTGGAAGTTAAAGGGTGTCCTGGGACAGAATGCTGGGATTGGGGAATTGATGATACCCAATCCCCATGGAAATGAGAATATAAGAAATAGGAACAGGAGTAGACCATTAGGTCCCTTGAGCCTATTCCACCATTCAATAAGATCACGGCTGATCTTGTGCTTTTATTTCCACATTCCCACCTAACCCTGATAACCTTTGATTCCCTTGCCTAACAGGAATCTATCTACCTCTGCCTTAAAAATATTCAATGACCCCACTTCCATCGCCTTTGGAGGCAGAGAGTCCCAAAGTCACACAACCTTTAGTGAGAAAAATATTCCTCCTCATCTCTGTCCTAAAAGGGCGACCGCTAATTTTAAACCAGTACCCCCTAGTTCTGGACTCATCCACGAGAGGAAACGTCCACCTTATCAAGGCCATTTAGGATCTTGTATACTTCAATCAAATCGCTCTTCTAAACTCCAGTGGAAACAAGCAGACTCGTTTACCTTTTTGTGGGTTGGAGGGCAGCCCATCAGTTGTCATGGTGAAAAGATGAAAGAAGTTATCAGAAAACTTATAACTTAAAGTTCGAGATCTAATATGTTGCTTCAATTGCCTGTGAAAGTGCAAGTGAGACTTCATCTAGGTGTCAGCTGTGTGTCGGGGGGGGTAGCACTCTCACCTCTCGCTCAGAGGGTTGTGGATCCAAGTATCACTTATAGTCCAGGCCAACACTCCAAGAGCATTACTGAGGGAATGCTGCACTGTGGGAGGTGCCACTTTTTGAAAGAGAAGTTTAAAGCAAAGTCACTCCTGCCCCTTCGGGTGGATGTTCACGATTCCACAGCACGATTCAAAGAGGAGTAGGAGATTTTTTTGTGATGTCCTAGCCAGTATTTATCCCTCTACCAAAAGCAACCTATCTGTCTCTAATCACATTGCTGATTGTGGGAGCTTGCTGTTTCCCACATTACAACAGTAATTACAGTAAGTTCCCACATTACAACAGTAACTGCACTTGTGCAGCACTTTTGGATATCCTGAGGTTGTAAAAGGCATGGTATAGACATGAGTTCACTCTCCCTTTCATAGTAGACTATCCCAAAATGAATCAAAGGGCCATTAGGAGAATATTTGACACAGCCACATAAGGGGATATTAGGTCAAAAGCTTGATCAAAGAGGTAGGTCTTAATCAGCATCTTATAAGGGGCGAGAGAGATGGAGAGGGTGAGAGGCTTAAGGAGGGAATTCAAGAGCTTTGGGTCTGGGCAGTTGGAGGAGCCATTATTGGAATGATTAAAATCAGGGATGCACACAGTACCAGCGTTTCTTGTCAGTTTGCCGAGATCTATGAGGGAACCCAAGGTGAGGATAAGTAGAATCATAGAAACATTGAGCCCAGAAGGAGGCCATTTGGCCTGTCACATGCATGCTGGCTCTTTGAAAATGTGCTTGTGCTTAGTCACATACCCTGACTTTTTGTCTTTAACCTTGTCAGTTCCTCATCTACATGTGTGCGCAAGCCCCTTTCAGAATTAGTTATGAAATCAGCTTTCACACCTTTTCCAGGGATCTAGATCCCCACTGCTCTCTCTCCTATAAATCTTTTGCCATTGATTTTCAATCTGTGATCTCTGGTTGTTGGTCCATTCGCCAGAAGGAATAGTTTTTCTCTCTCTACTCTGACAAAATCTCTCATCATCTTGAAACCCTCTGTTAGATCACCTCTTAGCCTTTTCTGTTCTAAGGAGAACAGTCCAAACCTTTCCAATCTCTCCTCATAACAGAGACCCCCTCATCTTGGACATCATCCTGGTAAATTCCCCTTACATCCTGTTTAAGACCGTTCCTGAAGCGTACTGCCTAGAATTATCCACAAAACTCCAGCTAACCAGTGACTTATAAAGTTCAAGCATGATTTCTTTGCTTGTATATTCTATTCCAGTGTTTATAGAACCAAGTGACCCATGTTTTTTTTATCACCGTTACAATATACCCTGCCATCTTTACGGATTTTTGTATCCAGATACCAAATTCTCTCTGCTCATTCACACTTTTCAAAATCCTATCATTTATGATATACTGGCTTTCCAAATTTGTGCTGCCCAAGTGCACCACCTCATACTGGCCTACATCAAACTCTATTTGTCACATTTCTGTCCCTTCCACCTTTTTGTCTCTGTTATTCAGAAGCCATTATCTAATATCACCATTATTTACTACTTTGCAGGTTTTATACCACCTACAAATGTTATAGTGCCATTCCCCACATCCAATTCTAGATCACTTATAATAATTGAAATAAGTAATGGGCCTAAAACTGATCTTTGAGGAGAACCACTGCAAACTACATCCCAGTCTGCAATACATCCACCCACCATCGCCCTTTTCTTCCTGTAACTCATATCGATACTGTCACTTTCCCCTTAACTCCATGAGCTCCTGCCACCTTAATAAGCCTCTTGTCTGGAGCTTTTCTGAAAGTCCATATAAACAATATCTACTACACAGTTGTGGCAGATACTCAATGAGCTGAATGGCCCCCCTCTGTGCCATAATGGCTGAACTCTACGCCACTGGGCACGGTTTTGGCAGGGGGCACACAAATATGACAAAAGCAAAACATTGTGGATGCTGGAAACCTGAAACAAAAACAAAAATTGCTGGAAAAACTCAGCAGATCTGACAGCTGTGGAGAGAAGGACAGAGTTAACGTTTCGAGTCCGGTATGACTTTTCATCAGAACTAAAGAGAAGTAGAAATGTGGTGAAATATACACTGTTTAAGGTGGGGGCATTGGGACAGGTGAAGCTGGATAGAAGGCCAGTGATAGATGGAGGCAAAGGAGAGATTGCCAAAGATTTCATAAACAAAAGGTGGAAGGAGTGTTGATGGTGGTGATACTGGCTGAAGGAGGTGCTAATGGTGACATTAAGAGTAGGAAACAGAATGAGCAAGTGATGGATAACATTGGGGGGAATTGGTTGGGGGAGGGGACAGTGTGGGAGAAAAGATCAAATTGGGTAAAAGGTGGGGATAAAACAATGAATGGAAATACTTTTTAAAAATAATAGAAATAGATGGGAAAAATATATATATAAAAATTTAAAAATAAATATTTGAAAAAAGCGGATCAAAAAGGGGGTGGGGATGAAGGAGAGAGGTCATGATCTGAAATTGTTGAACTCAGTATTCAGTCCGGAAGGCTGTAAAGTACCTAGTTGGAAGATGGGGTGCTGTTCCTCCAGTTTGCATTGAGCTTCACTGGAACAATGCAGCAGGCCAAGGATGGACATGTGGGCATGAGAGCAGGGTGGTGTGTTGAAATGGCAAGAAAGAGGTGAGGGAAGGGACCTGAGTAGGAGTGGAACAAAGAATATTCCATTTTTCCCCACAGAGTGGCAGGTATAGCTAGTGTTCCCAAAGGTCCTCAGCTGGATTTTCTTTGAGAATCTTTTGTGGGAGTAGAAAAAATGAGCTGGGACTGTTGAGTGAAGAGATGATGGAAGCAAATACTTGGTACAATCCCTTCAGTGAGCAGCAGTGGCCCAGACTGACAGCAGCTATTTCTGTAGCTGTCACCAGCTTATGACCAGGCCCTCCACAGGCCCTGATGTGGCGGGTAGTACTCGGAGCTGTGGCAGATGCCCAGGCTCCTTCCCCCTCCCTCCCCACCACCCGGGACAGGGCACATCACATCTCATTTCATCTCTCTGTAGGAAGCTGTCAGTACTAGTTTCTATGATTACTAAATGCCTTTAACATGGGAAAATGGCCCAGGGTACTCTGCAGGAACATTATCAGAGAAAAACTGACACTGAGTCACATACAGAGATATTAAGAGAGGTGACCAAAGGTTTGGTCAAAGGAGGAGGTAGGCGATGAAGAAATTCCAAAGCTTAGGGTCTTGGCAGCTGAAAGTATGGCCAGCAGTAGTAGAATAAAAAGAGTGGAGAATGCAGGTACTGGATTGCTGCTAATAGACAGATGACAGCTTGGTGCTGCCGATGTACAGTACACTAACACCCACCCACACGCATATACTCTCTCACACAGACATGCTCTCTCTCTCTCACAGACACAGTCTCTCTCTCACATTCACTCTCTCTCTCACACACACACACAGACACACAAAGACACACACTCACTCACTCACTCTGTCTCTCACACCCATACACACACATACTCTCTCACATAGACACGCTCTCTCTGTCTCTCCCTCACACACACACAGACACACTTTCTCGCTCACAGATATGGTCTCTCAGAGCCTCTTTCTCACACAGACACTCTTTCACACACAGAAACGCACTCTCTCTCACATATAGTCTTTCATAGAGACACTCTCTCCCACAGAGACAGTCTCTCTCACACAGACACGCACACATTCCCTCTGAGACACAGTTTTTCTCTCTCACATTCACTCTCTCTCTCACACACATACATTCACTCTGCCTCACACACATGCACACACACATACCACGCATGTTCATTCTTACACATGCTCTCTAAGCAGAAAGATAAACTTTTGTTCAATTCTTATAATCTTTATCCCAAACCATCCCCTTGCGTTGTTTGAGAGTGTTGCTTTCCCAAATAACTGTTGTTTGAATGGCAATGATCTCCCTGTGAAATGTGCTGATTTTACAAGTTCAGTTAACTGAAGCAATGAGCAGAAGTTGTGTGGCCTCAATAACCCAGGTTGCTGCAGCTTAGGAGGAAGAATGACTTGTATTTTGACAGTCCCTGGCACGACCTTAATCTAAAGTGCTTCACAGCCAGTGAAGTATTTTTGAAGTGTAGTCGCTGTTGTGATATAGGGAATGTGGCAGCCAAATTAAGCACAGCAAGATCCCACTAACAGCAGTGAAGTAATGACCAGGTAATCAGTTTTGGCTTGTGGGATAAATTTTGCTCAGGATACCGGGGAACTGTGCTGATCATCTCCCAGTAGTGCCTTGAGATCTTTCACATCTGCCTGATTGGGCATAGGAGGCCTCTGTTGAAATGTCAGCAGGAAGACAGCACCTTGAACAGCGCAGCACTCCCTCAGTACTGCACGAGAAGCATCAGCCTGGATAGAGATGGGACTTGATCCCATGGCCTCCTGACTCAAAGGTCAGGGTGACAGCTAAATGAAAGGAATCCTTCATAGCCAGATTGTGTGCAGTGAGCTTCCAAGTCGGGGCTCTGAGCTTTGGTCGAGTCTAACAGCAGATTTGAATCTTCTTTAGCCTCTCCCTAAACTTGCAATGCCTCAGGGGGAACTGTCCCCTTCCATAATGCTAACAGTGAGACTCCAGTGAGTGAGGCACCTCCAATGTTTGCCTCTCCCACTGTTTCCTGAGCTCTGAAAGGAGGTGTGATTTCCTTAGTGAGCCACAGGCTCCTTGGCTTCCCACTGCTCCCTCAGCATGTGCCTGCACACACTCACAAACCTGGAATTAATATTACAGTGGCAGAGTAATCATCTTATTGAAGAATTTCAAAGCCCCAGTGTCATCAAACTGAAAGGCTGCACAACAGACTCATTTCCCCATCATGTACAATTATCCTAAATTAGCTTTGAATATAGAGCAGGACCTACAGAACCACCAGATATCAGCCAGCTCATTAGGGCAGATACAACTGCTTACAGAGCACAGGGAATAAATCTCAGTTCCAATTAACATCACATTATGAGGGGCAGCATCTCTCTACATTAGCTCTAGCTATGAGATCATGGGCTGATCTGTGCCAGTGGCTTAGGAGGTGGAGAAAAGCCACCCACTGAGATATACCCACTCTAATATTCAGCTCCTTATGATTGATGGGAAAAAAACCAAACAAAAAACCAGAATGTAACTGTGCCTCAAAAAATCTGTCCACAAACTGCACACTCTGTGGGCAAAAACTTCCTTTTGTTCATTAAGGCAAGGAGTAGAGACTCTCCAGTACAGGTACAGCACAGGGTTAAATACAGAGTAAAACTCCCTCTATACTGTCCCCATCAAACACTCCCAGGACAGGTACAACATGGGGTTAGATACAGAGTAAAGGTCCCTCTACACTGTCTTCATCAAACACTCCCAGGACAGGTACAGCACAGGGTTAGATACACAGTAAAGCTCCCTCCACACTGTCCCCATCACTCTCAGGACAGGTACAGCATGCAGTTAGATACAGAGTAAAGGTCCCTCTACACTGTCCCAGCAAACACTCCCAGGACAGGTACAACACGGGGTTAGATACAGAGTAAAGCTCCATCTACACTGTCCACATGAAACACACCCAGGACAGGTACACACTTAGTGTACACAGTGGATCAAGAGTTTATGCTATCTTTCTCTCTGTTATGTTGAGTTGTCTTTGTCCCACTCCCTGTCTCTCTCTTCCCCTTCTCTCTCTCTCCTTTCCTGCTGCACTTACTATCTCTTTCTGTCTCTCTTCTCCCTTACTGTCTCTCTCACGCTCTCTCTCTCTCTCTCTCTGTCTATGTGTTCCCTCTCTCTCTCTCTCACTATCTCTCTCCCTGCCGTTTGCTTTGTCTCTGGTCTTCACTCTGTCTCTCCCCACCTTTGTCCCTGATGGTCTCTGTCCTTCTGTTTCTCCCTTTTTTCCCAGTCCCTGTCTGTCTATTTCCTTCTCTTTGCCTATCCCTTTCTCTTTCTGTCTGAATGTCTCTGTATACCATCTCTTTGTTGCACTCTTCTTTGCACTTCAGGTTGGACTGTCACAGTTGCCAGACAGAAGAGGTTTCCACTGGATCAGTCTGGGCTGGAATGAGGTCCAATTGAGAGGCCTGTCTGTCAGATTCCTCTCCTTGGTTGGTGCTTTCTCACAGAGTGTTGAGAGCCTCATGTTAAGGGTCTCATGTCAAGTTGTTAATAGCTTGCAGAGGAATTAGTGGAGCAGATAATAGAATGGGGAGAAGAGTCAAAGGGTTGCTGAATGCCATGTAAGAGCCTGAAACATGTACGCTTGCACCAGCAACAGCAGATGCCCAGCTTCCTTAACTTTCACATTCGCGGTCTAAAGGGAGAGAGAACTGGCAGTTCCATAGCACAGAAGCATTTTCCACTGTTTTCCGGATGCCAGAAAGGACTTCACATCCAGGGAATCATTTTTGAACAATGGCCATTGTCTTAGCAGGCCGGAAATTCAGCAGGCTCTGAATGCACAGGACAATCCCAACATGTGATATGTTATATCCACACCAAGCATAGAACATCAGAAGTTCAGACATAGCTTCTCAGTTAAGATATTTCTTTTGCTGGCAGCAAGTCATAATAGGTCAAAATTAACCAATTCTGGGTTTGGAATTTTATTTTGCATTCATAATGGCTGAAGCCCATCAACTTCACACCCATCACTGTGAGAGATATCATTACCCTCTTACCCATCACTGTGGGAGATATCATTACCCTCTTACCCATCACTGGGAGAGATATCATTACCCTCTTACCAATCACTGTGAGAGATATCATTACCCTCTTACCCATCACTGGGAGAGATATCATTACCCTCTTACCCATCACTGGGAGAGATATCATTACCCTCTTACCCATCACTGGGAGAGATATCATTACCCTCTTACCCATCACTGGGAGAGATATCATTACCCTCTTACCCATCACTGGGAGAGATATCATTACCCTCACACCCATCCCTGTGAGAGATATCATTACCCTCTTACCCATCACTGGGAGAGATATCATTACCCTCACACCCATCCCTGTGAGAGATATCATTACCCTCACACCCATCACTGGGAGAGATATCATTACCATCACATCCATCACTGGGAGAGATATCATTAACCTCTTACCCATCACCGTGAGAGATATCATTACCCTCACACCCATCCCTGGGAGAGATATCATTACCATCACACCCATCACTGGGAGAGATGTCATTATCCTCACACCCATCCCTGGGAGAGATATCATTACCCTCACACCTATCACTGTGAGAGATATCATTACCTGTAGGATGCACTCTCTGATTTTCCACAGGTGCAGATTTCCATCAACTGCACTCATGTCGTGCTTAGATCTCCATGGCAACAAACAGTCCAATACATCAACTGCAAGGAGCCAGTGGCATAATGGCATTGTTACTGATCTAGACCCAGGGTAATGCCCTGGGGACCTGGGTTTAAATCCCACTACATCAGATTGTGGAATTTGAATTCAATAAGAATCTGGAATTAAAACTCTAATGATGACCATGAAACCATTGTCAATTGTTGTAAAAACCCACCTGGTTCACTGATGTCCTTTAGGGAAGAAAATCTGCCGTCCTTTCCTGGTCTGACCTACATATGACTCTAGGCCCACAGCAATGTGGTTAATTGCCCTCTGAAATGGCCCAGCAAGACACCCAGTTAAAACAAACCACAGCAAAGTCACAAAAAAGGAATGAAACTGGACGGACCACCCGGCATCGACCTGGGCACCGGAAACGACAACCACAAACTCAGCCCTGTTAACCCTGCAAAGTCCACCTCACGAACAACTGGGGGCTTGTGCCAAAATTAGGAGAGCTGTCTCACAGACTAGTCAAGCAACAGCCTGACAAAGTCATCCTCACACAATCATATCTTACAGATACTGTCCCAGGCACCACCATCATCATCCCTGGATATATCCTGTCCCACTGGCAGGGCAGACCCAGCAGAGGTGGCAGCACAGTGGTATACAGTCAGGAGGGAATTGCCCTGGGGGTTATCAACATCGACTCTGAAGTCACAGAAGTCTCTGAAGTCTCTGAAGTCATCAGGTCAAACATGGGCAAGGATACTTCCTGCTGATTACCATGTACCGCTCTCCCTCAGCTGATGAATCAGTGCTCCTCCATGTTGAGGAAGCATAGAGTGGCAAGGGCATATAATGTACTCTGGGTTGGGCATTTCAATGTCCATCACCAAGAGTGTCTCGGTAGCGCCATTACTGACCGAGCTGACCGGGCGTAAAGGACATAGCTGCTAGACTGGGTCTGTGGCAGGTGGTGAGGGAACGAACAAGAGGGAATTACTTACTTAAAACCATAGAAGATTTACCATGCAAAAAGAGGCCATTCAGCCCATCGTGTCTCCGCCAGCCAAAAAAGAGAAAATAGAAACTAGCCGCTCATTTTAATCCCACTCTCCAGTACCCAATCTGTAGCCTTGTAGGTAACAGCACTTCAGAGGCAGATCCAGATACCATTTAAAACACTGAGAGATATCATACACTCAGAACCATTCCTGTAAGAGATACCATTAACCTCACACCCATCACGGTGAGTGACAATTACCATCATGCCCATCACTGTGAGAGATATGATTCCCTTCACACCCACCTCTGAGAGAGATATCATTACCCTCGCACCAATCACTCTGTGAATATCATTACCCTCTCATCTATCCCTTGGAGAGATAACATACCCTCATACACATCACTGTGGGAAATATCATTACCCTCTCACCCATCACTGTGAGAGATATCATTACCATCACACCCATCACTGGGAGAGATATCATTACCCTCATACACATCACTGAGAGAGATATCATTACCGTTCACACCTATCCCTGTCTGAGATATCATCGCCCCGTCACCACTCACTGTGAAAGATATCATTACCCTCACACCCATCGCTGGGAGAGATATCATTACTCTCAGGCCAATCACTCTGCAAGATATCATTACCCTCATACCCATTACAGTGAGAGGTATGATTACCCTCAGACCCATCACTGGGAGGGATATCATTACCCTGCAGTAATCATTGTGAGAGATATCATTACCCTCTCATCCAACTCTGTGAGCAATGTCATTAACCTCAGACCCATCGCTGTGATAGATTTCATTCCCCTGACATCAATCACTGGGTGAGGTATCAGTCCCCTCACACCCATTGCTCTGAGAGATATCATTAACCTGACACCTATCACTGGGAGAGATATCAGTTCCCTCCCATGCATCACTGTGAGAGACATCAGTACCTCCACACCCATTACTGTGAAAGATATCTTTCCCCTCACAACCATCCCTGGGAGAGATATCATTAACCTGTCACGCTCACTGTGAGAGATATCACTACCCTCACACCCATCACTGGGAGAGATATTTTTGCCCTCATACCCATCACTGTGAGAGATATCATTACCCTTACACCATCACAGCAAGAGAAATCATTACCCTCACACCCATCACTGGAACAGATACTATTATCCTCACACCCATCACTGGCAGAGATATTATTACTCTCAGGCCCCTGACAGTAAGTAATATCATTATCCACACATCCATCACTGGGAGAAATATCATTATTCTCAGGCATATCATTCTGAGAGATGTCAACGCCCGCACCAGTCACTGCGACAGATATCATTACCCTCTGACCCATCACTGAGAGATATCACTACCCACCCCTCCAACACTTGGAGAGATATTATTATCCTCATACCCACCACTGAGAGATATTATTACCTTATCACCCGTCACTGTGAGCCATATCATTAGCCCCACATGCATCACTTTGAGAAATATGGTTACCCTCACACCCATGACTGTAAGTGTTATCATTATCCTCACACCCACAACTGGGAGAGATATTATTACCCTCACACCCATTCCTGGGAGAGACATCATTACTCTCAGGCCAATGACTCTGAGAGATATCATTACACTCACATCAGTCATTGTGACAGATATCATTACCCTCACATCCATCACTCTGAGAGATGTGATTACCCTCACACCCATCACTGTGAGAGATGTCATTACACCCACCACCATCACTGTTAGCAATATCATTACCCTAGACCCTTCACATTGAAAGGTATTACATTCACACCCATCACTGGGAGAGATATCATTACTCTCACTCTGATTCATGCAAAAGATATCTTACTCTCAGGCCCATCTCTCTGACAGATATCATTGAACTCATAGCAGTCACTGTGACAGATACTATTCATGTCACGCCCATCACTGGGTGGGATATCAATACCATAATCCCATCAGTTTTAGAGATATTATTTCTCACACACATAGTCAGCATGGCTTTGTCAGAGGGAGGTCATGCCTAACAAATTTGATTGAATTTTTTGAGGAGGTAACCAGGTGTGTAGATGAGGGTTTAGCAGTTGATGTAATTTATATGGATTTTAGCAAAGCCTTTGACAAGGTCCTATGTGGGAGATTTATAAAGAAGGCAAATGCACATGGGATGCAGGATAATTTGATAAGGTGGATTCAAAATTGGCTTAGTTGTAGGAGGCAGAGGGTGATGACAGAAGGATGCTTTAGTGACTGGAAGCCAGTGTCCAGTGGCGTACCACAGGGATCTGTGCTGGGTCCCCTATTATTTGTAATTTATATAAACGATTAGTAAGTTTGCGGATGACACAAAGATTGGCTGGATGGTTAACAGTGAGGTTGAGATTCTTGGGCTACAGGAAGATATAGATGGAATGGTCAAATGGCAGATAAGTGGCAGATGGAATTTAATCCTGAAAAGTATGAGGTGATACACTTTGGAAGGAGTAATTTGACAAGGAAGTACTCAATGAATGGCATGACACTAGGAAGTTCTGAGGAGCAAAGGGACCTTGGCGTGTGTGTCCATCGATCTCTGAAGGCGGAGGGGCATGTTAGTGGGGTGGTGAAAAAGACATATGGGACACTTGCCTTTATCAATCAACGCATAGATTACAAAAGTAGGGAGGTCATGTTGGAGTTGTATAGAACCTTGGTGAGGCCACAGCTGGAGTACTATATGCAGTTTTGGTCACCACATTATAGGAAGGATGTGACTGCACTGGAGGGGGTGCAGAGGAGATTCACCAGGATGTTGCCTGGGATGAAACATTTAAGTTATGAAGAGACGTTGGATAGAATTGGATTGTTTTCGTTGGAGCAGGGAAGACTGAGGGGTGACCTGATCGAGGTGTACAAGATGATGAGGGGCGTGGACAGGGTGGATAGGGAGCAGCTGTTCCCCTTGGTTGAAGGATCAGTCACAAGGGGGCATAAGTTCAAGGTGAGGGGCAGGAAGTTTAGGGGGGATACTTTTTACCCAGGGGGTGGTGACAGTCTGGAATACACTGCCTGGGAGGGTGGTGGAGGCGGGTTGCCTCACATCCTTTAAAAAGTACCTGGATGAGCACTTGACACTTCATAACATTCAAGGCTATGGGCCAAGTGCTGGTAAATGGGATTAGGTAGGTAGGTCAGGTGTTTGTCATATGTCGGTGCAGACTCGATGGGCCGAAGGGCTTCTTCTGCACTATGATTCTGTGACATCACTGGGTGAGATAGCATTTCCCTCACAACTGTCACTGTTTGAGATATCACTATCCTCATTACCATCACTGAGATATCATTACCCTCACACCCATCACTGTGAGTGATATAGTTTTCCTCATGCCTATCACTTTGAAAGGCATCGTTCCCCTTACACCAATCACTGTGACAATCATCATTACCCTCACACCCATCACTGTGAGAGGTATAATTGCACTGGCACCCATCACCATGAGAGATAACATTATGCTCATACCCATCACTGTGAGATAGCATTACTCTCACATGCATCACAGTGAGAGATATCATTACCCACACACCCATTACTGTGAGAAATATCATTACTCTCACACCCATTACTTTCACAGATATATTTTCCATCACACCTATCACTGTGAGGTACGTCATTACGCACATATTCTATCAGTGTGAGGACAAAATTATCCTCACAATCATCACTGTGAGAGCTATCATTACCCACACACCCATCACTGAAAGAGATATCGTTATCCCATCATCACTGAGAGATATCATTAGCATCAAACCCATCACTGTGATATAATTTTCTTCACGCCCATCAATGTGAGAGATATCAATACGCTCACACCCATCGCTGTGAGAGATATCAATACGCTCACACCCATCGCTGTGAGAGGTATCATTACGCTCACACACATCAATGTATTAGTTATGATTACCCTCACAATGATCACTATGAAAGTGATCATTAGCCTCACACCCAACACTGTGAGATATGTCATTACACACACATCTACCAATGTGAGGGACAGCATTATCCTCACAGCCATCACTGGAAGAAATATCATCACCCTCACACCCATCACTGTGAGAGATATCGTTACCATCACACCAATCACTGTGAATGTATCATTACCCTCAGGTTGATCACTGGGAAAGATATATCATTACACTCATACACATTACTCTGTGAGAGATATCATTACGCTCAATCCCATCACTGTGAGAGATATATTTGCCCTCACACACGTCAAAGTGATATTTAACATTGCCCTCACACCCATTACTGGGAGAGATATCATTACCCTCTTACCCATCACTGTCAGAGATATCATTACACTCATTCCCATTACTGTGAGAGATATCATTAACCTCACACCCATCACTGTGAAAGGTATTAGCCTCACACCAATCACTGTGAGATATATCATTACCCTCCTACCTATCACTGTGTGAGATATCAGTATCCTCACTCCAATCACTGTGAGACATATCATTACCCTCTTGCCCAAAACTGAGAGAGATAGCATTAATGCTCATACCTACCACTTTGTGAGATATCTTTCCACTCACATCCATCATGGTGAGGGATATCATTACCCCTAATGCCCATTAGTGTGGGAGATATTATTACCCTCACACCAATCACTGTGAGAGATATCATACGCTCACACCCACCAGTGTGAGATATATCATTGTGCTCATGTCCATCACTGTGACTGATATCATTACCCTCACATCCAGCACTGTGAGAGATATCATTACCGTCTCATCCGTCACTGTGAGAGATATCATTACCCCCACACCCATCACCGTGAGAGATATCATTGCCCTCACAACCATCACTTTCACAGATATCCTTTCCATCACCATCACTGTGAAATATGTCATTATGCCCACATCTATCAAAGTTAGGGATAACATTATCCTCAGAATCACCGCTGGGAGAGATATCTTTAACCACACACCCATTGCAGTGTGAGATATCATTACCCTCACACCCATCACTGAGAGATATCACTACCCTCTCACCCATCACTGTGAGAAATATCATTACCATCTCACCCATCACTGTCAGAGATATTATAAACCTCACGCATCACCCTGACAGATATCATTATGCTCATACCCATCACTGTAATTGATATCATTACCGTCTCACCCATCACTGTGAGAGATATTACTACCCTCACATGCATCACTCTGAGAGATATCATTACCCTCACGCTCATCATTTTCCCAGATATATTTCCCATCACACCCATCACTGTGAGAAATGTCATTATGCCCACGTCTATCAATGTGAGGGACATTATTATCCGCAGAATCATCACTGGGAGGGATATCATAACCCACACACCCATCACTCTAAGTGATATAATTTTGCTCATGCCCATCACTGTGAGATAACATTACCCTCACACCAATCACTATGAAAGATATCATTACCCACACAACCATTAATGTGAAATTTATCATTACCATCACACCTGTCACTGTGAGAGATTTCATTACGCTCACACCAATCACTGTGAGATATATCATTACCCACGCAACCATTAACGTGAGAGATATCATTACCTTCACACCTATCACTGTGAGAGATATCATTTGCCTCACACCCATCGCTGTGAGATGTATCATTACCCTCACACGCATCAGTGTGAGAAATATCATTCCCCTCCTACTCATCATTCTTGGAGACATATCATTACCCTCAGAGACATCACTTTGAGTGATATCATTACCGTTGCGCCAATCACTGTGAAAGATATCACTCTCAAGCACATTACTGGGAGAGGTATCATTAGATTCACACACATCACTCTGAGAGAGATATCATTACCCTCAATCCCATCACTGTGAGATATACCTTTGCCCTCACACCCATCACTATGAGACATATCATTTTCCTAATGCCCATGTATGAGAAATATTATTACTCTCATACCCAACACTTTGAGAGATATCATTGGGCTCATACTCATCACTGTGAGAGATATCATTACCCTCTCACTAATTGCTCTGAGAGATTGTATTAAGCTCATACCCACCACTTTGAGAGTTATCTTTGCCCTCACACCCATCACGGTGAGTGATTCTTTTACTCGAATGCCCACTTGTGTGAGAGATATTATTACCCTCACAGCAATCATTATGAGGGATATCATTACCCTGACACACATCAGAGTGATATTTATCATGACCCTCACACCCATCACTGTGAGAGATCATTACCCTCACACCCATCACTGTGAGAGATATCATTACCCTCACACCTATCACTGTTTGAGAAATCACTATCCTCACTCCCGTCACTGTGAAATATATCATTGCCCTCACATCACTGTGAGAGATATCATTGCCCTCACATCACTGTGAGAGATATCATTGCCCTCACATCACTGTGAGAGATATCATTGCCCTCACACCCATCATTGTGAGAGATATCATTACATTCACACCCATGACTGAGAGATATCATTACCCTCACACCTATGACTGTGAGAGATATCATTACCCTCACACCTATGACTGTGAGAGATATCATTACCCTGACACACATCAAGGTGATATTTATCATTACCCTCACACCCACCACTCTAAGAGATATTAAACTCACACCAATGACTGTGAGAGATATTATCCTCATTCTCCATCACTGTGAGAAATATCATTACCTACATTCCCATCACTGTCAGAGATATCATTACCCTCTTAACCATCACTGTGTGAGATATCACTATCCTCATTCCCATCACTGTGTCAGATATCATTACCCTCACCCCCATCACTGTGAGACATATCATTACGCTCACACCCATCACTGTTTGAGATAGCACCATCCTTACTCCTGTCACTGTGAGAGATATCAGTGCCCTCACACCCAACATTGTGAAAGATATCATTACGTTCACACCCATGGCTGTAAGAGATATCATTACACTCACAACCATCACTGTGAGAGACAGCATTACACGCATACCCACCAATGAGAGAGGTATCATTATCCTCATACCCATCACTGTGAGAGATAGCATTACCCTAATGGCCATTACTGTGAGAGATTTTATTTCCCTCATAACAATCACTGGAGAGATGTCATTACCTTCATACTCGCCAAGGTGATATTTATCAGTACCCTCACACCCATCATTGTGAGATGTATCATTACACTCACACCCATCACTGTGAGAAATATCATTGCAAGATGGAGAGTGATGTAGTTCATTCTGAGACTTGGGTCCTGAATCTTAATAAAGGAAACTACGATGATATGAGGCGCAAGTTGGCTATGATGGATTGGGAAACGTTACTTAAAGGGATGACGGTGGACAGGCAATGGCAAACATTCAAAGAGTGCATGACTGAACTGCAACAAATGTTTATTCCTGTCTGACGCAAAAGTGATACAGGAAAAGTGGCTAAACCATGGCTTAACAGGGAAATTAGAGATAGTGTTAGATGCAAGGAAGAGGCATACAAATTGGCCAGAAAAAACAACAGACCTGAGGATTGGGGGCAGTTTAAAATTCAGCAAAGGAGGACCAAAGGATTGCTTAAGAAGGGGAAAATAGAGTACGAGAGTAAGCTTGCAGGGAACATAAAACCGACTATAAAAGTTTCTATAGGTATGTGAAGAGAAAAAGATTAGTGAAGAAAAATGTAAGTCCCTTACAGTCAGAAACAGAGGAATTTATAATGGGGAACAAAGAAATGGGTGACCAACCAAATACATACTTTGGTTCTGTCTTCACAAAGGAGGACACAAATAACATAGCAGTAATGTTGGGGAACACAGGGTTTAGTGAGAGGGAGGGACTGAAAGAAATCAGTATTAGTAGGGAAATGGTGTTGGGGAAATTGATGGGATTGAAGGCCAATAAATCCCCGGGGCCTGATAATCGACATCCCAGAGCACTTAAGGAAGTAGCCCTGGAAATAGTGGATGCACTGGTGGTTATCTTTCGAAATATGATAGACTCTGGAACATTTCCTACAGATTGGAGTGGAGCTAATGTAACCCCACTATTTAAAAAAGGAGGCAGAGAGAAAACGGAATTATAGACCAGTCAGCCTGACGTCGGTAGTGGGGAATATTCTAGAGTCCATTATAAAAAATTTAATAGCTGAGCACTTGGAAAACAGTGGCAGAATCAGACAGAGTCAGCATGGATTTACAAAAGGGAAATTGTGCTTGACAAATCTACTGGAATTTTTCAAGGATGTAACTAGTAAAGTTGATGAGGAGGAGCCAATGGATGTGGTTTATTTGGACTTTCAGAAGGCTTTCGACAAAGTCCCACATAAGAGATTGGCGTGTAAAATTAAAGTGCATGGGATTGGGGGTAGTGTATTGAGATGGACAGAAAACTGGTTGGCAGACAGGAAACAAAGAGTAGGAATAGAAGGGTCTTTTTCCAAATGACAGGCAGTGACTAGTGGGGTACCGCAGGGATCGGTGCTGGGGCCCCAGTTATTTACAATATATATTGATTTAGATGAGGGAATTAAATGTAATATCTCCAAATTTGCAGATGACACAAAGCTGTGAGGAGGGTGAGCTGTGAGGAGGATGCAGAGATGCCTCAGTATGATTTGGACAAGCTGAGTGAGTGGGCAAATGCATGGCAGATTAAGTATAATGTGGATAAATGTGAGGTTATCCATTTTGGTAGCAAAAACAGGAAGGCAGATTATTATCTAAATGGCTATAAATTGAGAGAGGGGAATGTGCAACGAGACCTGGGTGTCCTTGTACATGAGTCACTGAAGGTAAGCATGCAGGTGCAGCAGGCGGTAAAGAAGGCAAATGGTATGTTGGCCTTCATAGCCAGAGGATTCGAGTACAGGAACAGGGATGTCTTGCTGCAATTATACAGGGCCTTGGTGAGACCACACCTGGAATATTGTGCGCAGTTTTGGTCTCCTTATCTGAAGAAGGATGCTCTTGCTGTAGAGGGAGTGCAGCGAAGGTTTACCTATCTGATTCCTGGGATAGCGGGACTGACATACGAGGAGAGATTGAGTCGATTAGGATTATATTCGCTTGAATTCAGAAGAATGAGGGGGGATCTCATAGAAACTTATAAAATTCTAACAGGACTAGACAGGGTGGATGCAAAAAGGATGTTCCCAGTGGTGGGGGAGTCCAGAACCAGGGGTCACAGTCTGAGGATATGGGGTAGACCATTTAGGATTGAGATGAGGAGAAATCCCTTCACCCAGAGAGTGGTGAACCTGTGGAATTGGTTACCACAGAAAGTAGTTGAGACCAAAACATTGTATGTTTTCAAGAAAGAGTTAGATGTTGCTCTTGGTGCGAAAGGGATCAAAGGGTATGGGGAGAAATCAGGAGCAGGCTATTGAGTTGGATGATCAGCCATGATCGTAATGAATGGCAGAGCAGGCTTGAAGGGCCAAATGTCCTACTTCTGCTCCTAGTTTCTATGTTTATATACATTCCCATCACTGTGAGAGATATCTTTACCCTCATACTCATCACAGTTTGAGATATTACTATCCTCCCTCCTGTTAATCTGAGAGATATTATCCTAACACCCATTACTGTGAGAGACAATGTTACATTCACACCAATCACTGAGAAATACCATGACCCTGACACACATCAAGGTGATGTTTATCATTGCCCACACACCATCACTGTTTGAGATCTCACGATCCTCACTCCCGTCACTGTGAGATATCATTATCCTCACACCCATCATTGTGAGAGATAGCATTACGCTCATACCCACCACTTTGAGGGATATCATTACCCTCACACCCATTACTGTTTGAGATATCATTACCCTGACACCCATCACTATGAGAGATGTCATTACCCTCACACCCATCACTGTTTGAGATATCACTATCCTTACTTCCATCACTGAGAGAGATAGCATTGCCCTCACACTCATCATTGTGAGGGATATCATTAAACCCACACCTATGACTGTGGGAGATATCATTACCCTCACTCCCCATCTCTGTGAGACGTGTCATTACGCTTACACCCATCACTGTGAAAATATCATTACCTACATTCTCATCACTTTCAGAGATATAATTTTCCTAATGCCCATAATTGTGAGAGATATTATTACCCTCACACCGATCACTGTGAGGAATATTATCCCAACACACATCAAGGTGATATTTATCATTACCCTTACAACCATCACTGTGAGAGGTATCATTACACTCATTCCAATCACTATGAGAGATATCACTACCCTCATTCCAATCACTGTGAGAGATACCATTACCCTCTCACCCATCACTGTGAGAGATGGCATTAGGCTCAAACCCACCATTTTGAGAGATATCTTTGCCCTCATACCCATCATGATGAGAGGCCTTGTTCCCCACACACCCATCACTGCGAGTCATTATCCTCACATTCATCACTGTGAGAGATGTCACCACCCTCACTCCTGTCATCTCTCACAACCATCACTTCTGCAGATATCCTTTCTATCACACCCATCAATGTGAGATATGTTACTACACCCACATCTATCAAAGGAACAACATCATCCTCAGAATCATCACTGGCAGTGATATCATTAGCCACACATCCGTCACATTGTGAGATATCATTCAACTCAAGTTCATCACCATGAGAGATATCATTGCCATCACACACAACACCGAGGGAGATAATGTTACCCTCAAGCCCACTGCTGGGGAGATATCATTACTCTCACACCCATGACTCTGAGAGAGATATCCTAACACTGAAGCCCCGCCAATGTAAGAGATCTTTGCCCTCACACCCATCAGTATGTGAGATTTCATTCCCTTCACACACATCACTGTGCTGGATATCATTACCCTCAAACCCATCACTGTGAGAGACATCATTACCCTCTCACCTATAACTGGAGAGATATTATTACCCTCACACACATCACTGTGAGAAATATCATTACTCTCACGTGCAACAATGTGATATTTATCATTACTCTCACACCCTTCCTTGAGAGAGATATCACTAACCTCATTCCCCATCACTCTGAGAGATAGCATTGCCATCACACCCATCTCTGTGAGGTATATTACCCTCACATCCATCACGCTGACTGAGATGTCATTACCCAGCAAAGAACAGTGGGAAACCAGGGGATTGGGAAGCCTACAAAGACCAACAGAGGACAACTAAAAAAGAAATAAGGAGGAAGAAGATTAAATATGAGGGTAAACCAGCCAGTAATATAAAAGAAGATTGCAAGTTTTTTTAGATATATAAAGGGTAAGAGAGAGGCAAAAGTGGACAGTAGGCTGCTGGAAAATGACGCTGGAGAAGTAGTAGTGGGAACAAAGAAATGGCAGAGGAACTGAATAGGTACTTTGCATCAGTCTTCATGGTGGAAGACACGAGTAACATCCCCAAAGTTCAAGAGAGTTGAGGGGCAGAGGTGAGTATGATGGCCATTACCAAGGAGAAGGTGCGAGGAAAACTGAAGGTGGATAAATTAGCTGGACCAGATGGATTACACCCCAGAGTTCTGAAGGAGATAACCGAAGAGATAGTGGAGGCATTAGTGGTGATCTTTCAGGAATCACTGGAGTCAGGGAGGGTCCCAGAGGACTGGAAAATCGCTAATGTAAGCCCCCTGTTTAAGAAGGGAGTGAGGCAAAAGACGAGAAATTACAGGCCGATTAGCCTGACCTCGGTCGTTGGTAAGATTTTAGAGTCCATTATTAAGGATGAGATTTCAGAATACTTGTAAGTTCAATGTAAAGTAGGGCAAAGTCAGCATGGTTTCATCAAGGGGAAGTTAAGCCTGACAAATCTGTTAGAATTCTTTGAGGAGGTAACGAGTACGTTAGATAAAGGAGAGTCAATGGATGTTATCTACTTGGACTTCCAGAAGGCCTTTGACAAGGTGCCACACAGGAAGCTGCTCAATAAGATAAGAGCCCATGGTGTTAGAGGCAAGGTACTAGCATGGATAGAAGATTGGCTGTTTGGCAGGAGGCAGAGAATGGGGATAAGTGGGTCCTTCTCAGGATGGCGGCCGGTGACTAGTGGAGTTCCGCAGGGGTCAGTGTTGGGACCACAACTTTTCACTTTATATATTAATGATCTAGATGAAGGAACTGAGGGAATTCTGGCTAAGTTTGCAGATGATACAAAGATAGGTGGAGGGACAGGTAGTATTGAGGAGGCGGGGAGGCTGCAGAAGGATTTGGACAGGTTAGGAGTATGGGCAAAGAAGTGGCAGATGGAATACAACGTGGGGAAGTGTGAGGTCATGCACTTTGGTAGGAAGAATAGAGGCATTGACTATTTTCTAAATGGGGAGAGAATTCAGAAGTCTGGAGTGCAAAGGGATTTGGGAGTCCTAGTCCAGGATTCTCTTAAGGTTAACTTGCAGGTTGAGTCAGTAGTTAGGAAGGCAAATGCAATGTTGGCATTTATTTCAAGAGGACTAGAATATAAAAGTAGGGATGTGCTGCTAAGGCTTTATAAGGCTCTGGTCAGACCACATGTAGAATATTGTGAGAAATTTTGGGCCCCGTACCTCAGGAAGGATGTTCTGGCCCTGGAGAGGGTCCAGAGGAGGTTCACGAGAACGATCCCAGAAATGAAAGGCTTAACATATGAGGAACGTTTGAGCACTCTGGGTCTATATTCGATGAAGTTTAGAAGGATGAGGGGGGATTTGATTGAAACTTAGAGAATACTGAAAGGCCTGGATAGAATGGATGTGGGGAAGACGTTTCCATTAGTAGGAGAGACTCGGACCCGAGGTCACAGCCTCAGAGTTAAGGGAAGACCTTTTAGAACAGAGATGAGGAGAAACTTCTTTAGCCAGAGAGTGGTGAATCTATGGAATTCATTGCCACAGAAGGCTGTGGAGGTCAGGTCATTGAGTGTATTTAAAACCGAGATAGGTAGGTTCTTGATTGGTAAGGAGATCAAAGGTTACGGGGCGAAGGCTGGAGAATGGGGTTGAGAAACTTATCAGCCATGATTGAATGGCGGAGCAGACTCGATGGGCCAAATGGCTAATTTCTGCTCCTTTGTCTTATGGTCTTATGGTCTACCCTCAAGCCCATCACTGTGAGAGAAAGCAATGCCCTCGCACCCATCCCTGTGAGATACCATTACCCTCACACTCATTAATTTGAGAGATATCATTACTCTCAGACCCATCATTTTCACACATATATTTTCCATCACACCCATTACTGTGAACTGTCATTATGCCCACATCCGTCACTGTGAGAGACAACGTTGTCCTCACAAACATCACTGTGAGTGATGTAATTTTCCTCGTATCCATCAATGTGACACATATCATTACCCTCACACCAATCATTGTGAGAGATATCATTATGCTCACATCCATCACTGTCTGAGATATCACTATCCACATTCCGTTCACTGTGAGGGATATCATTACCCTCACACCCATCCCTCAGACCCATCAATGTGAGATGTATCATTATGAACAGACCCCTCTTCAGTGTGAGGGATATCATTACCCTGAAGCCTACCACTGTGAGGGATATCATGTCCTCAAGCCCATCCCTGTGAGAGGTATCATTACCCTCACACCCATCACTGAGAGATATCATTGCACTTCCACCCAACACTGTGAGAGATATCATTACCTTCTTTCTCATTACTGTGAGAGATATCATTATTCTCACACCCATCCCTGTAAGAGATACCATTACCCTCACACCCACCGCTGTAAGAGATATTACTGTCACACCCATAACTTTCACAGGTATCATTTCCATCACACCCATCACTGTGAGATATTTCATTACGCCCATGTCTATCAATGTGAGGGACAACATTATCCTCAAAATTATCACTGGGAGTGTTATCATTACACTCACACCCATATCTCTGTGAGATATCATTACCCTCAAGCCAATCATTGTGAGAGATATCATTGCCTTGACACACAACACTGTAAGAGATATCATTACCCTCAAGCCCATCAATGTGAGAGATCATTGCCCTCATACCCATCTGTGTGAAAGATATCATTACCTACACATCGATCATTGTGACAGATATAATTATCCTCACACCCATGACTCTGAGAGAGACATCATTACCCTCAAGCTACTCAATGTGAGAGATCAGTGCCTTCATACAAATCCATACGAGAGATGTCATTACCTTCACCCCCATCCCTGTGAGATATATCACTTCCCTCAGAGCCATCACTCTGAAAGAGATATCATTACCCTCCAGCCTATCATGATGAGTGATGTCATTACCCTCACACCCATTATGGTGAGAAATATCATTATCCACACACCCATCACTGTGAGAGATATCATTACCCCCGACATCCATCACTGTGAGTGATATTATTGCCCTCATACACATCACTATGAGATATCATTACCCTCACACCCATCACTTTGAGAGCTATCATTACCCTCACACCCATCACTCTGAAAGAGATATCAAGCCCATCACAGTGAGAGATATCATTACCCTCATACCTATCACTGTGGGAGATATCATTACTGCCACACCCATCACTTTCACAGATATAATTTCCATCACACCCATCACTGTGAGGTTTGTCATTACACCCATGTCTATCAACGTGAGAGACAACATTATCCTCACAGCCATCACTATGAGAGACATAATTTCCCTCATACCCATCACTGTGAGAGATGTCATTACTTTCACACCAATCGCTGTGAGAGATATCATTACCCTTTCACCCAATACTGTGAGGGATATCATTACCCTCACACTCATTATGTGAGAGACATCACTATCCTCACACCCATCACTGTGAGCGGTATTATTGCCCTCACACACATCATTGTGAGAGATATCATTACCCTCACTCCCATCATTCTGCGAGCTATCATTACCCTCTTTCTCATCACTGTGACAGATACCATTACCCTCACAGCCATCACTGTAAGAGATATCATTACCCTCACTCCCATCATTCTGCGAGATATCATTACCCTCTTTCTCATCACTGTGACAGATACCATTACCCTCACAGCCATCACTGTAAGAGATATCATTACCCTCACTCCCATCATTCTGCAAGATATCATTACCCTCTTTCTCATCACTGTGACAGATATCATTATCCTCACTCCCATCATTCTGTGAGACATAATTTCCCTCACTTCCAGTGCTGTGAGAGATATCATTATCCTCATACCCTTCACTTTGAGAAATATCATCACCCTCACACCAATCACTAAGAATGATATCATTTCACTCAGGACAATCATTCTGAGAGAGAGACCCTCAGATCTGTCACTATGAGTGAAATCGTTATGCTCACAGCTGGGACTGAGCGCGATCATTACCTTCATATCTTTGACTGTTAGTGATATCTTTTGTACAATGTAGAGAGGAAGATAGCGTTAAGCTAACACATTGGGATAATGAATCTAATATCCTTAGTTTTCCAAATACTATTAATCTAATACCCACCCCCACATTGAGGGAATTCCATTAAGCTCACACCTATTGCTCTTTTGAGATGCCATTAATATAGTACCCATCATTCTATGAGATATAATTAATCTCCTACCCATCGCACTCCTCCCATGCTGCACCTTTCACTTTGAGAGCCACAATTAATTTAATAATGAGCCATGTTGGTGATATGACCAATTCTGCACCAAGAACTTGCATTTCCACAGCAATTCAACATTAATAAATATCCTAAGATGCTTCATGGGAGCTTTAAAAAGCAAAACACACCAAGCCATACCATTCATTAGCAGGCGAAATGACCAGTGTATATTGAAAAATGAATTTTAATTATCAGTGTATATTAGGAAAGTGCATTTTTAATTATTCATTCATGTGATTTGGGTATCATGGCTAGGCCAGCATTTATTGCTTGTCAATAACTCTTGAACCGCTGCAGTCCATGTGGTGTAGGTACACCCATAGTGCTGTTAGGGAGGGAGTTCCAGGAATTTAACCCAGCAACAGTGAAGGAATAACGATATATTTCCAAGTCAGGATGGTGAGTGACTTGGAGGTGATGTTCCCATATGCCTGCTGCCCTTGTCCTTCTAGATGGTAGTGGTTGTGGGTTTGGAAGGTGCAGTCTAAGGAGCTTGGTGAATTTTTGCGATGCATCTTGAAGAAGGTACACAGTGCTGCTACTATGCATCAGTGGTGGAAGGAGTGAATGTTTAAGTTGGTGGATGGGTTGCCAATCAAGTGGGCTGCTTTCTCCTGGATGGTGTCAACCATCACGTGTTTTTTTGGAGGTGCACTCATCCAGACAAGTGGGGAGTATTCCATCACACTCCTGACTTGTGCCTTATAGATGCTGGACAGGCTTTGGAGAGTCAGGAGGTGAGTTACTCGCCCCAGGATTCCTAGCCTCTGACCTGCTCTTGTAGCCACAGTATTTATATGGCTAGCCCAGTTCAGTTTCTGGTCAATGGTAACCACTAGGATGTTGATAGTGGGCGATTCAGTGATGGCAATGCCATTGAACATCAAGGGGTGATGGTTAGATTCTCTCTTGTTGGAGATTATCATTGCCTGGCACTTGTGTGGCATTAATGTTACTTGCCACTTGTCAGCCTAAGCCTGGATACTGTCCAGGTCTTGCTGCATTTGGACATGTGCTGTTTCAGTATCTGAGGAGTCGCGAATGATGCTGAACATTGTGCAATCATCAGCGAACATCCCCACTTCTGACCTTATGATGGAAGGAAGGTCATCGATGGAGCAGCTGAAGATGGTTGGATATTGGACACCACCCTGAGGAACAGTATTGTCCTGTAGGTGTGATGATTGGCCTCCAACAATCACAATCATCTTCATTTAAAAGAATCATTTTTGGGGGCTATCATTCAGTTTACACATCAATATGATAGGTATGATAAATTCACACACAACACTGTGTCCATCACTGTGGCTGGTACCATTAAGCTGGAAGATGCAATTAAACTAATTCCCATCAAAAATATCATTTTGAATCATCAAAATGGATTACAAAAAATAAGTGTTGCTTGAACAATGTCATTGTAATGATAATGTTTTGAAGTAAAAGAACAGGATTCTTCAATACAGGGAATGCTAGAGAGAGGTAGGTATCAAAAAGGCAACAGGTCCATCAGCAAAGAACATAGCTCCACTGAAAACAAAGGGAGGGGGGTCATCACCGACTGCAATAAATATTTGGAGAGGTGGGTGGCTCACCACCTTGAGTTGTACTCTAGGGAGAACACTATCACCGAGGAAGCTCTAGACACCACAGAAAGTCTGCCTGGCATGGCAGAGCTAGGATTCGAACTCACAGTGGAAGAGCTTAGCAAAGCTATTGACTCACTTGCCATTGTCAAAGCTCCAGGTGCTGATGCTGTACCACCTGAATTCATCAAGCATGGGAAACCAACACTCCTACAGCACCTACGTAATCTTTTCCATCTCTGTTGGAGGGAGGGGGCAGTGGCTTAGAATATGTGTGATATAAAGATTGTGACCCTGTACATTAACAAGGGCAAGCACAGTGGTTACAACAACTATCAAGGCATCTACCTGCTGAGCATTGTGGGATAAGTATTTGCCTGTGTTGCCTCTGTGAGACTGTAGATCCTGGCTGAACACATCGACCCCGAGTCCCAGTGTGGTTTCAGAACTGGAAGATCTACAATTGACTTGACCTTCTCTGTCCAGAGCTGCAAGAGAAATGCTGTGAACAAAGGAGACTTCTGTATCTCTCCTTCATCGACCTCACCAAGACATTCGACCATGTGAGCAGAGAGAATCTATTTACGTCTCTGGAGAAAATTGGCTGCCTGCTGAAGTTGCTCAGTGTGATCGCCTCTTTCCAAAAGGACATGATGGGTAAGGTCAGCAATGGTGGTGCAGCATTGGAGCCCTTTAAGATCCTCAGTGGGGTCAAAGAGGATTGAGTTCTGGCACTGACACATTTTAGCATATTTTTCTCTTTTCTCAGGTCATCTACAGAGGGTGTCTATTTACATACCAGAACTGATGGAAAACTGTTCAACCCAGAACTGATGGAAAGCTGTTTCACCTTGCTCGCCTGAGATCCCAAGACAAAGGTTCACCAAGTCCTCCTCAGAGAGTTGCTCTATGCTGATGATGCTGCACTAGCATTCCATACTGAGGAACACCTTCAGCAGCAAATGGACAGACTCTCGCATTCCTGTAAAGAGTTTAGTTTGACCATCAGCATCAGGAAGACAAATGTCATGGTCCAGGATGATACCAGACCGCCGTCTATCAACAGTGACAATGTGGTGCTGGAGGTTGTTGATAGCTTCAGATATCCAGGCTCCACAATCACCAGCAATCTGTCACTTTATGCAGATGTCAACATGTGCATCACAAAAGCTGTAGCTGTTATGTCCAAGCTGAGTAGGAGAGTGTGGAACAACAGCAAGTTGACTGAGAACACAGAACTGCAAGTCTAACAAGCCAGCATCCTCAGCACACTCCTCTACACTGGTGAGACCTGGACAGCACATGCAGGCAGGAGAAAGGGCTGAACAGTTTCCACCTTCCCTGTCTCAGGTGTATCCTCGGCATCTCCTGGCAGGGCAAGGTCACAAATTCAGAGGTCCTGGAGTGTGCTAATTCCATCAGCATACACACTCATTGTTAAACCCAGGATGCCTGTGCTGGCTCGGCCATGTTCATTGGATGGATGACAACCATATACCCAAAGATCCTCTGCACGGTGAAATGACCATTGGGTCACGACCTCCTGCATGTCCATTCCTCCACTACAAGGATACCTGAAAACAAAATATAAAAAGGGCTAATCATTGACACATTGGGAGGCAGTCACTGACGGCCATCACATCTGAAGACTGACTGTTTGAAAGGGCATTGGAAGAGGCGAGCAGAAATGAAAAACTCAGCTGGCTGAGAAGAAGGCTGAGAAAAAACAGAGCCCAGTGAACCCTGCACCTTCTCAGCCCACTGTCTTCCTCTGCAACAAATACAGCAGAGACTGCCATGCCAGATTGGGGCTCCTGAGGCAATGCTTAGCACAGAGCTGACCACCATGGCAAAACTATGGCCCATGAAACAGAAGCATGGCACAGTGAGTGCTAACAGGGAGAGTAGGCAAGGGTAATATAACAGATATAACTTATCTAGAGTTCCAAATGACCTTCATATATTTATTTTTTATTCATTCACAGAATAGGGGCTTCGCTATCTGGGCTAGCATTTGTTGCCCTTGAGAAGGTGGTGGTGAGCTGCCTTCTTGAACCACTGCAGTCCATGTGGTGTAGGTACACCCACAGTGCTGTTAAGAAGGGAGTTCCAGGATTTTGACCCAGCCACAGTGAAGGAACAGCCATATAATTCCAAGTCAGGATGGTGTGTGGCTTGGAGGGGAACTTCCAGGTGGTGGTGTCCCCACCTATCTGCTGCCCTTGTCCTTTTAGATGGGAGTGGTCATGGGTTTGGAAGGTGCTGTCTAAGGAGCCTTGGGGAATTCCTGCAGTGCATCTTGTACATGGCACACACTGTTGCTACTGTGTGTCAGTGTTGGATTGAATGAATGTTTGTGGATGTGTTGCCAATTAAGTGGGCTGCTTTGTCCTGGATGGTATCAAGCTTCTTGAGTGTTGTGGGAGCTGCACTCATCCAGGCAAGTGGGGAATATTCCGTCACACTCCTGACTTGTGCCTTGTAGATGGTGGATAGGCTTTGGGGAGTCAAGAGGTGAGTTACTCATCACATGATTCCTAGCCTCTGACCTGCTCTTGTAGCCACAGTATTTATGTGGCTAGTCCAGTTCAGTTTCTGGTCAATGATAACCCCCAGCTTGTTGATAGTGGGGGATTCAGTGATGATAATGCCATTGAACATCATGGGGCAGTGATTAGATTTTCTCGTGTTGAAGATGGTCATTGCCTGGCACTTGCATTGTGTAAATGTTACTTTCCCACTTGCCAGCCTAAGCCTGGATATTGTCCACGTCTTGCTGCATTTGGACATGGATTGCTTCAGTATCTGAGGAGTCACGAATGGTGCTGAACATTGTGCAATCATCAGCGAATATCCCCACTTCTGACCTTATGATGGAAGGTCATTGATGAAACAGCTAAAGCTGGTTGGGCTGAGGACACTACCCTGAGGAACTCCTGCAGTGATGTCCTGGGACTGAGATGACTGACCTCCAATAACCACAACCATCTTCCTTTGTGCTAGATATGACTCTAACCAGCAGAGAGTTTCCCCCCTGATTCCCATTGACTCCAGTTTTGCTCGGTCTCCTTGATGCCACACTTAGTCAAATGTGGCGTTGATATCAAGGGCAGTCACTCTCTCCTCACCACATGTTATATTGATAAATAAGTTTAGAGCATAGGTGTCAGGGACAAATAGCAAATGGATACTTTAGTTGGCTTCAAGACAGAAAGCAGAGATGAGTGATGAAAGGATAGTTATTCAGAGTGACACAAGTGGAAAGCGAGGCCCCATAATGTCAGTCACTGTTTGTTACAATTTATATTAATAATTTAGAATAAGAAACCAAATTTCTAAATTTGTAGTTGGCATCAAATAGTGTGTGAGGCTGATGGGGAGGGGTGTGCAGGTATAGCGTCAGTATTGAGGATGACTGCAACAAATTAAAAAACATTAATTAACTTGCAGGATCGGCAAATAATTTGCCAATGAATTTCAAATTAGATAAGTGTGAGGTATTACATTTTGATAAGCAAAATAAGGAGGTCACATATTACTTGGAAAATAAGTGGGTTAGTGGAACAAAGGGATCTCAATCACAATCGGACTGGGTGTTTGAGCTGGGAGATACCCCAGGTCAAGTGCTGGGTGGGCTGTGTTTTTCACCATAAGGGGTCACTCCACCCACCCAACATCACAACCCCACCCCCCCCCCCCCCCATCCCACCCCCCCAAGTCTTCTTAGAGCCTCTATTCCAGGGCTTCCTAAACTGTGGGTCGTGAGACAAGTCATTGGGTTTGCAAGCCTAGAGGCAGCAATTGCTGCCATGGAGCTTGGACTGGTTTCTGGTCCTGGTGAGGCCCTTTTAAATCTTTTATTTTTCCTGTTGCTGGACATGCCTTAATGGACTGCTGTCTGAGGCCCAATTGCCGGTGCAGAAAATACCTGTCAAAAGCTTTTTTTTTGTAGAAAGCCTATTTCTTCAATAATCAGGATCATAATGCAATAATCTGGATTCTATTGCATTATTAATCAGAATCTTTATTGCATCAATAATAACCATCGCTCAACCAGATTTCCATTAAGGCCAAGATGTTGATTTCAATTTCAAAGTTTTACTTTAGATGGTTCCTTGCACATCTCCATTACTTACCTTTTTTCTAATCATTCATGGGATGTGGTCTTCGCTGGCTGGGTCAACATTTATTGCCCATCCCTAATTGCCCCTTGAGAAGGTGGTGGTGAGCTGCCTTCTTGAACCGCTGCAGTCTCAGTGGGGTAGGTAAATCCCACATTACTGTTAGGGAGGCAGTTCCAGGATTTTGACCCAGCGACAGTGAAGGAACGGCGATATATTTCCAAGTCAGGATGGTGAGTGACTTGGAGGGGAGCTTCCAGGTGATACAAAGAACAAAGAAAAATACAGCACAGGAACAGGCCCTTTGGCCCTCCAAGCCTGCGCCAATCATATTGCCGGTCAACTAAAACATTTTGCACTTCCGGGATCCGTATCCCTCTATTCCCATCCTATTCATGTATTGTCAAGCTGCCTCTTAAACACCACTATTGTACCTGCTTCCATCACCTCCTCTGGCAGTGAATTCCAGACACTCACCACCCTCTGTGTTAAAATCTTGCCCCGCACATCTCCTCTATAGTTCTCTCCTCTCACCTTAAATCTATGTCCCCTAGTAATTGACTCTTCCACCCTGGGAAAAAGCTTCTGACTACCCACTCTGTCCATGCCACTCATAATTTTGTAAACTTCTATCAAGTCGCCCCTCAATTTCTTTCGCTCTAGTGAGAACAATTCGAGTTTCTAACCTCCAGACCAGGCAACATCCTGGTAAACCTCCTCTGCACCCTCCCCAACACCTCCATATCCATCTGGTAATGTGATGACCAGAATTGCACGCAATATTCCAGGTGTGGCCTAACCAAGCAGGTACAATACAGCTGCAGCATGACTTCCCAGCTTTTATGCTCATTACCCCTGCCAATGAAGGCAAGCACGCCATATGCCTTCCTGACTGCATTATCCACCTGCGTTGCCACCTGCATGCAGGACATACCTGGGCAATTTTCCATATAGTCAGTTAGATGCCAATTTTGTAGCTGTACTGGAACAGCTTGGCTAGGGCCGTGGCAAGTTCTGGAGCAAAAGTCTTCAGTACAATTGCCAAAATATTGTCAGGGTCCATTGCAGAATCCAGTGCCTTCAGCCATTTTTTGATATCACGTGAAGAGAATCGAATTGACTGAAGACTGACATCTGTGATGCTGGGGACCCCCGGAGGAGGCCGAGATGGATCATCCACTCGGCACTTCCAGCTGAAGATTGTTGCAAATGCTTCAGCCCTATCTTTTGCGCTGCTGTGCTGGGCTCCTTCATCATTGAGGATGGGGATATTTGTGGAGTCTCCTCCTCCAGTGAGTTGTTTAATTGCTCATCACCATTCACGACTGAATGTGGCAGGACTGCAGAACTTAGATCTGCTCTGTTGGTTGTGGGATTGCTTAGCCCTGTCTATCACTTGCTATTTATGCTGTTTAGCGCCCAAGTAGTCCAGTTATAGCTTCACCAGGTTGACACCTCATTTTTAGGTATGCCTGGTGCTGCTCCTGGCATGCCCTCCTGCATTCTCCATTGAACCAGGGTTGATCCCCTAGCTTGATGGTATTGTTAAAATGGGAGATATGCCAGGCCATGAGGTTACAGATTGTGCTCAAGTTCAATTCTGCTGCTGCTGATGGCCCACAGCACCTCATGGATGCCCAGTCTTGAGCTGGTAGATCTGTTTGGAATTGGTCCCATTTAGCACAATGGTAGCGCCACACAAAATGACAGAGGGTATTTTCAATATGAAGACAGGACTTCGTCTCCCCAAGGACTTTGAGGTGGTCAGTCCTACTGATACTGTCATGGACAGATGCATCTGCAGCAGGCAGGTTGGTGAGGATGAGGTCAAGTATGTTTTTCCCTCTTGCTGGTTCCCTCACCACCTGCCACAGACCCAATCTAGCAGCTATGTCATTTAGGACTCGTCCAGATCAGTGAGTATTGGTGCTATCGAGCCACTCTTGGTGATGGACATTGAAGTCCCCCACCCAGAGTACATTCTGCACCTTTGCCACCCTCAGTACTTCCTCCAAGTGGTGTTCAACATGGAAGGGCACTGATTCATCAGCTGAGGGAGGGCGGTACATGGTAATCAGCAGGAGGTTTCCTTGCCCATGTTTGACCTGATGCCATAAGGCTTCATGGGGCCTGGTGTCAATGTTGAGGACTCACAGGGCAACTATCTCTCAACTGTACACCACTGTGCCACCACCTCTTCTGGGATGGTGATGGTGGTGTCTATTATCTGTAAGATATGATTCCGTGAGGATGACCAAGTCAGGCTGTTGCTTGACTAGTCTGTGGGACAGCTCTCCAATTTTGCCACAAACCTCCAGATGTTAGTAAGGAGGACTTTTCAGGGTCAACAGGGCTGCTTTTGCCATTGTCATTTCTGGTGCTTAAGTCGATCCCGGGTGGCCCGTTCGGTTTTATTTCTTATTGACTTATCTGGATTAATTTGATACAACTGAGTAGTGCAGAGTAGTGTAGTTAAGAGTCAACCACATTGCTGTGAGTCTGGAGTCACATATCAGCGAGACCGAGTAAAGATGGCAGATTTCCTTCCCTAAAGTGCATTTGTGAACCAGATGGGTTTTCAACAAAAATCAACAGTAGAGTTAAGGCTTTTAATTCTAGATTTTATTGAATTCAAATTCCACCATCTGCCTCTGTGGGATTCGAACCCAATGCCCAGAGCATAACCTTGGATCATTGGATCACTGGTCCAGTGACAATACTACTGCACCACTGCCTCTCCACATACCTTATGACTAACCTAAACCTTATGATGCAATGACTACCCTTATCCAATTATTCCCTCACAAACATTTGGTCCATCTTATTCCCCAGCACCAGATCCAGCACTGCCTCCTCCAGCAGGGTGTATAACGGGGAAGGAGTAGATGTAGTGTATTTAGATTTCAAAAAGGCATTCGATAAGTGCCACATAGAAGGTTACTGCACAAGGTAAGGGCTCATGGTGTTGGGGGTAATATATTAATGTGGATAGAGGATTGACTACTGACAGGAAACTCAGAGTTTGGATAAATGGATCATTTGCAGGTTGGTAAACTGTTACTAGTACCACAGAGATCAATACTGGGGTCTCAAACGTTCCCAATCTACATTAATGGCTTGGATGAAGGGACAGACTGTATTGTAGCCACATGTGCTGATGACTCAAAGAAGTAAGTAAGTTGTGAGGATGATGCAAAGTGTCCGCAAAGGGATATAGATAGGTCAAGTGAGTGGGTAAAAAATTGGCAGATGGAGAATAACATAATGTAAGGTTGTCCACCTTGGCAAGAAGAATACAAATGTAGAATATTATTTAAATGGAGAGACACAGCAAACAATACAGAAGGATCTGGGTGTCCTGGTACATGAATGAGAAGAAGTTAGCATGCAGGTACAGCAAGTGATTAGGAAGGGAAATGGAATGTTGGCTTTTTTTACAAGGGGGAATGAGTATTGAAGTTAGGAAGTACAACTCTACAGGGCATTGGTGAGACTGCACCTGGAGTACTGTGTGCAGTTTTGGTCTCCTTACTTAAGGCGGGATATGCTTTCATTGGAAGCAGTTCACAAGGCTGATTCATGAGTTGTCTAATGAGGAAAGGTTGAGCAGGTTGGGCCTATACTCAATGGAGTTGAGAAGAATGAGATCTTACTGAAATATATAAGATTCTGAGGGGGGCTTGACAGGATGCATGCTGAGAGAATTTCTCCCCTCATGGGTGAATATAGAATGAGGGGGCACAGTTTCCAAATAAGGGGGTTTCCCATTTTAGAGGGGAGTGAGGAGGAATTTCTTCTTTCACAGGGTCATTAATCTTTGGAATTCTCTTCCCAAGAGAGCAGTGGAGGCTGGGTCATCGAGTATATTCAAGGCTGAGTTAGACAGAGTTTTGGTTGATGAGGGTTATGGATGACAGACAGGAAAGTGGAATTAAGGCCACAGTCAGACCAGCCATGACCTTATCGAATGGAAGAGCATTGATAGGATAACTATTTTTTCTCAATTCCTTCATGGAATATAGGCATCGCTGGCAAGGCCAGCATTTGTTGCCATCTCTAATTGCGTTTGAACTGTCATTTCAGAGGGCATTTAAGAGTCAACCACATTGCTGTGGATCTGGAGTCACATGCAGGCCAGACCGACAGATTTCTTTCCCTGAAGGACTTCAGTTGGTTTTTCTGATAATCGATGATAATTTCATGGTCACAATTACTGAGACTAGCTTTCAATTCCAGGTTTTATTCATTGAATTCAAATTCCACCAGCTGTCATGATGGGATTTGAACCCATAATCCCAGAGCATTAGCCTGGACCTCTGGATTACCAGTCACCATGGTGCCACCATCTCCCTGAATTGCCTGCTCCTGGTGCTATTTTTTATTTTCTTATGATCATTTCTAGTTGGGACAAAAACATTATACTTGAGGGAATTCTCCTGAGCACATTTCAGAAATTCCTGTCCCTCCTTCCCCTTTACTCTAACATTATCCCCATCGATATTTGGGTAATTAATGTTCCTCCCAATATCACCACTCTATAGTTCTTGCCCATCTCTGTCATTTCCCTGCAGATTTGTTCCTCTATCTCTCTCTCACTATTTGGAGTCTATAGAATACCCCCAGTCATGTGATCATCTCCTTTTTGCTTCCAAACTCTAACCAAATGGATACTGTCTTTCCCCCCTCATGGACATCCCCTCTTTCCAACATGACAATCTCTCCCCCAATCAGTACTGTCACCCCCAGCTCCCTTTTCTCCCTCCCTATCTTTTCAGAACACTTTATATCCTTGTATATTAAGCACACAGTCCTCACCATTTTCACCACATTTCCATTATTGCCACATTATACTCCCACAGGGTTATTGTAGCTCAGTGTCCTTATTCACCACACTTTCTGCACCTACAATCATATATTAATTGTAAACCTATCCTTGTATTCTTCTTAGTCCTTCTTAGTCTGCTCCTACATAGCAGTACTTCCTTCCCTACTTACTGCCCAGTGCTTATTTATGCACCTTATTCCTCTTTTCTACTTCTAAAAGCTGGGAGCCATTCCCTGCCAGTTTAATTTAAAACCTCACAACTATACTGTTACTTCGTCTTAGTTTAGAAGAATAAGGTGATTTCATTGAAACCTATAAAACTCTTAAGCAGCTTGATGGAATAGATGCTGGGAGGCTACTCTCTCAGATGAGGAGTCCACAGCCCTCCGGGATTGAGAATTCCAAAGCCCACAATCATTTGAGTGAAGGAATTTCTCCTCACCTCAGTCTAGGGCTCACAGCCTCATTAAGATTGAGATGAGGAGAAATTAATTCACTTAAAGGGTTGTGTATCTCTGAAATTTCCCACCCCAGAGAGCTGTGCACACTCAGATCTTGAGTATATTCAAGACAGAGGTTGGTAGAATTTTGTATAGTTAGGAAATTCAGGGATAAGGGGTAAATGGGGAAAGGTGGAGTTGAGGTAGTAGATTGGCCTTGGTCTTATTGAACAGCAGAGCAGATTTGAAGGTCCGAATGGCCTATTGCTCCTAATTTGAATGCTCTTACCCCAAATCTAGAATCATTGAGCCATAGAATGATTACAGCACAGAAGGAGGCCATTCTGCCCTCGTGTCTGTGGTAACCCCCTGAAGGGGCAATTCACCTAGTGTCACTTCCCTGCCTTCTCCTTGTAGTCCTACACATTCTTCCTTGTTCAGATAATAATTCAATTCCCTCTTGAATGTCTTGATTGAACCTACTTCCACCACACACTTCGGCAGTTCATTCCAGATCCTAACCACTCACTGCATGAAAAAGTTCATCCTCATGTCACCATTGCTCTTTTTGTCAGTTGCCTTAATTCTGTGTCCTCTGGTTCTCGATCCATCCAGCAATGGGGGCTTGACAGACTAGATGCGGAGAGGTTATTTCCCCTTGTGGGAGAGTCTAGGACCAGAGGGCATAATCTCAGAGTAAGGGGGCACCCATTTAAAACAGAGATGAGGAAGAATTTCTTCTCTCAGAGGGTAGTCAATCTGTGGAATTCTTTTACCACAGAGAGCTGTAGAGGCTGGGTCATTAAGTATAATCAAGGCTGAGATGGACAGATTTTTAATCAGGAAGGTAATCAAGGGTTATGGGGACTAGGCAGGAAAGTGGAGTTAAGGATGATCAAGTCAGTCACGATTTCAGTGAATGGCGGAGCAGACCCGATGGGCCGAATGGCCTACTTCTGCTGCTACATCTTATAGTCAATGGAAACTGTTTCTCTCTCTTCTTAACAACACTGTGGATATACCTACACCACATGAATTGCAGTGGTTCAAGGAGGTGGTTCATTACCACCTTTTCAAGGGCAAATAGGGATGGGAATAAATGCTGGCTTAGCCAGTGACACCCACACCCTGTAAAATAATAAAAACAATCTACTCTGTCTGGACCCCTCAAGATTTTGAATACCTCTATCAAATCTCCTCTCAACTTTCTCTTCTCCAAGGAGAACTCTCCTAAATTCTCCAATCCATCTATGTAACTTAAGTCCCTCGTCCCTGGAACCATTCTTGTGAATCTTCTGATGGCTTCATATCTCACAATCCTTCCTGAAGTATGGTGCCCAGAAGTGGATACTCAATATCCATCTATGTAACTTAAGTCCCTCGTCCCTGGAACCAGTAATTTATACAAGTTACACATAACTTCCTTGCTTCTATATTCCGTGGTCCTTTGTTAAAGCCCAGAATGCTTTATGTTTTATTAACCACTCTCTCAATCTGTCCTGCCACCTTCAATAATTTGTGCACATATACCCCTGGATCCCTCTGCTCCTGCAGGCCCTTTAGAATTGTGCCCTTTAATTTATATTGTCTATCCATGTTCTTCCTACCAAAATGAATTACTTCTTTGCACTAAATTTCATCTGCCACTTGTCTGTTCATTCCACCAAACTATCTATGTCCTTTTAATGTTTAATGCTATCTTCCTCATAAATCACAATGCTTCCAAATTTCATATCTCGCAATGCTTCCAAATTTCATATCCATAAATTTTAATTTTTTTTTAATCCATTCATGGGATGTGGGCTTTGCTGGCTGGGCTAACATTTATTGCCCATCCCTAGTTGCCCTTGAGAAAGTGGTGGTGAGCTGCCTTCTTGAACTCTGCAGTCCATGTGGTGTAGGTACACCCACAGTGCTGTTAGGAAGGGAAGGAATTGTGCCCTGTGTCCTCCAGTCCAAAAAACAACCATTAACCAGTACTCACTGTGCCCAACCAATTTCGTATCCGTGCTGCTGCTGTCCTTTTTATTCCATGAACTCTAACTTTGCTCACTTGTGTGGCACTTTATTAGATGTATTTTGGAAGTCCATGTACACAACCCTCTCTATTGCCTCATCAAAAAACTCCAGCAAGTTAGTGAAACACAATTTGCCCTTAACAAATCCACACTGGCTGTGGAGAGTAACACTAAGCTAATACAACAACTTGCATTTATATAGCACCTTTAATAGTGTTCCTGTGAAGCACCTTGAGATGCTTTACTGTCAGACAAGTTTGAACCCGGACCACATAATAAATATTAGGACAAATGACCAAAAGATTAGTCAAAGAGGTAGGTTTTTAAGAATATCCTAGAGGAGGAATGAGAAATAAAGAGTGGAGAGGTTTAAGGGCCCTGAGCAATTAGGCAGCAATTAAAATACAAATGAGCAAGAGATCGCAAATGGAGGAATGCAAATATCTCAGAGGGCTAGAGGAGAATACAGAGATTGGGAGGATGCAATTTTAAAATGGAGGCGCTACTTAACTGGGAGCCAGTGCACACATTTATTACATGGTGCGGTTCAAACTTGTCTGACAGTAAAGCATCTCAAGGTGCTTCGCAGGAACACTGTTAAAAGTGCTATATAAATGCAAGTTGTTGTATTAGCTTAATGTTACTTTCCACTGCCAGCGTGGGTTTGTTAAGGGCAAATTGTGTTTCACTAACTTGCTGGAATTTTTTGATGAGGTGAATGGGTTTGCTGCACTAGCGTGTGGCAGCAGAGTTTTGAGGATGAGTTCAAGTTTACAGAGTGTGCAAGATGGGAGGCTGACTGCTAATGCATTGGAATAATCAAGTGTAGAGGTAACAAATGCATGGATGAGGGTTTCAGCAGCGGATGAATTAAGACGGGGGAAAGGTGATGTTACAGAGGTGGAAATAGGCAATTGTAATGATTGTGTAGATATGTAGTTGGAAGCTTACCTATGCCAAATATGACACTGAGGAGGTGAATATTCTGGTCCAACCTCAGACCGTTGCCAGGGAGCAGGTGGCTAGAAATGGAGTTTGTGATGGGGGCTGGAAACATTGGTTTGCTTGTCCCAATATTTAGTCAGAGGAAATAGCTACTCATCCAGTACTTGGTATGAGACAAGCAGTCTGAGTTTAAAGACAGTGGAGTGGGTCGAGAGAGGTGATGGTGAGGGAGTTGGGTTTCGTCAGCATCCTTGTGGTAACAGATGCTGTGTTTTCGCTCCACACTGGGAACTATTGTAAACCTCACGCCCATCACTCTGGGAGGTGCCTAAAAGCTAATTACAATTACTGAGAGGGTAAGTGCTCAGCATTAAATGATGTGTGCTATTTGCCCAACCAACAACATTGCTGACAGGGGTATATCAGGAAACTGGGAGGCACATCCTATTTGGGGATCGGGGTCATTACGGGGCACAGACATATATTCTCTGTCACCCTGTCCTGGGCTCTTGGCATTCCAGTCGTTCAAATGTCACCTCACCCTGGCAGCCTGCAATTCTTGCAGCTGATTGCCATGGAGACTCCTCAGCTGCCAGGTAACCATCCAATTATTTTGTTCACATTTTCTGTATAAAATCTCTGCTAAAGCTTTATGTCAAAGCAAGGAGGAAGAGAATCATCAAATGAGGCAACATAGAAAGAGGGATTTGCAGCCCGTCAGGCCAGTACCATTTCTTGGGTAGAACTATCCAGTTGGTGCCAATTCCCACTGCTCATTCTCCATAAACGGCATGTTTTCCCCCTTCCAGTATATATCCAAGAACAGGGGCATGTTAGAAAAATAGAACCAAACAAGAAACAGGAAACTAAAGAACTAAGAACAGAGCAAGGTAATGAGAGAGAGGACAATGAGAGAAAGAGACAGGGAAATAGAAGGAAACATGAGACAGAGGACAGACAAAAGAGAGAGGAAAGAAAGTGAGACACAATAGAAAGATTAATATAATGGGGGGCAGAGGGGAAGAGTTAAAGAGATTGAAAAAGAAATAACTGTTAAACATTGATTGGTATGACATCGTGGGATCAGTATATTTAAAGCTTTGTGTGTTATAAGCTGCGAGTTACTGCTTGTCCCTGGTTCCTGGTAATTCCTGTGTCCCTTTGACAGAATCCTCAGAAACAGGAAAAGTAAATTGCCCAAACAAGCCTGAATGACACATTCATTTAAATAATTTAACAAAACAGCAAATTCCAGCGTCACCATTATTCCTTGTTAAAAAAAGGTTTATATATTTGTGTCTGCAGACTTGGTCACATCTGATTGAATTAAGTCACCCTTCATTCTCCCGCTGCCTCCCACCTCTCCCACTCCCCAGCTCTCCTGCTCCCCACCTCTGCTGCTCCCTCCCCCCTCCCGCTCCCTCCCTCCCACTCCCTCCCCTCTCCCACTCCCTCCCCTCTCCCGCTCCCTCCCCCCTCCCACTCCCTCCCTCCCACTCCCTCCCCTCTCCCACTCCCTCCCCTCTCCTGCTCCCTCCCCTCTCCCACTCCCACCCCTCTCCCACTGCCTTCCCCCTCCCTCACCCTTCCCTTCACTCTCTTACTCCCTTCCCTTACCCCTCCCCGACCCTTCCCTCTCCCCCACAATTCTTTTGCCTCTCCCACTCCCTTCCCTTTTCCACTCCATTCCCTCTCCCACTCCATTCTCTTCCATCACCCACTCCATTCTTTTCCCTCTTCCACTCCATTCCCTTCCCTTTCCCATGTCCTTCCCTTTGCTCTCCCACTTCCTTCCACCTCTTGGCCCAAGGTGCTGGTTGGGAGGCCTGCTCTTAGGCTTTGTCAGTTTGCCTCACTGGGCCAGAAGGCTTTGGCTTCAAATCGCACATCAGAGGCATGAGTACCCAAGGCAGGCTGACACTCCAGAGTTGTCTGTTGTAGGAGACATTAAACGGAGGCCCCGGATTTCCTCTTCTATTCATCATATTCCTCAAACTCATCTACCCCAAATATTGCCCAAGATACAGAGGAGAACTCCCCTGCTCTAGGATCTGAAAGGACAGAAGGAATGTTGTTTGACATTTCATCTGAAAGAGAATGAGCCGCCTCTCGATAATACATTGGGACTAGCAGCCTGGGCTTTGGGCTTCAGTCACTGGAGTTGGTTTTGAACCCAGGACCTTCTGGCTCAATGGGAGAAGTTATTACCACTTGTAAAATAGATGGAATGACGTGGTTCTAAAGTTAATCCAAGCAGGGCCACGATTTTGTTTGGGCTTACTATGAAGAATCCTCTTTGATAAATTCATGATCAGAGTTGTTGAGACCGTCAGAAAGGGAAATGTTGAAAATTCTGACTCGGGTGAATGATTTGTTTGTCTTTAAACTGGATCAACTAGTTCACAGATTGAGTAAATTGGAGAGGCTGAACTGAGAGAGCACGCGAGAGAGAGAGAGAGAGACAGCCTGGGGCCACACTGTGACAAATGGCAAATATAATCACTCTAAGGAGCATCAAACTGAATGAGCCCAGGGGAAGCCTTTCAAAAGCCTCGTCAATATTTAACATCCTGCGATGCCTGAGGAGGATGACCAGGTTAGGATATACATATAAAAAAATGCTCAAAGAAATCCCTCAAACTGACAGATGTCCCTCAGGGCAAGAGAAGATAAAATTAAACAACAGAAGATGTTTTTCTGCTATACGTATGGTGTTTGTGAGAAGCCAAGAGGAAGATAAAATGAAAGGAATTGTCTCTCACAGGGACAACAGGATGTTAAATAATGCAGTTAGTGTTTAGTAACAGTCATTTCCCATGGTTATTTCAGCTACTCTTACTTTTAGATCCACTGCAGGTCCCTCTAGTATTCTCCAGTCCCATGAGAACAGCTTAAACTTCCTTCCTGTTCACAGCAATCACCACAGCAATCCATGTTTCCACCCAAGTCAGTAAGTCCCACCTGTTCACCAAATTCCCATATTCCTCAATCCCCCGATCTCACCATATCCCTCAATTCATCCAACTCCCATATCCCTTAATCCCCCTATCTCCCCTCAACCCCACCTAGTCACTTACCCATCTTGCGATGGTAGCAATATAATAATGTTTATGAGCTAGTCACCCAGAGGCCTGAACTAGTGCACTGGAGACACAAGTTCAAATTAATTAATAAATCTGGAATATAAAGCTAGTCTCAGTAATGATGACAATGAAACTACTAGATTGTTGTAAAAACCCCTCTTGTTCACTAATGTCCTTTAGAGAAGGAAATCTGCCGTCCTTACCTGGTCTGGTCTACATGTAACTCCAGACCCTCAGCAATGTGGTTGGCTCTTAACTGCCCCCTAAAATAGCTGAGCAAGCCATTCAGTTGTATCAAACATGTACAGAAAGGTTTTATCAGTAAAGACATCCCCCATTGTGTTGTGCAGCACTACCACTATCCAAAATGGGATAGACATAAAACAGATCTAGTGTCTCAAAACTGGGCATCCATGAGGTGCTGTGGATCATCATCAGCATTGGATTGAACTACAATCTCATGGGCAGGTATATCCTTCAATCTACCCATACCATCAAACCGAGGTATCAACCTGGCTTGAATGAGGAGTGCAGGTGAGGAGCACCAGGCATACCTGAAAATGAGGTGTCAACCTGCTGAAGCTATAACACGGACTACCTGCATGCCAAACAGCATAAGCAGCAAGTGATAGACAGAGCTAAGCGATCTCACAACCAACGGATCAGATCTAAACTCTGCAGTCCTGCCACATCCAGTTGTGAATGGTGGTGGACAATTAAACAACTCACTGAAGGAGGAGGCTCCACAAATATCCCCACCCTCAATGATGGAGGAGCCCAGCACATCAGTGCAAAGGATAAGGCTGAAGCATTCGCAACAATCGTCAGCCAGAAGTGCCAAGTGGATGATCCATCTCGGTCTCCTCCAGTCTTCAGCCAATTGGATTCACTCCAAGTGATATCAAGAAATGGCTGAAGGCACTGGAAACTGCAAAGGCTTTGTGCCCTGATAGTATTCTGGCAATAGTACTGAAGACTTGTGCTCAAAAACTAGCCAAATTGTTCCAGTACAGCTACAACACTGGCATTTACCCAGCAGTTTGAAAATTGCCCAGTCTACAAAAAGCAGGACTAATCCAATTGCAAAATGATGGAAAGTGTCATTGATGATGTTATTGAACAGCACCTACACAGCAAAACCCTGCTCACCAATGCTCAGTTTGGGTTCTATCAGGGTCACTCAGCTCCAGACCTCATTACAGTCTTGATCCAAACATGGACATAAGAACTGAATTCCAAAGGCGCGCTGATACCCACGTACCTACCTATTCCCAAATCCTTCAAATTCATCTACACCATCTCACCATATCTCTTAATCCTACCTACCCACCTTCTCTCCATGTCCCTCAATCCCACCTTCTACCATATTCTTCAATCCTACCTACCGACCTTCTCTCAATATTGCTCAGTCCCACTCAGTTCCGTTCTCCCCATATCCCACAATCCCACCTACTCCCACTCATATTCCCCAATCCTATCTATCCACCTCCCCATTTCCATCAGCCCCACTTACCCAACTTCTCCCCACATCCCTCAATATCACCTACCCACCTTCTCCCCAGGTCCCTCAATCCCACTAACCACCTTCTCCCCATATCCCTCAATCCCACCTGTCCACAATCTTCCCATAATCCCTCAACCCCACCTTCTGTCCAGATCCCTCAAAGCTATGGGGGAAGGTGCTGCTTCAGTATTTTGTTCACTGATTCGACTCCATGAAGAGTCTCAGAAAGGAGATAGGATTTAGGAACAAGAATAGGCCAATTGACCCTTTGAGCCTGCTCTGTCATTCAATAAGATCATGGCTGTTCTGGTTGTGGTCTCAATTCCACTTTGCCATCTGCTCCCCATTACCCTTGACTCTCTTGTCTTGGGAGTGTAAAGCCGATTCTGTGGCCTGTTACCATGGCTAAAGGATGTAATTCATGAAGACACATTGCATAGGCTCGGTTTGCATTCCATTGCATATGGACAATGAATGGATAGTTCAAGCGAGACATTAAAATAATTAAGTCATTTGATAGAGTTGAGACTGAGAAGCTATTCCGTGTGGTGTACTAAATCCAGAATAAGAAGACATCATTTTAAAGTAAGAGTCAGACTGTTCAGGAGTAATGTCAGGTAACATTTCTTCACACAAAACCCAGGCTAATGTTTTGAGGGTAAGGGTTCAAATCCCACCACCACAATTGGTGGAATTTAAACTCAAATAATATAAATCTGGAATTGAAAGCTAGTCTCAGTAATGGTGACCATGAGACGATCATCAATTGTCAGAAAAACCCATCTGGTTCACTAATGCCCTTTAGGGAAGGAAATCCGTCATCCTTACCTGGCTTGGCCTACATGTGACTCCAGTTCAAGGGCAATGAGGGATGGTCAACAGATGCTGGCCTTGCCAGGAATGTCCCCCGCCACCCCCCGCCTCCCCACCACCCCGTCACCCAACAATTAAAATGAAGGGTAAGGGAATTCTGGAACTCTCTCTCCAAAGGCTGTTAATGCTGAGGGTCAATTGAGGCTTTCAAAAAAGAGATCATTAGACTATTTTTATGCAAGGGTGTCAAGGGATAAGGGACAAAGGTGGGAAAATGGAGTTAGGACACACATCAGGCTTTATCTGATGGAATGCCAAAACAGACTGAAAGAGCTGAATGTCCCGGTGGCCATGGTCAGGAATGAGTTAACATATGTAATAGTGGGGTAAGTCAGGATATTGACAAGGTGAGGTTTCAGGGAGCAGGGAGAGTGTGAAGGTGGGAGTGAATTGGAGAGGAGGAGAAAGGTTGGACAAATGTACAGGCTGCTGATATTTGAGTTCTGAATTTCGCTTAAGGCGGGGAAATCAACACAATTCTCTGGGAACAGTGTTTGTGGAAGGTGTACTGAGGGATGTGAAGGGCTGGTGATGGCAGGGACAGATTGTCACCTTATCATGAGTGATTAATACCCCTTGTTCCATGAGCTCTCTAATGCCATTGTCACCAGCACTAATTAAAGGTTGAACTCAGCAGCTTCACTCAGTGCTGACCTTTTAATAAATCATTTGATGATGAGTAGAATGATATCAGTGAAACTAGAGACACAGATGCACTGATGAGCTAGTACTGAAGGAACTCCCAAGGGACAGTCCTCAGAACGTGCCGAGCTGGCGAGGGGAGTAGGGCAGGGCAAGGAGGTTGCGGTAGCATGCCACTTAGATTCCGGTCTGTATCTCTGTCCCAATTATCAGCTATTTGGGTTTATGTATGAGTCTCTCTGTCTCATGTATGAGAAGATAATTTAACAGAACACCAAATGGCCTGCTGATATACTGGTGGTGCTGAGTTATGTGGAGAGATTGGATAGACTGAGGTTATTTTCCCTGGAGCAGAGAAGATTGAGGGGGGACATGATTGAGGTGTATAAAACTATGAGGGGCATAGATAGGGTAGACAGGAAGGAACTTTTCCCCTTGGTGGAGATCAATAACCAGGGGGCATAGATTTAAAGTAAGGGGCAGGAGGTTTAGAGGGGATATGAGGAAGAATTTTTTCACCCAGAGGGTGGTGGGAATCTGGAACTCACTGCCTGAAAAGGTGGTAGAGGCAGAAACCCTCATAACATTTAAGGAGTATTTGAATGTGCACTTGCGATGCCATGTCAGACAAGGCTATGGGCCTAGTGAGGTACTTGTTTGACTGGCGCTGACTCGATGGGCCAAATGGCCTTTTTCTGTGCTGGAGACCTGTTTGACTCTATGTCCTCGAGATACCCAAGAGGAATTTACATCCCAGTGGGTCTCATGCGCCAAGACAGTGTAACAGGGGAGAAATGCCCAGCACTTGGCAGTTCAACTTCCAGTGGTATTCATTACATCGCTTGCATATTTACAGAAAGAGAAATGTCTTTATCATCATTTGAAAGTGGCTGAGCTGTGGCAAAAGAGCAGTGAATTCTCCACCTCTGGTGGTCAAAGTCACGGTTTCAACCTTCAACTCTTTCCTTTCTGCTTACAGGCTCCTGGCGACGGCTGCAACACACTTCAATCTGCGGACCCTGAGGGCAGTCCGTGTGCTGAGACCACTAAAGCTGGTGTCAGGAATTCCCAGTGAGTTCATCAATCATATCCAGCAGAGACGCAGGCAGGGCGTTTTACAAACTTGCTCATCTGTGGGTAGAGGGATTACCTGAAGGGTCTGGGCACTGACACAGCCAGAGAATTTTCCACACTGTCCCATCAAACTCTCCCAGGACAGGTACAGCAGGAGTTATAATCATCATAACTAACAGGGCATGGCTGCCACTCCCGATCTTGTTCTCACTCAACTGGCAGTGGAAAGGGGATAGCCGATATCCTCAGGAATTGAGATCTTGCTGCATCCTCAGGGATGTTCAGGGAAGCTGAAGCTAATGTCTCATCCGAAAGGTAGCACTTCCAACAGTGCAGCATTGCCTCTGTGTCACACTGAGAGGATCAGCCTGCAATACGTGGTCAAGTCTGTGGAATTGGACTGAAACCTTCAGACTCAGAGACTGCTCAGAGAGCCACACTGACAACCATAGGAATGAGAGGAGACCAGTCAGCCACCCAAACCTGTTACTACATTTCATGAGAGCATAGTCGATCTGTGACCTAACTTCATACACTCGCCTTTGCTCCATATCCCTAATTTTCCCAGCAAAAATCTATCAATCCCAGAATTAAAATTACCACTGGAACAGCATTAAGTACATTTGTGGAAGGGATTTCCAAACTTCTGCCACCATTTGTAAGTGTATTTCCTAATTTCAATCCTGAATGATCTTGCTCTAATTTTTTGACTATCCCCTTTCATCCTAGGCTCCCCAACCAGCAGAAATAGTTTCCTTCTATCTACCCTCTCTGTTACATACATAAGAACATTAGAAATAAGAGCAGTAGACCATTCTACCCCTTGAGCATCTCACCAGACAATGTGATCATGGCTGATCGGATTGTGCTCTCAGCTTCACTTTCCTACCTGCCCTCCATAACCCTTGACTCTCTTATAGATCAAAAACCTGTCTAACTCAGCCTTCAATATATTCAATGACCCAGCCTCCAATGCTGCCTGTGGATGAGAATTCCAAAGATTAATGATCCTCTGAGAGAAGAAATTCCTCCTCCTCTCTCTTAAATAGAAACCCCTTGTTTTGAAACTGTGCCAATAGTTTTAGATTCCCCTCTGAGGGAGAACATCCTCTCGGCATCTACCCTGTCAAACCCCCTCACAATCTTATGTGTTTCAATATGGTTGCCTCCCATTCTTCTAAACTCCTATAACTATTAGTCCAACCTGTTCAACCTTTCCTCATAAGACAACCCCTTCATCCCAGAAATCAGCCTAATGAATCTTCTCCGAACAGCCTCCAATGCAAGTATTCCTCTTTAAATAAGGAGGTCAAAACTGTGCACAGTGCAGACTCACCAATGCCCTGTACAGTTGTCGCAACATTGCCCTATTTTATATTCTACCCCCTTTGCAATAAAGGCCAACATTCCATTGCCTTCCTAATTATTTGCTGCACCTGCATTGTGATTATTGATAAGGACACACAAATTCCTCTGTACTGCAGCATCCTGCTGTCACTCCCCATTAAATAACATTCTGCTTATCTATACTTCCTGCCAAAGTGGACAACCTCATATTTTCCCACATTATATTCCACCTGCCAATTTTTTTCCCACTCACTTAACCTAACTGTAATCCTTTGCAGACTTTTTGTATCTTTCTCACAACTTGCTTTCCTACCTATTTTTGTCTTGTTGGTAAATTTGGCTGCAATACATTTGGTCCTTTATCCAAGTCATTAATATAGATCGTAAATAGTTGAGGCCCCAGCACTGATCCCTGTGGCACTCCACTAGTTACAGTTTGCCAACCTGAAAATGGCCCATTTACCCCAACTCTCAGTTTCTTGTTCATAGCCAATCCTCTATCTACATTAATATATCACCCTCCAACACCATGAGCTCTTATGTAATAACCTTTTATATGGCACCTTATTGAATGCCTTTAGGAAACCCAAATACACTACATCTACTAATTTCCCTTTATTCACCCTGCTTGTAACATCCTCAAAGAACTTAAATTTGTCAAACATGATTTCCCTTTCACAAAACCAGGTTGACTCTGCCTGATTGTGTTATGATTTTTAAACTGTTCTGCTACTACCTCCTTAGCAATGGATTCTAAAATTTTCTGAATGACAGATGTTAGGTCAGCATGCCTTTTGTTTACTGCTTTCTGTCTCCCTCCTTTCTTGAATAGTTATGTTAAATGTTCAGTTTTCCAATTTGCTGGAACCTTTTCAGAATTTACGACATTTTGAAAGATTACTATCAACGCATCCATTATCTCTGCTGCCACCTCTTTTAAGGCCCTAGGATGCAAGCTATCAGGTTCAGGTAACTGGCCAGCCTTTAGTCCCATTAGTTTTTCCCATTCCTTTTGCGGTTTCTAAATCTTTCCCAATCTCCTGGCCTACCACTAACCTCAGCATTGTATGCTTATTCTTTCAATTTGATACTGTCCCTAACTTCCTTTGTTAACTAAGGATGGTGCATCCTTCTCATACAACTTTTCTTTCTCAGTGGAATATATCTTTAAAGGGGGTTTAAGACATTAGCTTTAGATCCACGTTTCTCACCCTCGAACAGAATGTGAAATTCTATCATGTCATGATCCCTTTGTATGAGGTCATTAATTAATCTTGTCTCATTACACATTACCCACTCTAATATAACCTGCTCTCTGGATGGTTCCAGGTGTATTGTTCTAAGAAACTGTCCTAAATTTACTCCATGAACTCATCCTTTTCCAATTTGATCTGTCCAAGCTTTATGAAGATTAAAATTGCCCACAGTTATTGCAGTACCTTTCTTACAAGACCCATTATTTCTTGAAGCAGTACCTTTCTTACAAGACCCATTATTTCTTGATTTATATTCTGTCCTATCGTGCCAGGGGGCCGATAATCTACTCCCACCAGTGACTTCTTTCCTTTGCTATTTCTTTTCTTTGATTTTACATCTTGATCCTCCAAAGCAAAATAATTTTATTGTTGTACTGATCTCATCCTTTATTAAGAGAGTCATACCACCCTTTCTTCCTGTCCTTCTGAAATTCCACATACCTTTGAATATTCAAGTCCCAGCCTTGGTCACCTTGTAATCATGTCTCTGTAATGGTCATCGTGTCATAGTCAGTTATTCCTTTTTGTGCTTTCAGTTCATTCATCTTGTTACGAATGCTGCATGCCTTTGTTTCTATCTTTTTACCATCTTTCCCTACTCTGACCTTATTTGCCAATGCACTCTTATATGTTTGTACCCTCTCCACTTTCCTGTCACATTCTGGTTGTCATTGCCTGTACTGCTACAGTAAACTCTCTCTTCCTCCAGTACTGGTGCCAGTTGTCCAGGAATCCAAATCCCTTTCTCCCACACCAATCTTTGAGCCACACATTCAACTCTCTGATCTCATTTACCCTACGCCAATTTGATCCTGGCTCAGCTAGTAGTCCAGAGATTATTACCTCTGTGGCTCTGCCTTTTAACTTAGCTCCTAGCTGCTGATACTCCCTTTGCAGAATTTTTTTTGCTAGTCCTACCGATATTATTGGTAACCAAATGTGGACCATGACAACTGGATTCATCCCCTCCCACTCGACTGCCTAGTCCTGAGGAGACGTCCTTAACCCTGTCCCAAAATATCTTAAACATGCCAATCAAATCACCGCTTAATCTTTTAAATCCGAGGGAATACAGCCCTCGGAGTCCTGGTATCATCCTGTTAAATCTGCACTGTTCTCCCTCTGAGGCCAATAAATCCTTCCTGAGGCATGGTGCACAGTAACTCTACGTGTGGTCCTACCTGGGCTTTGTATTACTGAAACATGATTTCAACCCCCTTATATTTCAGTTCTCTGGATAGAAAGGCTGACTTGATTAGTCTGTTTGATTAAAATGTCATGAGCGGATAAACAGAGTGGGCGATCAGCTGAAAGTTTTAAGCGTATTCAATCACTTTATCCTTAATTATTGGCTCTGGAAATTTTCTGACAACAGATTTAATCTAACTGGCCTATAATTCCTTGATTGCCCTGCCTCGCCTTTCTTAAACAACAGTGCACAATTGTACAAGTAAAGAAAAAGTTCCCAAACTCAGAAAACTTTAGAAGATTATATTTGGGGCATCGACAATGTTCTCACTGACTTTCTTTGGAACCCTGGGTTAGACATTTGGCCTTGGGATTTGTTACTCTATACTGCCATTATTTTCTTCATCACTCTCATTTTGCCTCTGTTAATTTTGGTGAATTCCTGTCCCTGATTCAATATTCATTCATTTGGGATGTCTGACATGTTGACCATTTCCTCTCCAGTAAATATTGATGCAGGGTAAATAATTATTCAACATGCCCGCCATTTCCTTACTTTCATTGACAATATCACCATGCTCACTTTTCAAGTATCCCACATTCCTCCTGACCACCCTCTTTTCCTCATAGAATTGCCAATGGACTTTGTGTTGATTTTAATTCCCTTGCAAGTTTTATTTTTCATACCCCTTTTTCTACCTCTTACTATCGGTTTAGATACTTGTTGCTCTTCTCTGTATCTTTCCCATTCACCAGGGTCTGTGCTATTTTTTGCAATTTTGTCCGATGATTCTTTTAGTTTTATGTTGTCTTTTACCTCCCCAGTTTTCCATGGCTGTATTTTTGGGTAAGTAGAGCTCTTGTCCCTTAGGGGTATTAACTGGTTCTGTATCACATTAAATTCTTTTTTTGAACACCTCTCACTGATCTTTTGTCATTTTCCCCATTAACAGATTTGCTCAGTTTATTGTGGACTGTCTCTCTCTCATCCAATTGAAGTCAGCCTTACCTAAAGCTAGAATCCTAATAGCTGTTTCACGTTTCTCCCTTTCAAACGTCATTGAATCGATTATATTAAGATGTAAATATATATGTGTTCACACACCATTCGGCTGTTCACTAAATGTGCCTCATTCCTCATTATTAAATCTGATATGGCCTGCCCCCTGCTGGTTCTGGGACATATTGCTGCAGAAAGCTACTCCCAACACACACTAGAAATTCATACCCTTTCTGACTTGTGTTCTTCTGGTTACCGCAATCCGTAAGGAAGTTAAAATTCCCAGATCTGTACACAACTCCCACTACTAACTGAAACCCTTTCCTATTTCTTAATTCTATCCGTAAAGTCTCCACCACCTGCTCACCCCTCCCTATAATCTCTGTTATCACTGAAGTAATTTCATCCTTAATCACAAAGGCCACTCCTCCACCTCTGCTGGTTTCCCAATCTTTCCTGGTGACATTATAAACCTAGTAGATTTACTTCCCAGTCCTGACCATCTTGCAGCCATGTCTCAGTAATGGCCAATAAGTCATAACCTCCAAGTTAAATTTTCACCTACATTTCATTCAATTTCTTCCTTATACTCTGTGGTTATCTAAGGAATGATTCTTTGGGTCACACACCCTAACCTGTCCTTCAGCTGTAACATTTAACTCACACATTTCTCATTTCTCTCTCCTGTTTTAATGACTTTACTCCTTTTAGTTTTTTCTTTGTCTGTGATGCTTAAAGCACAATTTCTGGCTCTTACTCTACTCTCTTCACTCCTGTTTGTGTTAAAATGATAATCAAGACCTTGTTTTTCCACCTGAGCCCTCCCCCACTGACTAGTTTCAAGTCCCTGGGTCTTCTCCATTTCTTTGTTTCACTCAGACCCTGGTCCCAGGCCGTTTCATGTGAAGCCTGTCCCAGTGGTTTCTTCCTGTCCCAGTGCTGGTGTTAGTGTCCTATGGAATGAAAATCCTCTTTCCCACACCCCTCCTACATGTCCACCTCCTGAATCTGTTTATCTGTTTATCTTTTTTCCAAATTACTCTTGGCTTGATTAATAATCCAGAAATTATAACCTGTTCATTAATTTAGTTCACAGTTCTTGGTGCTGTTCAAATAGGTCCTTTTATCTGATCTTCCTGGTGTTTTTGGTCACAACTGAATTCTCCCCCTGCAATATGCTCTCAAGTCAATGTGAGTTATTCCTCACCCAGTCACCAGATAGACAACAGACCTTGTGGAAATCTCGATCCTGCTTATAAACGATGGTAACTAACCCCACCTCCCCCTCATTATTGAATCCTATGCAACTACCACATTATACAGCCCCTAGTCTCCCACTCCCTCCTCCTCTTTGGACAGCCTCCTGCTCCAAGGGTCCATTGTCCACATTCAGCCTGTCTTTCTGACAGTCTCCATCTCTCTCCTCACAGGTAAATAGTACATTGTACCTGTTGGATAGAATCCATTTCTGCAGTACCTCATTCTCTGTCTCTACTGGGATCCCCTTATTCTGTACATTAACACTCACACCAGCCCCATTCTGACCCTGAACCTCTCCACGAGGCGAGACTGAAATCTGGAGCAAACGGTCCAGATACTGCTCTCCCTCCCTTTGTGTCAGAGTCTCCTCCACTCACACTCCAGCTCAGTGACTCTTTGCTGCTGTTTTTTATCTGTTGGCTTCTCAGACTGTCTCCCTCAGGCCCATACTCTCCGCCTCTCTCTCCCACTGTCCAGTGTTCTCTCACCAATGTTCTCTCTCTCTGTCACTCTCTCTCTCTCCAACACTCTCTGATGCTCTCCAGGTGTCTCTGGAACTCTCTGGCACTCTCTGGCACTCCCTGGTACCCTCTGGCTCTCTCTGGTGCTCTTAGGCCCTCTCACACTCACTCTCTCTGGAACTCCCTGAATCTTTCTCTCATTCACTCTCTCTCATTCTCACTCTCTCTGAAACTCTCTGGCTTGCCCTAGCCCTCTCTCACCCTCTCACACCCTCACTCCTCTCTCTCAACGTCCTCTCACACCCTCCATCACACCCTCCATCACACCCTCCCTCACACCCTCCCTCAAACCCTCCCTCACCCTCCCTTACCCTCTCTCACCCTTCTCTCACACCCTCCCTCCCCTCTCTCACCCTCCCTCACACCCTCTCTCACCCTCCTCTCACACTCTGTCTCACCCTCCTCTCACACCCTGTCTCATCCTCCCTCACATCCTCCCTCACACCCTCCCTCACACCCTCCCTCACACCCTCTCTCACACCCTCCCTCTCACCCTCCCTCTCACCCTCCCTCTCACCCTCCCTCACGCCCTCCCTCACACCCTCTCTCTCACCCTCTCTCTCACCCTCTCTCTCACCTTCCCTCTCACCCTCCCTCTCACCCTCCCTCTCACCCTCCCTCACACCTTCCCTCACACCATCCTGCACACGCTCCCTCACCCTCTCTCAGTCTCACACCCTCCCTCACACCTCTCACCTTCTGTCTCACTCTCCCTCTCTCTCTCTCTCTGGCTCTCTCCACCTCTGTCCATCTCTATCTTTCTCTCTCTCTCTCTCTCTGCCTCTCAATCTCTCTGACTCTGCTGCTGCTTTTATCTGTTGGCCTCTTTCATTTTCTCCCTCAGGCTCACTTTCTCTGACTCTCCAAGGTTATCCCTGTGATTAAGAGTTGGCAAGAGGTGAGTTGAGAGGTTGGCAGAGCATTCCCAGACTATGGCGTGAGGCTTCTCTGAATGTGCCATTCTGATAATATTTTGTATTCTCCCCTGTAGGTTTACAGATTGTGTTGAAGTCCATCATTAAGGCAATGGTTCCTCTTCTCCAGATCGGCCTGCTCCTCTTCTTCGCCATCCTCATGTTTGCCATCATTGGCCTGGAGTTCTATTACGGCAAGCTGCACCTCACCTGCTACACTAACAATACTGGTGAGTGCTGCCAGGAGAGCCCTCCACCAATCACAATCCAGGAAAGCTCTTGGCTAATCATAAACTAGGAAAGCCTTTGACTAGTCATAGACTAGGATTACCCACGGCCACTCACAAAACCGGATACCCCGAGGTCCATCACAAACCATGAAGGCCCATGACCAATCACAGACCAGGAGGGCTCATAGCCAGTCACAAACCAGTATGGCACTCAACCAGTCATAAACCAGGATAGACCTTGGACCAGTCCCAGACTAGGAGAGGCAGAGTGTATGTAAGCATATAGGAACTGGGTTTGAATGCAGATGTACTAGAGATGGAGCAATGTGGATGTAACCTTGCAAAGATGGGGATGGGGGGGGTGGGGGGCAGTGAGGAGTGATGACATGCAGGAGTGGGCCAGGGGGCAGTTTGGACGGGAGTTGCCCTGAATGGACATGCACAAATGATTTATGGGAAGCTAACAGACACACACAAGTATGACTGGGAAGTGACCGGACATCCCCGCACTCACTTTGATGATACTTTAGATTATTGGGTGCGCAGACACACTTGTGTTAACTGAGTGAGACTTGGGATTTTGCTTCATTTGGGCTGCCTCCTCTGCTACAATACAGCAGTGATTACATTTCACAAAAAGTGTTTTGTTAGGTGTAAAACTCTTTGGGACATCCTAAGATTATGAACGGCACTATAGAAATGTAAGTTCTGACAAATGTAACGTTATGAACTTGTCTTTGTAATTCACCCTGACAGCCGCAGAAGAGCTGGAACTGCAATTCCCCTGCGGCACTCAGGAACCAGCCCGGCTCTGTCCAAATGGTACGGTGTGTCAATACTGGATTGGACCCAACGCTGGCATCACCCAGTTCGACAACATCCTGTTCGCACTCCTCACAGTCTTCCAGTGCATTACCATGGAGGGCTGGACCACAATCCTCTACAATGTAAGTTAATGTCAAACTGAGATTGGTCTCCTTAGAGCAACGAAGGTTGAGGGGAGGTTTAATGGAGGGGTTCAAAATCAAGAAAGGTTTTGATAGAGAAAATAGGGAGAAACTCTTTCCGGTGGCAGGTGTATCGGTAACCAGAAGTCACAGGGGTATCAGAAGGAAGCTGTTGTGACCTGGAAGGCGCTGCCTGAAAGAGCTGGAAAAGCAGATTCAATCGGAACTTTCAAAAGGGATTGGAAAAATACTTGAAGGGGAAAAAAAAATGACAGGGCTACGGGGAAAGCAGAGGAGGAGGACTAACTGGCTCGCTCTCTCAGAGTGCCAGTGCAGGTGTGATGGTCCAATTGAGCTCTTTCTGTGCTCTTTCATTCAGTGGTTCTGTATGCTGCTATCATAACCACTGACGGAAGTCAAAGACTAAATTTCCCCACCAACCCCAATCCATTAGTCCCTGGTGTCAGTCTGGTATCTCAGAATACTGATACCTCATTTTCTCAACTCCCAAAACAAATCTGGAACTTTCAAATTGCCCAATCGGACTGTTAAAAATCCTTTTAAAATGTCCTGCACTGCGGTTTCATAGAATTTCCTTAACTTTCCTCCCTTGCCAGTACTGAGGGAGTGCGGCACTCTCAGAGGTGCCATCTTTTCAATTACATGTTAATGTGAGGCCACGTGTGTCTGCTCTTCAGATAGATGTAAAAGAAAATCCCATGACACTATTCCAAAGAACATCAGGGGAGTCCTGCTCAGTGACCTGGCCAATAATTTTTCCTCAGCCAACATCAGTCAAACAGATTATCTAGTCATTATCTCATTGTTCTTTGTGGGGGCTTACTGTGCAAAAGATAATATTACAATAGTGTGACGATAGTTTTTGTGTGCTTTATTGGCTGCAATGCTCTCTGGAAAGACATGAGGTAGTGAAAGGTTCTATATAAATGCAACTTCATTCCCTTTCATGAATGAATATAAAACACAAGGTTATTTTCTGGGACTTAATGATTGACATGGTCAGTGATTAACATCTCTGTGGAACATTCAAGGCAGTAGCTTCAGTGTGTTGATATAATGATGTTACCTAATCAGATGCTGTTCATTCTCCAAGTTGTGGCCATTGGTTAAGGGTTATTTCACGTAATGCCATCACAGTAACCATTGAAAGAACCTGCTCCATGGACCCCAGGCAGGCAAGTACTCATTGAATGGATTCCGTGATAGTCTGTCTTAGGGTGCAGGACATGAGCAACCATTGAAAAACAGTCCAGCCACACATCGAAAATCACTGAACCAATTCATTCCTGGTAAAACTGATACTGGCCGAGGCACACTTTCTCTACTGCAGAGTGCGGACCAGCGGAACTGACTAACACTGCCTCTCACTGATCAGTCACTGACTGCACTGACCCCAATCACTCAGCGCATTCGCTGACTCCGCATTATCACCCTGCTGACCCCACTCAATGGGCAAAATCATCCCAGATTCGTACTAAACGCTGTAGCGGGCCGGAAAAAGGACATTTTACCCACCCAGCCGCAATGGCAGATTTTCGCACCGTATCTTCCCATTCGCAGCGCGTCCCTCATAGCCGCTAGATTTGTCAAGGATGGTGATGACATGCAGTCCAGGCACCGGAACTTCATCTTCAGCATCCCGATGGTCTGCTCCACCAGGTTGTGAGTTGCAGCATGAGCCTCATTATAGCGTCGCTCTGCTGCAGTCTGAGGCCACCACACGGGTGTTATCAGCCACGGCCTCTGTGGGTAGCCCTTGTCCCCGAGGAGCCAACCCTGCAGCCTTTGTGGACCCTGGAAGACTTCAGGGATCTGTGAGCGACTCAGGATGTAGGCGTCGTGGACACTCCCTGGAAACCGTGCGCAGACCTGCAGGATGTGTTTGTGGTGGTCACACACCAGCTGCACATTCAGCGAGTGGAAGCCCTTGTGGTTGACGTAGTTGACCACTTGTTACCACAGAGATCTGAGCGCCATGTGAGTGCAGTCAATGGCACCCATCACCTGTGGAAAATCTGAGATCTGGGCAAATCCCAGCGCTCCGGTTTCCTGGCTTTCCTGATTCCGGGCAAAATGCACAAAGTTGTGTCCTTTTGTGAAGATGGCAACTGTGACCTCATGGATGTATTTGTGGGTGGTGGATTGTGAGATCCCACAGAGGTCACCTGTGGAGCCCTGAAAGGAGCCACTGGTGTAGAAATTGAGCACCGCTGTCACTTTCACAGCCACTGGCAGTGGATGCCCTCCATGTCCCTGTGGCACCAAATCCTGCAGCAGGTGGCAGATGTGAGCGACCAGTTCCCTGGACACACACTGTCTTCAGTGACCCTGGTTCTCAGTCATCTACAGGAATGTCAGGCGGTATCTATAGACCCTGGGTGTTGCTAGGCACCGACCAGCGATGGCTGTGGCTCTTCAGCAGCTTGTGTGGGAGCCCCAGCCGCCCCTTCTTCCTGACAGTGCTGCTCCTCCCTCTGCCCAGCCAAGAGCCTCAGTCACTTTCCTCCATCGTCTTCTCTCTCTGTAATCCGCGAGGCATACAGTTAGGTCACTGGGCTCCATAATCCTGATGTGGTCCTCCCGCAGGATGAGAGACAGAGACAGGTGGTTAACATGGGTGTACTAAAAACCTGTCCTGGTTAAGTCTGAAGGCCCCTTAACACATATTGAGAGTGCTGGCCACCACTTGAATGGCCAGAGATTAGTGTCCTGCATGGCTGCCCAAAACCCCACCCTCCTCCGCCCCACTCCACCTGACCGATTGGCAGCGGCTTTGCCCATTGGACTGCATGCTGTGCTCTCAGCTCAGGCACAGACATTCTCCTAACCTGCACTGCAAGGCTGCTCTGTTAGCTTGGACCATGGAGGAGACTGGTGTAAACCGGGATGATGACATTGCAACGGGCTGTGAGCACCTCCAGCAGCGACTGCTCCATGAGCAGCTTTAGTGAGGAGATTGTACAACGTGTGCAGCTGTCCAACTGTTCTGCAGCCTGTGGCCAAGGGGTGAAAAGCTCTGGAGCACTTGGTGGCACTTTGATGTCTCTGTGTTGCTTGAGTGGGAGGATAAGCTAGAGGCCCAACTCCAATCATATCAATGTGGCTGTGCCTGAACTGTCTCAGCTGTGGAGGAATGGTCACTTTATACACGGTGTCCCTAATGTGTGGCTCTTTCCCTCCCGCTCCCCCACCCACATGTTCTTGCGCACTACCATCAGATTGGGTTGTCTTGCCCCCCCCGCAGCTCACCCCAACGGCAGTGCAACCCTTGCACCCCAACCGGCTCCACTTGCAATGCAGACTAGACCCCTCCAACTCGCCTCAACCTGAGTGCAGACTCCCCCCTCCCACAACTTGCCTCAACAGCAGTGTAACTCTTGCCCCACCAACTCGCCTCAGCCGCAGTGCCGACCTGCCCCCTCTCAGCTCGCCCACCTCAGTGCAGACCTGCCCCCCCAACTAGCCTCACCCGCAGTGCAAACCTCCCCCCATACAACTCGCCTCAACGGCAAGGCTGCCCTTGCACCGCACTGTCAGCCAGCTGGGAAAAAGCGATGTGCCTGTGCCCTCACCTGAATGCGCGATGCCTCACCCTTGAGGTCCATTAGGCGGCCCTGGTGAGCACTGCCCAACCTCACTGTGCTCTCACCTCCGTGCTCCCCTCGAAATGCAGCCCGCCAGGTGCACGCCTTATAAATGCAATCACACCGACGGGGGAGGGGAGGGGGGTGGAATGGTGATCTGGCAGGCTGGGCTGGGCCGAAAATGATATGCAGATGTTGCAGATGAAGTTCCCGACATGTGGCAGGGGGAAATGTGGCCCACCATTGCCGGGCAGAACGGACGAGTGCACCTTCGTTTCACAATGTCGTGAAACCGATTTTTAGCCTTCCTGCCGTATTGTCCCTCGCGAAGACGCCCAACGCCAGCAGGCACAAATAATTCTGTCCATTGACCCCACTCAATGACCCCACTCAATTAAAATGCCCATTTTTGCAATCCTTGCCTGAATGTACAAACTGAATCTATAATGGGGCAACAGTGCTGTTACTTCATCTAATTGATAATGTTTTCCCTTTAACTGTTGGCCATACCTGATATGCAGGTCATATTTGTGCATCTGCATCAAACCAGGGCAGCTGATTACTAGCACCCTGTAGAATCTACTTGTACACAAGAACCGAACATCTTCATTTTGTCTGCATTGCTATTGGCGTTTGCAATCAGAATCTTCAGCATCTCATTTCTCTTTGTTTGGCTCACTCCAATTTTCTCATCCTACGGAATATCGCTGAACTCCCACAAACGATTAGCTCTCTCTCCTAATGTGTGAGGAGAACGTCTTTAAGTGATGACTGCTGCTCTCTTAACTAATTCCAAACAGATTGAATTAGGGTTTAAAACGACACAAAGAACCAAGGGATTTTTTTTCTCTCTGGGTGCCCTTAGCAACTTGCAGCCAATGAAGCAGGGTTGGAACCTGCAGCCAATGGACCGAGAGGATTGAGAGGCTGTTGCCAGGTAACCCATGGTAACTTGCAGCCAATGAGCCAACAGAATTGAGAGCTTTGCTGAGACACCCTTTGTTGTTTGGAATAGACAAATCTCTCCAGATAGCCATTCAACCTGTGGAACACTGGAGGCTAGGAGAGACTCCCCAGGTACTAGGACCATTCAATTAGACTCTGACTCATCAATACCCTAACTCCATGATTCCCGCTGCTTATGGGAAGAAAGGCCTCCTGACATCACCCCTGAACAGCCAAGCTCTAGTTTTAAGATTATGTCTCCTTGATCTGGATTCTCCATTGGAGGATATAGTTTCCCTCTATTTACCCTCTGAATTCCTTTAATCAGCTTAACCTCCTCAATTTGATCAACACCTTCATCTTCTATACTCAAGGGGATGCAAGGTGAATCTATGCAAGCTATATAGTTTGGTGAAACATTAATAAGTCAACCTTAACAGGTATGGGAGGAATCAACCAATAAGGGACAAGCACCAATGAAAACTACCAATTACAAGCAGCAGTAAGAAAGCAACCACTGATGAAAATAAAGAGGGTGGAGACAAAATGAAACCACTTTGGTTTGTCAGCCAGAGAATGGTTTAGAAATACAGCGCAGAAACAAGATCTTCAGTCTTGTTTGTGTTTATCCTTTGCAAGAACAGTAATCCCATTTCCATGTGTTCTTCTACTTTCATTTCATTTTCCTTCATTCATCTAATCAATCCAGTGTTACACATTTTTATAGTTTCAGCTCAATCACTAACCCTGGATGTGAATTCCACTGTCTCATCTCTCCCCTTATGTCAAGAGGTTTCTTCTGTCCCCTGCCCTAATTTCATATTTAATGTTTAATTCCTGTCTCCTCATTTTAGAGCTCTTCATTACTGGAAATAGTTTATTGCACTCCCATCCCTTCATTATTTTAAATACCTCTATCAAATCATTACGTGATCTTCTCTGTTCCACTGAAAACAGTCCCAGGTTTTTGAGTCTTTCTTTGTAAGTGTATTGCTTTACAATGTGTTGTGCCCTCCCTAAAACCTCAATTTATACATATGTAAAATGAATAATCTGTACACTCTCCAGTCCCACTGATGCCATTCCCATGTTCATATTTACAAAAACAATCACTTATATTTCTGTCGCACCTTTGATGTAATAAACCATCCTAAAGAACTTCCCAGGAGTGTTATAAAACAAAATATGACATTGAGTTATATAGGGCGATATTAAGTTAGCTGACCAAAAGCTTGCTCAATAAGATAGGTACACAGATAATACACAAAAAGAGACCAAGAACTACATGGTGAGACACAGTGAACTATACAATGAGACACCGAGGATTAGATTGTGAGGGACTGAGAACTATCCATAAAGTCTTAAGAAATAGGAGCAGCAGTAGGCGATTGATCCCCTTGAGCCTGCTCCACCATGCAATCAGATCGTGGCTGACCTGCTTGTGGCCTTCACTCCACCTTCCCACCTACCCCACTCCACTCCCCCACCCCACCCCCAATTATTCTTGACTCCATTGCAGGTCAAAACTCTGTCTCACTCAGCCTTGAATATATCCAGTGACCCAGCCTCCACTGCTCTCTGTGGAAGAGAATTCCACAGACTAACAATCCTCTGAGAGAAAAAATTCTTCTCATCTCCATCTTAAATGGGAGATTCCACATTTTGAAACCATGTTACCTAGTTCGAGAGACCCCATGAGGGAAAAACATCTTCTCAGCATCCACCTTGTCAAGCCCCCTCAGAATCTTATATTTTCAATAAGATCACCTCTCATTCTTCTAAACTCCAATCAGTACAGGCCCAACCTGCTCAACCTTTCCTCATAAGAGAACCCCTTTATTCAGGGACCAACCTAGTGAACCTTCTCCATGCAAATATGTCCCTCCTTTAAATAAAGAGACCAATACTATATACAGTTCTTCAGGTGCAGACTCACAACTGCCTGTTAAGTTGTAACAAAGCTTCCCTACTTTTATACACCACCCTCCTTACATTAAAGGTCAATATTCCATCTACCTTCCTAATTACTTGCTGTACCTGCATGCTAACTTTTTCTGATTCATGTACAATGACACCCAGATCCCTCTGTACCGCAGGATCCTGCAATCTCTCTCCCTTTCCACTTAAAGAATATTCTGCTTTTCTCATTTCCTGACTCCCCAAAGCCAGTCCACCATCTACAAGGCATGTGTCAGGAGTGTGATGGAATACTTCCCATTGCCTTGATGATGCAGCTCCCACAACATTCAAGAAGCTGGACACCATCCATGACAAAGCAGCCCGCTTGATTGGCACCACATCCACAAACATTCACTCCCTCCATCACCCATGCACAGTAGCAGCAGTGTGTACCAGATGCAATGCAGAAACTCACCAAGGCTCCTTAGGCAGCACCTTCTAAACATGACTGCTACCATCTAGAAAGACAAGGGCAACAGATACATGGGAACACCACCAACTGAAAGTTCCCCTCCAAGTCACTCACCATCCTAATTGGAAATACATCACCGTTCCTTCACTGTCACTGGGTCAAAATCCTGGAATTCCCTCCCTAACAGCACTGTGGGTGTACCTACACCACATAGACTGCAGCAGTTCAAGAAGGCAGCTCACCACCACCTTCTCAAGGGCAATTAGGGATGGGCAATAAATACTGGCCCAGCCAGCGACGCCCACATCTCATAAATGAATTTTAAAAAAAACCTCACCTTTTACCACATTATATTCCATCTGCCAACCTTTTACCCAGTCGCTTAACCTGTCTATGCCACTTTGCAGACTTTTGTACCCTCGCAACTTGTTTTCCAACTTACTTTTGTATTGTCAGCAAATTTGGCTGAAATACACTCAATCCCTTCATCCAGGTCATTAATGTAGATCGTAAATAGACGAGGCCCCAGCAATGATCCCTGTGGCACTCCACTAGTTACAGTTTGCCAAGTTGAAAATGACCCATTTATTCCAACTCTCTGTTCTTGTCAGTTAGCAATCCTCTATCCATGCTAAAGTATTACCCCAACACCATGAGCTCTTATCTTGTGTACTAAACTTTTATGTGGAACCTTACTGAATGCCTTTTGGAAATCCAAGTATACTATATCTACTGGTTCCCCTTTATTCACCTTGCTTGCTAGATCCTCAAAGAACTCTAATAAATTTGCCAAACACAATTTCCCTTTCATAAAGCCATGTTAACTCTACCTGATTGTATAATGATTTTCTAAATATCCTGCTGCTACCTCCTTAATGATGGATTCCAGCATTTTCCCAAAGACAGATGTTGGGCTAACTGGCCTATAGTTTCCTGATTTCTGTCTCCTTCCTTCTTGAACGGAGGTGTTACATTTGTGGTTTTCTAATCTACTGGGCCTTTCCAGAATATAGGGAATTTTGAAAGATTACAACCAATGCATCCGTTGTCTCTATTACCCATTTTTTTAAGACCCTAGGATGCAGGCCTTCAGGTCCAGGCAACTTGTTAACATTTAGTCCCATTAGTTCTCGTAGCACTTTTCCTCTTGTGATTGTGAATGTTTTATATTCCTTCCTCCCTCTTGTTTTACTTCTATTCTTGGGATGTTTTTTGTGTCTTCTACTGTGAAGACGGATATAAAACATTTTTTCAAAATCTCTGTTCTTTCCTTGTTTCCTATTCTTAATTTCCCAATCTCATCCTCCAAGGGACTAACTCTCACTTTAGTAATTATTTTACTTTTCATACATTTGTAGAAGCTTTTACTGTCTAATTTTATATGTCTCAATAGTTTTCTCTCAATCTCTAATTTTGCTCTTTTTTTTTAGTCATCCTTCGCTGGTTTCTAATTTTTTCCCAATCTTCTGGTCTACCACTAATCTTTGCAGCATTGTAAACCTTTTCTTTCAATGTGATACCATCCCTCACTTCCTTCGTTAGCCACAGATGGTGCATCCTTCTCATAGAGCCTTTTTCAATGGAATATATCTTTGTTGAAATTTATAAAATATCTCCTTAACTGTCTGCTACTGTCTCACCTTTTAACCTATTTTTACATTCTACTTTAGCCAATTCTGTCTTCATATCCTTATCATTACCTTTATTTAAGTTTAAGACACTAGTTTTAGAGCTACATTTCTCACCTACAAGTTGAATGTGAAATTCTATCGCGTTATGCTTACTCTTGCCTAGAGAACCCTTTACTATGATATCATTGATTTGTAGAGTCATAGAGGTCTTTAGAACAGAAAAAGACCCTTTGGCCCATTGAGTCTGCACCGGTTAAACAAGTACCTAACTATTCTAATCCCATTTTCTGGCACTAGGCCCATAGCCTTGTATGCCATGGCTTCGCAGGTGTACATCCAAATACTTATTAAGTGTTATGAGGGTTCCTGCCTCTATCACCCTTTCAGGAAGTGAGTTCCAGATTCCCACCACCCTCTGGGTGAAAAAATTCTTCCTCATATCCTCTGTAAACCTCCTGCCCCTTACCTTAAATCTATGCCCCCTGGTTATTGATCCCTCCACCAAGGGGAAAAGTTCCTTCCTGTCTACTCTATCTATGCCCCTCATAGTTTTATACACCTCAATCTCCTCTGCTCCAGGGAAAATAACCCCAGTCTGTCCAATCTCCCCTCATAACTAAAACCCTCCAACCCCGACAACGTCCTGGTAAATTTCCCCTTCACCGTCTCTCGTGCAATCACATCCTTCCTATAATGCGGATTCCAGAACTGCACACAATACTCTAGCTGTGGCCTAACCAGCGTTTTATACAGTTCCAGCATAACCTCCCTGCTCTTATATGCTATGCCTAGGCTAATAAAGGCAAGTATCCCATATGCCTTCTTACACCTTGTCTACCGTCTCATTAGACATTACCAGCTCTAAAATTGCATATTCCATGGTTTGCTTGAGAATGACTTGTTCTAAGGAACTGTGCCTAATACACTCCAGGCTACCTTTGCCAATTTGAATCTTTATGAAGATTAAATATCCCACAATTATTGCAGTACTTTTCTTACAAGCACCATTATTTCTTGACTTATATTCTGTTCTATAATGTAGCTACTGTCAGGGGGCTGCTAACCTACTCCCACCATTGACTTCTTTCCTTTGGTATTCCTTATCTCTTCCCAAGCTGGTTCAACATCTTGATCTTCAAAAGCAAGATCATTTTCACTGTTGAACTGATCTCATACTTCATTAAGAGAGCTATCCCACATTCTTTTCCTTTCTTCCTGTCCTTCTGAAATATAAAATATGCTTGAATATTCAGGTCCCAGCCTTGGTCACCTTGTACCCAGGTTTCTGTAATAGCCATCATATCATACACAGTTATTTCTATTTGTGCCATCAGTTCAGCCATCTTGTTAAGGGGCCACATACTTTCAGATAAAGAGCTTTTAACTCTGTCTGTTTAGCATTTTCCCTATACTGATCTTATTTGCTGATGGCCTCTTACATTTGTATGTTCTGTCCTTTCCTGTCACCCTCTGGTTATCGTTACCCATCATTACTCTGCACTATTGCCTTGCCTTGTCCTTTAACTTTCCAATTCTTCACTCAGTGAACCATTATTTACAGCCCTTCCTGTAGCCCTAGTTATATGACATGATTGGTCCTAGCACAGTTCAGGTATTTTTCTTTATTCTTTTGTGGGATGTGAGCATCATTGACAAGGCCAGCTTTTGTTACCCATTCCAAATCGTCTTGAACTGAGTGGTTTGCTAGGCCATTGCAGAGGATAATTAAGAGTCAACCACATTGCTGTGGGACAGGCCAGACCAGGTAAGGATGGCAGATTTCCATCCCTAAAGGACATTAGTGAACCAGATGGGTTTTTAGAACATTCGATGTTAGTTTCATGGTCACCATTACTGAGGCTAGCTTTATATTTTTGATTTATTAATTGAATTTAAATCCCAGCAATTGCTGTGGTGGGATTTCATGTTCCTAGGGCATTAGCTTGAGCCCCTGGGTTACCAGTTCAGTGACATTATCACTACACCACACTGTCTCCCTGACTGTCCCAATGGTGCAAATCCACCTTTCCCAAGTACTGGGGCCCGTGAATCAAAATCCATTTCTCTTGCTCCAATCTAGTCCTGCTATCGTCCACACAAGCTGAAAGAACATTAAACCTGTTGGACAAGTTCAAAGGCTACGGCTCCTTCGTTGCCACATTCTGGAAACCCACACCTGCCTCACTTGCAGTCACAACCCTTGTACCTGACCATGGAGTAAATTGGTTTGAGAGAGAGAAGAGTGGGTCTAAGACTAGCATTTAACTCTCTGATCTAACTTTCTCTTTGCCAATTTGAACATGGTTCTGGCAGTAATTCAAGTAACCCTTTGAAGTTCTGCTTCTTAATTTAGCCCCTAGTTGTTCACACCCCTTAAACAGAACTTCTCCCCTAGTCCTACCGATGTCACTGGTACCCACATGATCATGACAATGAGATCCTTCCCTTCCCACTGCAAGTTCATCTCCATCCCTGAGGAGAAGCCCTGAACTCAGGCACTAGACAGGCAACACAATCTTCAGGACCACGGCTTCAGAGCAGTGTCTATCCTCCTAACTATACTGTCTCCTACTACAACTACATTCACTTTTAGTCCCCCACCTGAATGCCTCACTGTCCCATGGTGCCGTGGTCAGTTTGCTTATTCTCCCTGCGTTCCCTGCTCTCGTCCACACAAGCTGAAAGAACATTAAACCTGTTGGACAAGTTCAAAGGCTACGGCTCCTTCGTTGCCACATTCTGGAAACCCACACCTGCCTCACTTGCAGTCACAACCCTTGTCCCTGACCATTGAACAAATTGGTTTGAGAGAGAGAAGAGTGGGTCTAAGACTAGTATTTTAAACTTAAATAAGGGCAATTATGAAAGCATGAAAGCACAGCTGGCTAAAGTAACCTGGCAAATTAGGTTAAGGGATAGGTTAGTAGAGATGCAGTGGGAGACGTTTAAGGGGATATTTCAGAATACACAGAATAGATCCATTCAAATGAGAAAGAAATATTCCAAGGGGAGGACTCATCATCCATGGCTAACTAATAAATTTAAAGATAATGGGCGGAGTTTTCCCAAATTTGCACTGTATGGTAGCAGGCGGGTAAAACAACGTTTACCCACTGGTCACGTTGGGGGGTTTTCACACCATATCATCCAGAACCCACCTCATTATTTATACACTCCCAGGAAACACGCCATTTCCATGGCAGGTGGGCTCTCATTCAACACCCCCGACCATCACCCTGCTGCTGCATCACGCCGGGCACCATGTTTAAAGCCCACCCCACAAGTACACATCCCAGTGCTTTCAGCTCACCACTGCTCATGGAAAACATGGCCCTGAAACTGAAGAAGACAGCAGGTTCCAGGTTCAGTGACACGTCCCTCAAGCGACTTTTGGATGCCATGGAGGCCTGCCGGGATGCCCTCTACCCCCGCTCTGGCTGCAGGATGGACAGCGGTGTCGCCAACCAAGCTTGGGGGACGGTGGCAGTGGTGGTCAGCGCCAACGCCCTGCAGAGGAGGACAGCCACCCAGTGCCACAGAGGATGAATAATCTCCTCCATTCCGTCATTCTTCTCATCAATCTCAACTCACACACTCACAAACCCATCACACACCCACAGGGTCCTCACTCACTGCCAGTTCAAGGGACATCAGCATTCACTCTCACACATTCACTGTCATTGTCCCCCATCCATGCGACCACTCACCACCCACACAGAGCAGGCACACTTATCATCTGGCCTGGCAGGCATCCTGCTTAAACTCTCTCCATCTCTATTCGTTCAGGACAAACTGGAATACAACAACAGGGAGAGGTCACAGACCGGTGGAGGAATGTCTGAAATCAAGGTCCTCATGGACCATGAAAACAGAGCCATCCAGCTGGCCAGTGATGACCGGGACCGGTCCTGTGCTGACAGTGAGGTCAGTGCTGCTCTAACAAGTGAGGATCCAGCAGTGAGACATCCATCAGGCAACCATGCTGTGAGTGATGTGTCCTCTTTCACTGCCACACACTAATTATCTGGAAGATATAGGTGGGTTTGGTCAAATGGGCAGATAAGTGGCAGATGGAATTTAACCCTGAAAAGTGTGAGGTGATACACTTTGGAAGGAGTAATTTGATAAGGAAGTATTCAATGAACGGCATGACACTAGGAAGTAGTGAGCAAAAGGACCTTAGCGTGTGTATCCATCGATCTCTGAAGGCGGAGGGGCATGTTAGTGGGGTGGTGAAAAAGACGTATGGGACACTTGCCTTTATCAATCGACGCATAGATTACAAAAGTAGGGAGGTCATGTTGGAGTTGTATAGAACCTTAGTGAGGCCACAGCTGGAGTACTGTGTGCAGTTCTGGTCACCACATTATAGGAAGGATGTGACTGCATTGGAGGGGTTACAGAGGACATTCACCAAGATTTTGCCTGGGATGAAACATTTAAGTTATGAAGAGAGGTTGGATAGACTTGGGTTGTTTTTGTAGGAGCAGAGAAGACTGAAGGGTGACCTGATCATGATGTACAAGATTATAAGGGGCATGGACAGGGTGGATAGGGAGCAGCTGTTCCCCTTAGTTCAAGGGTCAGTCACGAGGGGACATAAGTTCAAGGTGAGGGGCAGGAGGTTTAGGGGGGATGTGAGGAAAAACCTTTTTACCCAGAGGGTGGTGATGGTCTGGAATGCACTGCCTGGGAGGGTGGTGGAGGCAGGTTGCCTCACATCCTTTAAAAAGTACCTGGATGAGCACTGGGCACTTCATAACATTCAAGGCTATGGGCCAAGTGCTGGGAAATGGGATTAGGTAGATAGGTCAGGTGTTTCTCACGTGTTGGTGCAGACTCGATGGGCCGAAAGGCCTCTTCTGCACTGTGTGATTCTGTGATTCTGTGATCTCCACATCTGGGAAACAGCCGACAGAGTCCATGACCCAGGGCCTCCAATCAAGACCCAAAGAAACCCCTGAAGAGGATTCTGAAGAGGAATCTGAAGGCATCCTCTCTGAAGTCCTGTCGCAGCGCTCACCCACATCCTCCACCAGAGCAGAAACACACATCTCAGTGGGACCTAGCTTCAGATTAGCCTCGGGATCACAATCTGGTGAGCACATCCCACTGTCTGATCCACAGCAGGCGGAGGCAGGGACTTCCCAAGTCCCCGGCACTCGGACGGCAGCTGGAGGCCAAAACGTAGCTGAGTCTGAGTCAGACGAGGAGCCTCTAGACTCAGTCATGCCACAGTGGCTGGAGCTGTAAAGGCAAACTCGGGAACATCAGGAAGGGATGTCCGCTGCACCCCTCAGATTGCAAGGCACAATGGAGGAGTCCGTCCATCTTCAGGCTGAGGAGATAGCGCCGGCATTGCAACGCACCGAGATCAACACTGGTAGGATGGCGGCTGCCATGGAGACCTTGGTCCAGGACGTCGGTCCTGCACTGCTGCGCGGGCTCAACTCCATCGCTGATCCCATAGTTGGCCTCCAACACTGTGTACGGGAGAGGGATGCGGGGCATCTCGATCTCACTCCAGCTTCCCCTTCTCCTCAAGGAGTCAGACAGGGACCTTCAGGGGCCTCAGGGAGGAGGATCATCAGGTGCACCCCCCAGGGCCATCCACCCAGGTGACTCAGGGATTGTCCAGCCCATCCGAATCCCCTCTTCCTGTGACCCCAGCAGCTCCATTTCCACAGGCCAAGGAGGGTGCCACTGCCACACAGCAGGACCCCAAAAGCAGGCCAGGGCCCTCGAGGTCTCAGCCCTTCAGAGGACGCCCGCCAATGTCATCACAGACAGAGAGTCACAGTCAGTAGGCTGCCTCCACCTCCACTGTGGGTATCCGGGGAACACCAAGATGTTGCAGCAGTGTTAGAACTGTTAAGGAGAATTAGTTGCACAGCCTGGGCACAGGTGTTAATCACTTGTACATAATGTTCACTATTGTCAATAAACTTCTAAGAATGTCTCCCTTTCTATGGCTCCTTGTTCTGATGAGCAGTTTTTGTGTCACTCAGATGTGAAACCTTTCTGCACAAGGTAAAAGGCAGGTGCCTCAGTCCAGGACCTCCTCCCTGTGCTTTGTGCAGCCTTCAGGCCACAGTGATGGTCCAGCCTCACACCCCCTGGAAACATTACTGATGCCTGCACCTCGGTTGTGCTGGTCATTGCTGCCAGAATGTAGTGGGCAGGTGGCACAGAGTTCTCTCATTCTCTCTGTGTGCTCTCAGTACCTTTAAAGGGGACTGACCCCATCTCTTCAGTGTCTGTGACCAGTGATGCTGTGCACCAGCTCCTGAGGGGCTCAGGTGCTGAAGACAGACACAGCATCAGATGCATCTAAAGTTTCATGGCTGTGTCTCTATGATATGACCCTGATTATAGAGCACAAGGGAGCTGCCCTCGGTCAGACAGGAGTCAGACATTCTCAGAGGCTGTGTGAAGTTCTATGGAGTGTCCTCACTGTATGTTGTCATCATCCTCCTGCGATCGAGTGACTATTGGGGCCTCCACTGCATCTCCATGACAGGAGTTTTCACACACAGGGTATCCACACTACCATAATCCAGACTGGAGTCAAACATTCCCAGGTGTGATGTGAGGAGTTATGGGGACACCTCACAGCATGTCATCATCATCCTCCACAAATCTGGCAGCTATGAGGGTCTCCCGAGCGTGCCTGCCTTGTCTGGCCAGTGCGAGGGCCTCATCTCCATCATCGTTGCCTCCAAGGACCTCCTCACCCTCAACCCCATCAGCATCCTCCTCATTGGAGGAGACCTCCAGCTCCTCCATCTCCTCCACAGGCAGCTCCACTCCCTGTTGGAGCGCCAGGTTGTAAAGGGTGCAGCAGACGATGATGATGTGTGACACCCTCTGCGGACTGTATTGCAGGGCTCCACCAGACCGGTTCAGATACCGGAACCTCATCTTCAGCATCCCGATGGTCTGCTCCATCAGGTTGTGAGTTGCAGCATGAGCCTCATTATAGCGTCGCTCTGCTGCAGTCTGAGGCCACTGCACGGGTGTCATCAGCCACGGCCTCTGTGGGTAGCCCTTGTCCCCGAGGAGCCAATCCTGCAGCTTCTGTGGACCCTGGAAGACTTCAGGGATCTGAGAGCGACTCAGGATGTAGGCGTCGTGGACAATCCTTGGAAACCGTGCGCAGACCTGCAGGATGTGTTTGTGGTGGTCACACACCAGCTGCACATTCAGCGAGTGGAAGCCCTTGCGGTTGATGTGGTTGACCCTGTGTTATGGGGGAGATCTGAGCACCACATGAGTGCAGTTGATTGCACTCTGCACCTCTGGAAATCCTGAGTTCCGGGAGAATCCAATGGCCTTTGCATCCTGGCTGTCCTGGTCCCGGGCGAAATGCACAAAGTTGTGTGTCATGGAGAAGATGGCGTCTGTGACCTCATGGATGTATTTGTGGGTGTTGGATTGTGAGATCCCACAGAGGTCACCTGTGGAGCCCTGGAAGGAGCCACTGGTGTAGAAATTGAGCACCGCTGTCACTTTCACAGCCACTGGCAGTGGATGCCCTCCATGTCCCCGTGGCACCAAATCCTGCAGCAGCTGGCAGATGTGAGCGACCAGTTCCCTGGACACACACTGTCATCAGTGACCCTGGTTCTCGGTCATCTACAGGAATGACAGGCGGTGTCTATAGACCCTGGGTGTCACTAGGCACTGACCAGCGATGGCTGTAGCTCTTCAGCGGCTTGTGTGGGAGCCCCATCTGCCCCTTCTTCTTGAGGGTGCTGCTCCTCCCTTTGCCCAGCCAAGAGCCTCCGTCTCTCTGTTATCCTTTGTCTCTGCTCCCTGTCAGCCATGAATCATACAGCTAGGTCACCGGGCTCCATAATCCTGATGTACTCCTCCTGCAGGATGAGAAAGAGAGACACATGGTTTATATGGGTGCACTAAGAACCTGTCCTGGTTAAGTGTGATGGCCCCATAATTCTTCCCAGATGGCCAGAGATTAGAGCGCTGCATGGCGTGAACCATGGGGAAGACTGGTCCAAACTGGGGCGTTGACAATGCTAGGAGCAGTAAGCGCCTCTAGTGACTGCTCCACGGCCGGGGGGGGCAGGAGGGGTGCAGGGGGTGGGAACGGGGGGAGCTCTGCAGAAGTTAGTGCAACTTTGATGTCTCTGTGTTGCTTGAGTGGGCAGATAAGATAGAGGCCCGACTCCAATCAAATCAATGTGGCTGTGCCTGAACTGTCTCAGCTGCAGAGGAACGGTCACTTTATACACGGTGTCCCCAATGTGTGGTTGCTTCCCTCACCCACCCTACACCCCACCCCGAATGCTTGTGTGTCATATTCAACAGCAGAGCAGCCCTTGCCCTCCCTACCGCCACCAGTTGCCTCAATGGCAAGGCTGTACCCTCAAAGGTCCCTCAGAGACAGGGCCGCACTTGCCCCCTGATCCCCCTCACCTGCCACCATTCAGGCAGGGCGGCACTTAACCCTGAAGCCTGCAAAGCAGCAGGTGACCCTGGTGACCTCTGCAGGATGTTGCTGTGCTCTCACCTCCTGTTAACCCAAAGTTCAGGCTGCCAAGTGCACGTTGCCAACCTGGATGGTCAGTCCAACAGGGGTGCAAGATCTTGGAGGAACGGCCTGATAATGATATGCTGATGTTATACAATGAGGTTCCTGATGACCGATGGTGAGAATCTAGAACTAGGGGTCACTGTTTAAAAATAAGGGGTTGCTCATTTAAGACAGAGAGATGAGGAGAATTTTTCTCTCTCAGAAGGATGTGTCTTTGGAATTCTCTTCCTCAAAAGGCGGTGAAAGCAGTGTCTTTGAATATTTTTAAGGCAGAGCTAGATAGAATCTTGATAAGCAAGTGGGTGAAAGGTTATCGGGAGTAGGCAGGAATGTGGGGTTGAGGTTACAGTCAGATCTGCCATGATCTTGTTGAATGGCAGAGCAGGCTCAAAGGGCTGAGTAGCCTACTCTTGTTCCTAATTCGTATGTTAGTATGTTAGGAGACCCTTGCCTAAGTGTTTTGACTGCACCTGGAACAAGGTGTCCAGGTAACTTGCCTCCTCCCTGATTCATCGCAGTGTCTGAAGCTCAGGCCCCAGCTCATCAACTCTGAGCCATAATTCCTCGAGCTGCAGACACTTACCACATGTTACATAATGTTATACTGGTGTCAAGCAACTCCCGCGTGCTGCAGCTGCATCACACTGAGAATTACACAGTGAATCATCAAGATCTACACAGTGGGACACCGAGAAATGTACAGTGAGAGGCAGAGAAACTACTCAGTGAAAAATCAAAAAAGCTACACAGTGAAATGCCGAGAACTACACACTGAGAAACCTATAACTAAACAGTGAAAGAACAAGAACTATACAGTGAGACAGCAACAATAACAATTTATATTTATATAGCACCTTTACTGTAATGAAACACCACAAGGCTCTTTATAGGGGCATTAAGAAACAAAGTATGACACCAAGCCACATAAAGGAGTATTCGCTCAGATAACCGAAAACATTGTCAAAAAGATAGGTTTTAAGGGGCATCTTAAAGAAGGAAAGTGAGGTGGAGGGTCAGAGATGTATTATGAAGCTTGCAGCCCAGGCAGCTGAAGGAACAACCAGCAGTGGCGGAGCATTTAAAACCAGAGATGCTTATGAGGCCAGAATTAGATGAGCAGTTATCTCAGAGGCTGGAGAAGGTTACGGGGATAGCGAGGGGTGAGGCTATAAAGTGCATTGAAACCAAGGATGAGAATTTTAAAATCAAGACGTTGCTTGACCAGGAGTCACTGTAGGTTACTGAGCACAGGGGTGACAGGGGAATGGGACTTAGTGTGAGTTAAGGTATGGGCAGCAGATGGCCTGAAGTTTGCGAAGGGGAGAATGTTGAATGGAGTACATTGGAGCAATCATGTCTAGAGGGAACGAAGGCATGGATGAGGGTTTCAGCAGCTGATGAGCTGAGACTGGGGAGAGTGAAGCGATGTTAGGGAGGTGGAATTAGCTGGTCTTAGTGATGGTGTAAATCTATGTTCAAAAGCTCACCTTGTGATAAAGTGACACCAAGGTTGTGAACAGAGTAGTTTAATCTGAATTGCTGCCAGGGAGAGGGTTGGAGTTGATAGCTGGAGACCAGGGTTTGGAGCAGGAACCAAAAACAATGGTCTGGATTTTCACAGAGTTGGGATGACTTGGGAGCCCATTAAAAATGGCGGCAGATCCCAATTCTGGGATTCCTGACCCCATTCCCGGGCCATCTGCTATACAGGACTGCCTTTAAAGGGTGCTTTCTGATCAAAAGCCTGCACCCCATATGGCCTTTCATGCCCTTATTCACTCTATGGGGAGTGTTTGGAAGACGAGGGGGGTGTGAGGGCTGGAAAGGCCTTTGTGTTTTTATTTTAACTAGGACAAAGTCCCACAGCACCAAGTCGGGCCTCTCAAACAGCCTGGGGCTGCCTCCAAACTTTACCCCGGGTTAGATGGACTGACTCCAGCCCACACCCGTGCCCTCTGCACTTACGGACACTTGCTCCCGAGGCGAGCGGGCTGAGTCGGGAATTTTCCCAACTCCCCTTACCCACCTTGAGGAAGAGATTCCAAGCCAATGGTTTCAGTCTGCCCAATATTCAATTGGATTTAACGACACTGGAAACTTCAGTGCCTTCAGTGGTAGGGAGGTGGTATTGGCACACAGCATACTTATCAGCCTCAGTATGTTCCAAGGCACTTTACAGCCAACAAAGTTCTTTTGAAGTGTAGTCACTGTTGCAATGTAGAAAAAGTGACAGCCCATTTGCACTCAGCAAGCTCCCACAAACAGCAATATGACTGACCAGATAATCTGTTTTAGCCATGTTGGTCAGGGGATAAATTTTAGCCAGGTCACTGTGGAGAACTCACCACCTTCTCTTCTAATAGAGTTATGGAATCCTTTATGTCCACCTGAGAAGGTAGATGGGGCCCTCTTTCATCTCCGTAACATTGCCAGTCTCCACCCTACCTCAGTCCACCTATTGCTGAAACACTCATCTCAAACTCTGCTGCCTGTGTCACATCTCACACCAAGTACCCAATATCCCTGTCTGGCAACAGCTCAATTTGAAAATTCTCATCACAAACCAAATTCCAAATCTCCAAGGAACACACGATGGATCCTGCAATGCTGGGTGCACTGGGGAGGAGGAGGGCAATGAATGGAGAGCTGCAGAACAGGATTGGTTAGCGGAGATGTGAGGTTGAAGATTTTAGAGTTCAGATCACCTTTGAAGCTAAGCCTGTTAGTCTCCATCCAAGACTGGCCTAGTTCCATTAGACTTCAGTTAAGCCCATCAGTGACTCAGGGCAAAAGGATGTCATGTGACTCACTGAGGGTCAGGTGTAAAGGGAGATTTCTTCTCATATTCTGCAGACCAATGATGCCTTAGGAGCGATGTGGAACTGGCTGTACTTCATCCCACTCATTATCATCGGCTCGTTCTTCGTGTTGAATCTCGTGCTTGGAGTTCTGTCTGGGTAAGTGCAAGATACTTCCCAACCTCTGAAGGCAAGTAAGCCAGATATCATCCACCACAGAGTGGCACTGTCTCACTACACATTACAGGGATACTGGCCTCTATCAGCAGCTTAATGAGAGAGAGGCAAAAAAAACCCCTCACTTTGTGCACTTTGTTGCACAGGTCCCATGTGATAGATCTTAGGCTAGATTGAACCCAGCTCCAGTGAATTAGGGTTCAAAGGACAAAGCCCACACCAAGTGGGTCCCTCACTCAGATACCACAGGATGACTGATATGTATTACAGGAAAGCTTGTCACAGGAACTGTATCATGTTGTGGGGCATTGCTGTACCTGTCCTGGGAGTTTTCTGATGGGGACAGTGTAGAGGGAGCTTTACTCTTTGGCTAACGCCGGGCTGTACCTGTCCTGGGAGAGTTGATGGGGACAGTGTAGAGTGAGTTTTACTCTGTAGCTAACGCTGGGCTGTACCTGTCCTGGGAGAGTTTGATGGGGACAGTGTAGAGGGAGCTTTACTCTGTAGCTAACGCCGGGCTGTACCTGTCCTGGGAGTGTTTGATGGGGACAGTGTAGAGGGAGCTTTACTCTGTATCTAACCCCATGCTGTACCTGTCCTGGGAGTGTTTGATGGGGACAGTAGAGGGGGCTTTACTCTGTAGCTAACGCTGGGCTGTACCTGTCCTGGGAGTATTTGATGTGGACAGTGTAGAGGGAGCTTTACTCTATCTAACTTGAATCTAAGCTTGACATTGAGCATCTGAAATATTCCAACCTAGATTTGCCTCATAGTGAATTAAATTTTTTACAGCCTTTTTTAAATGTACTGCACTATCCTGAGCTGGTCAGCCTGTGCTCACTGTTACACTGTCTGTTTTGGGGTTATTCGGCATTGGGGTAGTCTTTAGGCCCCTCAGTGAGGGGGCGGGGGTGGTTACAACATTTCCTCCTGACACAAACTGATTGTAGCAATGACAGGGTAGTAAGGGACTGCAGTCTAGTATTCCCATTGCTAACTCCCCCTCTGCTTTCCCAGTGAATTTGCCAAAGAACGGGAGAGGGTAGAGAACAGGAGATCATTCCTGAAGCTCCGGAGGCAGCAGCAGATTGAACGGGAACTCAATGGTTACCGAGCCTGGATTGACAAAGCAGGTGAGTATCCAAGAGATTGCCTGATGCAACCATCCTCGCTGTGTCCCACTTTCCCACAGTATATGAAAATACAAACATAAGAATTAGGAGCAAGAGTAGGCCATTCAGCCCCTCGAACCTGCTCTGCGATTCAGTAAGATCATGGCTGATCTAATAATGGCCTCAACTGCACATTACCGCCGACCACTAAACTGGAAGAGTTACAAATCCTGGGAACTGTTTAAGACACAGTTGGGTTGGCAGTAGAGTAGAGATTTTAATCCTTTCAGAATGATGAACAAGATGGACTGAATGGCTTTTGTAACCTTTGACTCCCTTGGCAGTCAGATTCTATCTAACTCTGCCTGAAAAGTTTTCAATTAACCTGCCTCTAATGCACTCTGGGGCAAAGAGTTCCACATACTAATGACCCCCTGGGAGAAAAAAAATTCTTCTCATTTCCATCTTTAATGGGAGGCTTATTATTTTTAAACAATGTCCTTAGTTTGTAGTATACATAAATGATTTGGAGGAAAATGTAATTGGGCTAATTAGTAACTTTGCAGACGACACTAAGGTTGGAGGAGTTGCAGATAGTGAAGAGGATTGTCAAAGGATACAACAGGAAATAGATCGGTTGGAGACTTGGGCGGAGAAATGGCAGATGGAGTTTAATCCAGACAAATGTGAGGTAATGCATTTTGGAATGTCTAATACAGGCAGGAATTAAACAGTAAATGGCAGAACCCTTAAGTGCATCGACGGGCAGAGGGATCTGGGTGTACAGGTCTACAGGTCACGCAGGTGGATAAGGTAGTCAGGAAGGCATATAGCATGCTTGCCTTCATTGGCAGGGGTATTGAGTATCAAAGCTGGGAAGTCATGCTGCAGCTGGATAGAACCTTGGTTAGGCTACACTTGGAATATTGTGTGCAATTCTGGTCGCCACATTACCAGAAGGATATGGAGGCATTGGAGAGGGTGCAGAGGAGGTTTACCAGGATGCTGCCTGGTCTGGAGGTTATTAGCTATGAGGAGAGTTTGGAGAAACTCGGATTGTTCTCACTAGAGGGACGGAGATTGAGGGGCAACTTGATAGAAGTTTACAAAATTATGAGTGGCATGGACAGGGTAGATAGTCAGAAGCTTTTTCCCAGGGTGGAAGAGTCAATTACTAGGGGACATAGATTTAAGGTGAGAGGAGAAAACTTTAGAGGAGATGTGCGTGGCAAGTTTTTTACACAGAGGATAGTGAGTGTCTGGAATTCGCTGCCAGAGGAGGTGATGGAAGCAGGTACAATAGTGGTGTTTAAGAGGCAGCTTGACAAATACATGAATAGGATGGGAATAGAGGGATACGGACCCAGAAGTGCAAAATGTTTTAGTTGACGGGCAGTATGATCGGCGCAGGCTTGGAGGGCCAAAGGGCCTGTTCCTGTGCTGTACTTTTCTTTGTTCTCTTTGTTCTAGTTGCTCCCACAAGGGGAAACATCCTCTCAGTGACAGCTTTTTCAAGCCCCCTCAGAATCTCATATGTGTCAATAAGATCACCTCTCATTCTTCTAAAGTCCAATGGATACAGGCCCAGCCTGTCCTTTCCTCATAAGATAACTCCTCTATCCCAGGAATCAGTCAAGTGAACCTTCTCTGAACTGTGTGTAATGCATTTAAACCCATAAACAAGGAGACCAAAACTGTACCCAGTTCTCTCGATGTGGTCTCACCAATGTCCAGTACAACTGTGGCAAAACATGCCTACTTTCATATTGCATTCCATTTGCAATGAATGTCAATATATCTTTTGTCTTCCTAATCACTTGTTGTACCTACATGCGAACTTTTTGTAACTCATGTACCAGGATACCCAGATCCCTCTGTACCTCAGATTTCTGCAATCTCTCTCTACTTAAATAATGTGCTGCTTTTCTATTCTTCCTGCCAAAATTAGAGTTGGGGACATGTTCATATTTTCCTACGTTATACTCCATCTGCCAAATTTTTGTCCACTACTTGACTTATCTATGTCCCTTTGCAGACACCTTGTGTCCTCTTCACAACTTACTGTCCTACCTATTTAGCAACTGTAAAGTAAGCAGATTCTTCAGTACACTGGTGATTATGTCAGTCAAGCAATCTTTCACTCTAGCTCTAATATGTTACTAATTATTAAGTTACTAAACAAGAGCATTCAGAGAAAAAAAAATAAAACTCAATTTTTTATGGCCCCTAAGATATTTCTCCTGGGCTGTTTGCTGCATGAAATTTGTTTTTTATTCCTCCGGGGAAGTCTGAAGTGTTGAGGACAGCAGTCAGTGTAAGACAATAAGGAACTGTTTATTGTCGGACTGTGTAACAGAGGGTGCAGGGGAGAGGGACTTGCTTACAGCTAGGCAGGAGGCAAATTCATTTCAATATCTGACATGATCAGTGCACACTTCCACGGGTGAAACTCCACTGCACCCACTCTCCAACTCTAATCCAAACACTAACCCCAATGCTCCAACTCCAACCCTAAAGCTAAAAACCAAACTATAACCCTAATGATCCAAACATAACCCTAATGTTAATGAACCATACTCACTCTAACCCTAATTATGTAACCCTAACCATAACGCCAATGACCCAACAACAATACTAATGATCTAACCCCAACCCTAAAGACTGAACCCTAATCTTAATGATCCAACCGTAACCCTAATGTCTTAACCCCAAACCTAACCCTAATGACCTCCAGTCCTAATGACCCAAACCAAACTTCAATGATAACATCCGAATACTAATCCCCAAACTCTGACACTTAATTCCAGAGACCCAAATCCTCACACTCTCATACTCTCACACTCCCCACATCCGTAAGACCCTTACATTCACTAACTCCCTCACCAATAACACTAACTCATTCTAACATTGAACCCCAAAACTAATACCAATTTCTAACCTGAAATATAAAACCTTAAACTGTGTGTTGTCAATAACTCAAGGCAGGACCTGTTATATTGCCAATAGTTACATTGCAATAAGTTACTAACCGACCGTGTGATATAAACTGCAGCGTTTCAAGCTAACTGTAACCTCTCTCTCTCTCTCTCTATCTGCCTATCTCTATCTCCCTATCTCCCTCTCCCTCTCTTCCTTTCTGTCTCTCTCTCTGTCTCTCTGTCTCTGTCTCTCTCTCTCTCTCTCTCTCTCTCTGTCTGCCTCTCTGTCTCTATCGCTGTCTCTTTCCCCTCTCTCACTCTTTCCTTTCTCTCTCCACCTCTCTCTCTTTCTTACTCTGTCTGTCTGTCCATCTTTCTCCAACAGAAGAAGTGATGCTCCTGGAAGAAAACAAAAATGCTGGGGAGAAATCTGCACTGGATGGTAAGATGATCTCCTCACCCTGCCTCTGGACACACTGGTCCTCTAGAAGGGCTATACTTAAGTTCCAACCCCCTCCCAACCCACAGCCAGAGCAGGACTCTGATTTGCCCTGGGTTGTGGCCACCATTTACCTAGCCAGCTCTGCCACTGTTCTGATTGCACTTTGCTCTGGATAACACAACTGAACTTGTAGAGCTTGCATTTATATTGAGCAGATTGGCTGCTATGTTTGCTATATTACAACAGTAACTGCGCTTGAAAAGTATTTCATCAGCTCCATTTTTGTGGTGTGAGAAATCATGAGGTTGTGAAAGATGCTATATAAATGCAAAACTTGTTTTTTTTTAGTGTGTAGTAGGGATTTTGTGCTCTGTGTTGTACTTTTCCACAACTGATTCCATGAACAGGTAGGTGGTATTTTTCATGAGGTCGAGAAATGCCCTGTTTTTTGCACTGACTGCTGTTACAATTTTGATGTTTATAACTTTGTTTTCGGACTGTGTCTTTAACTTAGGGTTAAATGAAGGGGGTCATATGACCTATTCTAAAGTGTTCTTGCCTGATGGCAAGCCATGGTGGTTTAATTGTTTGGGATTAAAGGGGACCCAGATTGTTTTACCATAAAGAAGGTGCAAGGTGTTTACACTCGGATACAATAGCAGCAGCTTGTGTGCTATCAGTGGATAGACTGTGAGTCTCCAAAGTTCCAGAAAAATGTTGACAATGTTGGGTTGCAAACGGTTGCTTTAAACTGTCCATTTAGTTTCAAGATGAAAGAGATTTGGGGACTCAAGGATAGCTAATCAACATTTCTACCTGAATACAAGGCCCATGTGATTCATTTTGCCATGTAGATGGGCATTGAAAGGGGAAGGATCTAACATGTCCTTGAAAACTCAAAGACAAGGTCAGACTGCCAGGATCTGGGAGAGGAAGTGCAGCTATAGGCAGCAAGATGCTATGATTGACCATGCAGGGATGGAAGTGGCAGCTCACAATGGGATTACAAAGGCCAACTTCATGAGGAGTTAAAACAAGGTTGGAAGATTTGCCTAGCTTGTGTTAGTGGAAAAATTTTCAGATAAAAAGAAACTTCATTGTGAAAGACAGTTCTGAGATTAAAAGTTGCCAGACTGATAAAGGAAAAGAACATAAGTAAACACTTGGGAGTTTAGAATCACCTTGGATCGGTTCTGGGAGAATTAAATATCTACTTAATGAACAATGTAAAATGTAACTCAGTCATGCTAAGAAACAGGGGAATGTCTATTATGTGGTTTAAAGGATAAGTTTCCTACAAAGACCATGTTTAGTCATGGTGCTTTTAGTCTTTACTTACAGTAGAAGTCTTAACATGTGAAATCTTGTCATGTTACCCTTTCAGCTATGAACTGGAAGTTTGGATTTCTTTTTAAAAGTTATTAGTCTCTACAGAGATTGTAACACTGCTGGTATCCTGGGCATAGCTACTGAGAATTCAGCAGTGACTACAGTCTGCTCACTGATACCCAGGGCCAGTGCCCTGATTTTATTGGGGTGCAGGAACAGATAGAGACAAGAAAAAGGAGAAAGATGGCAACAGATAAAAACAGAAGGAACAAGAGGCATACTGAATAGATAGGAGACAGTGGCAAATAGAGACAGAAAGATGAAGAGAAATGGATGAAATAAGGAAGACAATGACAGGTAGATTAGGAGAGAGAACTGAACAGATGGGGTAGAGAAACATGGGGGAGAATTTTCTCCCTGTTGGGGGGGTTGGACGGGAACGGGAGCGGGGGGGGCGCACAGCTGATCACCGCCCGCGATTGGCTGCATTCTGCCATTTTACGTGGGCGGGCCAATTTTGTGCATGTGTGTGAAAAAGTGCAGAAATCTCCCTGAGGCACAGAGCTACCTCAGGGAGACTGGTTTGATATTTGAAAATTTTAAAAAAGGTGAAAAAAAAAAATTTAAGACATGTCCCCTCATGAGACAGTGTCACATGAGCTGGTACATGTCTATGAATTTTATTAAAAATTTTTAATTAAACTTTAAAAGCCTTCACGAAATCTCATCCCGCCCATGGATAAGGTTTCATGATTAACGTGAAAGCCGCCTGGGCTCTTCACCTGCCCAACAACCTTAAGGTTGGACGGGCAGCTCAGTTAATTATCTTAATTGGTGTTTAAATGGCCTTAACAGGCCTTCAACAGGTCGGCGGGCGTGCAGACGAGACGCACGCCTGATGTCACCGCGTGTAATTTTACATGTCAGTGAGCGGGGCCCACCCCCACATGCTGACCTGAAGATTCTGGCCATGATCAAAATGGTGAAAGACAAGAGAGAATATTAGAATATGTTAAAGAGGATGAGAGAGGCAAAAGTAACATATGGGAAGAATAAATGAGCAGTGAAAGGCAAAATGGGAAGAGATGATGAGACGCAGAACAGGGCAAGAGAGAGAGAAAAAGTAATTGTATTCCTATTGCACCTTATCTGTCAGGAGCGACAGGGAGTGCATCACATACCATGATGTGCAGTGACTAAGGGAAGAACGTTGGCCAGGTCAGGGATTGAAGAAGGGAGAGAGGGAGAGGGACGCATCCACCATTCACTCACCTGCTCAATATCCTAGAAATCCTTCATTAAGAGCACTGGGTGGACCCCACCACCACACGGACCATAACAAATCAAGAAGAAAAATCACTATCATCTTTTCAGGGTGGCCAGAGATGGACAATAAATGTTGGCCTTGCCAGCAACACCCACATCCCAAGAACATGTAAACATGGAGAAAGAAAGTAAGAGGAACAAGTGAAATCGAGATCAAGTGAGAGGAGGGAGAAGCATTGTGTGAAAGAGATAAACTATAATGATGGAAGAGGGAGAGAAACCGAGGAGAGAGGGAGAGAAATGTTTTGTGACTAGTTCCCCTTCTGAAGCTTAATTCAGCCCTGATGTGGGGGCATATTGTAAGCTGACCCCCTGTCAGTTCCACTCCTATCCTATTCCTGAATTTCTCACACTGTTTATTTTGTAGAGTACACAACAGTCCCACAGGTCATTGTTAACCTTCACCATATAGTAACAGGGATGCCCAAGGGAGGGCTTTGTTTTAAGTCAATTAACCCTTGTTTTCAGTCCTTAGAAGAGCAACAATCAAAAAAGGGCGAATGGAGATGATTCACACAGAATCGAGTGATGATCACTACACTGAAATATCTTCTGTGGGTGAGTCTTGGCCCTCCCCAGGTGGGACCCTCATCATTCCAAGTCTTTGAATGTGTCACCACCTCCCAAATGTGCAGCTTTCCCAGGACTCCATGTTTAAATCCCTCCAGTCAGATTTCTGCCCTGCCACATAACCAAAATGGCTCTTTTCAAAGTCACAAATGACATCCTCAGTGACTGTGACAAAGGTAAACTTTCCCTCTTCATCCTTCTTGTCCTGTCTGCAGCCTACAGCACGGTTTGACCACACCATCCTCCTCCAACATCTCTCCACTCTTGTCCAGCTGGGTGGGACTGCTCTCTCCTGGTTCCATTCCTATCGATCTCACCATAGTCAGAGAATCACTTTCAACGGCTCCTCTTCCTAACCCTGCACCGTTCCCTCTGGTGTCCCCTACAGACCTATCCTTGGCCCCTCCTATTTCTCATCTACATGCTGCCCCTTGGCCACATCATCCAAAGGCAGTGTTAGTTTTCACATGTAGATTGAAGACCCCCCCAGCTCTACCTCACCACCACCTCTCTCAACCCCTCCACTGTTGTTAAATTATCAGACTGCTTATCCCACATCCCGTGCTGGATGAACAGAAATTTCCTCTGGTTGAACACAGGGAACATCGTCTTTGACCCTCACCATGACCTTCATTCCCAAGACTCTGGTTCCACCCACAGTGTCCTATTTGACTCTGGGCTGATCTTCTGGCTCCATATCCTTTCCATCGCAATCACTGCCTATTTCCACCCCCATAATAGAATTCACCTCTGCCCCTGGCTCAGCTGACCTGCTGCTGAAACATTCATCCTTGTCTTTGATGCCTTGAGACTTGATTATTCCTGTGCTCTCCTGGAAAACTTCTCAATCTTCACCTTTTCTTCAACTTAAGCTCATTCAAAACTCTGCTGTCCATACCCTAACTTGCACTGAGTCCCAATCACCCATCACCCGCTATGCTTGCTGACCTCCATAGGCTCCCAGGCTGGTAATGCCTTCATTTTAAAATTCTCATCCTGGTGTCCAAATCGCTTCGTAGCCTCCCTATCCCTGTAAGCTCATCCATCCTTACAACCTTCTGAGATCTCTGCATTCTACCAACTGTGGCCACTTGCACATCTCCCATTCCTTCGTGGTAATCTCTAGGATTTCCTCCCCAAACCTCTCTGTCTCTCTTCCTCTCTCTCTTTCCTCCTTTGAGACATTCCTTAAAATCTGCCTCTTTGACCCAACCTTTGGTCACTTCTCTAAATGTCTCCTTATGTGGCTCTGTGTCAAATTTTTATAAAATACTGTCCTTTGGAATGTCTGGTAATGTTTTGCTACATTAAAGGTGCTATATTAAAGTTGTTGTTGTATTGTTATTGTTGATGATGGTGGGTGTGTCATCAGATCTTGCCATCCCCATGCTGAATACCAAGGACCCCTGCTTCCAATGAACTGAAGCCTGACTTTATCGGAACAATACCTGGTGATGCTGTGCACCTGGCAATTGAACAGGAGCCCTTATTCCTGTGATAGGAACATGGGAACAGCCCATTGAGCCTGTGTACCTGCTTCGCTTCCATAATAACCTTGCTAACAAAAATCTATCGATCTCAAGTCTGAATTTTTCAATAGACTCCCAGCCTCAATAGCTTTTTGGGAGAGATTTCCAGATTTCCACCACGCTTTGTTGCGGAGATGCTTCCTGACATCACCTCTGAATTGCTGAGTTCTAATTTGAAGTTTGATGCCCTTTATTCTGGATGCCCTATGAGAGATTATAGTTTTTCCTATCTCTCTATCAAATCCCAATAATGATCTTAAACAGATCACCCTTTAACCTTCCATAGTCAAGGTATACAAGGCTAGTCCATGCATCCTACCCATGTAGTGGAAGCTTATTAGCCAGGTATCATTCTGGCGAAGAGTGCTGGAGAGCTGTCAGGATGCTAGTCGACCCTGGCAGTTGGGCAATAAGTTCTGGTGATGTTTATCATAGAATCATAGAATGGTTACAGCACTGAAGAAGGCCTTTCAGCCTGTCATTTGCCCTTGACTCAAATCTTTTCTCTTCTGATAATTATCCAATTCTCCTTGAAAGGCCATGATTGAGCCTGCCTTTTGGTGATGAGCACACTCTGTCTGCCTTTACCTAATGTGGTCTCCCTCTTGCCCTGTCCAGGTTCCCCATTAGCAAGGGCCAGCATCAAGAGCACCAAGCTGCTGGAGGGTTCATCCTATTTCCGCCGCAAGGAACGCATGTTGCGTATCTCCATCCGTCACATGGTCAAGTCCCACGCCTTCTATTGGATTGTCCTGGGCCTAGTGGCCCTCAACACGCTGTGTGTCGCTATCGTCCACTACGACCAGCCTTTGTGGCTCACCACCTTCCTCTGTAAGTATGAAACTTCTGTCCCAGGCCTTGGTGTCCCCAGGGGGCTGGGCAACCTTAACACTGGCTGTGATGGCAAGTCCTTCCATCTCCATGGGGTGTTCGATAACTGTCTGTTTCAGACTGAAATATGAACGTGCCAAGTTGGTAGGCAGCAAAAGGCCAACCACATCTTAATCCCATCTGTCCCATATCCCTTCCTGCCATCCCTGAACAAAAACCAGTCAATGCAACAAAAGCAAAATACTGCAGATGGCAGAGATCTGAAATAAAAGTAGAAAATGCTAGAAAAACTCAGCAGCTCCTGGCAGCATCTGTGCAGAGAGTTAGCGTTTCGAGTCCAATATGACTCTTCTTCAGAACTTGGTTTCCACAATCTTAAGACACCCCAAAACACTTTACAGCCAAGTTAGTACTTTGAAATGTGACAATTAAATTATTGAAGGGGTGACTGAAGTAGTGGACAGGGAAATATCTGGATGTAGTTTATATGGACTTCCAAAAAGCATTTGATAAAGTCTCTCATAGGAGACTGTCAGCTGAAATTGAAACTCATGGAATTGAAGCAAATGTTTGAGTTAGTTACGAAAGTGGCTGAGTGACAGGAGATAGTGACTAGGGATAGTGGACAGGTTTTGAATTAGCAGGATGTGACCAGTGGTATCCTGCAAGAATCAGTGTTGGGACCCCAATTATTCATCATATTTATTCATGCCCCGAAGGGCAGTTCAGGGCAGGCAATAAACGCTGGCCTTGCCAGCGACACCCACGTCTCATGAGATAAAAAAATGCTGGGATAGAAAGCCAAATCTCAGAGTTTCCCCATGAGAAAAAGATAGGTGGCACTATAAACAGTGTAGATGAAAGATAGATTTCGTGAATGAGAAAATCCATGGCAAATGGATTTCAGCATAATCAAGTGTGAGGTCATTCACTCCTGATATGATAAGGATAGATTGGGGTACTTTCTAAATAGTGAAAAGCTAGAAGCTGTGGGGGTTAAAAGAGATTGAAGGGTCCGTGTACATAGATTGTTAAAATTTCCTGAACAGATACAGAAAATAATGAAAAGACTAATGGGATGCCAGCCTTTATATCTAGAGGACTAGAATAGAAGGAGCTAGAATCATACTTCAGCTACACAAAGTCCTGGTTAGACCACACCTGGAGTTATTGGGAGAAATTCTGGGCACCACACCTTAGGAAGGATAAATTGCCTTGGAGAGAGTACCAGAATGATACCTGGACTCCCAGCATTAAATTATGAGGAGAGATTAAACAAACTAGGAATTGTGAAGACTAAGGGGAGATTTGGTTGAAGTTCAAGATATTAAGGAGAACTGATTGGGTGGATAGAAGTAAACTATATTCATTGCTTAGGGGTCTAGGAACAGGGTACATGACTAAAGTATTAGGCTCATGCATTTCAGGATTGAATTCAGGGACAATTTCCAAACGTACAGCACTTGAGTATCGGTCTGGATTTTGTGCTCAATTTCCACTCCAGACACTTGAACACAGAATTCAGGTTGACATTCTCAGTGCTGTACTGAGGGAGTGCAGGACTATCAGTGGTGTAGTCAGTTGGATGAAACATTAAACTGGTCTGCCCTCTCAAGTGGACTTAAAAGATCCCATGGAGCATGTTGAAGAGGAGCACAACTTGCTGCACTGTCCTGACTTAAAACTACATCTCAATCGACATTGCTAAAAACAGATTATCTGGTCTCTTCCCTCTTTGCTGTTTGTGGGATCTTGCTGTGCACAAATTGACTGCTACATTTTCAACATTACAGTAGCAGCTACACTTCAAAAGTACATCATTGGCTGTAGAGTGCTTGGGATGTCCTGAGATCTTTGCGTCACGACATCAGGATAGAACCGGAGCCAGTTTGCACGGCCCAGCTAAGATTGCACCTCTTCTGGGCACTGGGGGAGTCACCCTTCTGAAATTGGCAGAAAGCAAGCCTCAGATGGCAAGTCATTATTCTTTTTCTACGATTGTGACCTCACCCTCCAGAGTCCAGAGAATGAAAAACTACAGCAGCCAAAACTGTTCACATCTCAACCCCACAAGGCCTGTGGCACCCTGCAGAAGAGGGCAAGAGATACTAGGGGTGGGGGAACACTAGTCTTGGCAAGGATTGGGTGAATGAGGCTGTGTGGACTGATACATACCGTGATGATCCTGGGACTGGAAGTAGCAACGAGGCAAACTTGAGCTCTGAATGGGATCATGATGTTCCTCTCATGCTGTCATTTTTTTCCTAACCCATGTCTTTCCCTTTCTCAGACTATGCTGAGTTTACCTTCCTGGGCCTCTTCCTGTCCGAGATGTTTCTAAAGATGTACGGCTGTGGTCTGCGGCTTTATTTTCACTCCTCCTTCAATTGTTTTGACTGTGGGGTGAGTCCATCATTATCCATCTCGCCAAACAAACATTTCTGCTACATTCTGCCTAGTGGATGTGGCAGCATTTATTGCCCATCCCTAGTTGTCCATGAGAAGATATCAGACTCCTGTATTATTGTGTGACTATGTCTGGTATTAGCCCCTACATTGCTATCAGATGCTTGTCGTTTTTTTTAAATATTTGTTCATGGGATTAGTGTATAGTTTGGAAGGCATTTATTGCCCATCCCTAATTGCCCTTGAGGTGGTGGTGGTGAGCTGCCTTCTTGAAACGCTGCAGTCCATGTGGTGTAGGTACACCCAAAGTGTTGTTAGGGAGGGAGTTAAAAGATTTTGACTCAGTGACAATGCAGGAATGGCGATATATTTCCAAGCCAGAATAGCGTGTGGCTTGAGAGGGAACTTGCAGGTGGAGGTGTTCCCATTGGCCAGCCCATTATGCCTTCTGTCTGCCATTGAATATGATCACAGCTGATCTTCGCCCTCAACTCCGTTTTCCCACCTGCTCCCCATATCCTTTTTTTCACTGAAAGGCCAAAAGTCTGTCTATCTCAGCCTTAAATATATTAAACAATGGAGCATCCGCAACCCTCTGGGGTAGAGAATTCCAAAGATTCACCACTCTTTGAGTGAATAAGTGTTTCCTCATCTCAGTTCTAAATGACTCCCGAGACTGTACTCCTTTGTCTAGATTCCCAGGCAACCTCTCAGTATCTACCCTAATCAAGCTCCTTCTGAATCCTGTATGTTTCAATGTGATCACCTCTCATTCTTCTAAACTCCAGAGAATATATGCCTCGTTTAATCTGCCTGTCATCGTAAGACAACCGTCTCATCCCAGGGACCAATCTAGCGAAGCTTCGCTGTAACACCTCCAATGCAAGTATATCCTTCCTTTTATATATATATATATATATATATATATAGAGAGAGAGAGAGACCAGAACTTCATACGGTATTCCAGGTATGGTCTCACAAAAGCCCTTCATAATTGGAGCAAAACTTCCTTGTTCTTGTACTCCAATCCCCTTGCAATAGAAGCCAATATGCCATTTACTTCCTAATTACTTGCTGTATTTGCATGTGAACTTTGTGTTCCTTGTACACATATACTCAAGTCTCTCTGAACAAGCTCATTTAAAGTTTCATACCTTTTAAAAATATTCTGCTTTTCTATTATTGCTGCCAAACTGAATAACCTCACGTTTCCACACATTATAATCTATCAACCAGTTTTGCCCATTCATTTAACCTGTCTAAATTTCTTTGCAGTTTTCTTGTCCTCCTCACAGCTTACATTCCCACCTATGATTGTATCTTCAGCAAACATAAGGTCATAAGAAATACATGCAGGAGTCGGCCATTTGGCCCCTCGAGCCTGCTCACCCATTCAATATAATCATGGCTGATCTGATTACAGCCTTATCTTCGTTTTCCTGCCTACAACCCCACCCCCATCATTCTTGACTCCCTTGTAGATTAAAAAAAACTGTCCAACTCAGCCTTAAATATATTCAAAGACCCTGCCTCCACTATTCTCTGGGGGAGAGAATTCCAAAGATTAATAACCCACTTAGAGAGGAAATTCCTCTTCAATGCTGTCTTAAATGGGAGATCCCCTGATTCTTGAACCATGCCCCTTAGTCCTAGTTTCTGCACAAAGGGAAACATCCTTTCAGCATCAACCCTGTCAAGCCCCCTCAGAATCTTATGTTTCAATAAGATCACCTCTCATTCTTCTAAACTCCAATGATTATAGGACTATGTTAAATTCTGGCATTTGTATCAACAGAAGCAGGCTGGACAGATGGCTTGAAATCTGCCAGATGGCCTCATTATGAATGCTTGGCTGAGTTTCACAACATATTAATGGAATCATCCTGGCAGTGGATTGTTTACATAACTCCAAATGGGACTGCTAGCTTTGCTTGATTGACAGTTGTATGAGCTTGTAATAACTCTCTCCTTCATTGAAGTAATTTTTTAATGTCTGTATGTTTATTTGGACAAGATTAAGAGGTGTTAATGGATTAAACATTCTTCAATGGGATTTTCACTGGTTGTATTTGATAACAGTTTTATGAGATTGTAAGTGGAGCAATTTTTCACAGGGAATGTTGAAGGCCTTTTTTATTATTTTACAAGCTCTTCAAAGAGTTGTTTGTGTTATTATGCGGCTAATGAGTTTTCTACCTTGTGGACACTGGATGAGTGAGCATAGAGGAGGCACGGGGGTCAGTGCTGGATTTGGCAGTGAGGGGGTGCGGTGGTGAGAAGTGAGGGCCCATCATGAATAGAATTGGGCCAGTGCCCCAGTAAACCTTCTGGCCTCACCTTCTGCTGCCTCTGTTGCCCTGGCACCACCAACTCCAGCCCATACCTGAGTCCCAGAGACCAGGATTCTGGAACAAATGATGAAAATACAGCCCAAGATCGTGGTCTCTGTAGTACAGTGTGGTTATCTCTGATATCAAATTCCCTGTATACTGTGTAACTATGTCTGGTATCCGAGCCTGGTAAAACTGTGTGACACCTGCTGGTACCAGATCCATGCAGTGATGTGTGACTGTCCAGTATCAGATACCTGTAGCACTGTGTGACTGTTTCTGTTCTCAGATCCCTGTTATGCTATGTGACAGGTATCGGACCCCTGAATTACAGTGTGATAGTGCTTGGAATCAGAACTATTTAGTAATTGTGACTGTGTGGTATCAGAAACCTTTAATATTGAGTGACTATCTCTGGTTGTCAGCCACCTATAGTAGCATATGATTGTGTTTGATATTAGGCACCTGACGTATTGTGTGACTGTGCCTAGCATTTGATCCCTGTAATACTGTCCGCACTGTCTCTGGTTTCTAAACTCTGGACTGACTATACTATAGTTCATGGCTATCTTTTACTTTGACTGTGTCTATCACAGTCCCCTGTATGACTGTGACTGATACCAGATCCATCCAATAATGTCGACTGCCTGGTGTCAGATAATTATAACACTGTGCAGTTGTCTATTAGCATCAGAACTCTGTAGTAATGTGAGTGCGTCTGGTATCGTACACTCAGAGTCATTACATACAAACATACAAAGTAGGAGCAGAAGTAGGCCAATCAGCCCCTCAAGCCTGCTGTGCCATTTAATAAGATCATGGCTGATCTGTTTGTGTTTCTAATTCCACATTCGCATCTAACCCCGATAACCTTAGATTCTTGATAGGCAAGGAAATCAAACTTATTTCACCATAAAAATATTCAATAACCCTGCCTCCACCACCTTCTGAGGCAGAGAATTCCAAAGTGGCACAATCCCCAGAGAGAAAAAAAACCCTGTTCAACTCTGTCCTAAAAGAGCGACCCCTAATTTTAAAACTGTGTTCTGGACTCACCCACAACAGGAAACATCCTTTCCATGTCCACCTTGTCAATACCGTTCAGGATTTTGTATACTTCAATCGAGTCACCCCTCACTCTTCTAAACTCCAGTGGAAACAAGCCCAGTCTGTCCAACCTTTCCTCATAAGACAACCCACTTATTCCAGGTATCAAACTAGTAAACCTCCTCTGAACTGCCTCCAATGCATTTACATCCTTCCTTAAATAAGGAGATCAAAACTGCAGACAGTATTCAAAGTGTGGTCTCAACAATGCCCTGTTTGACTGAAGCATAACACCCTTACTTTTATATTCAATTCCTCTTGTAATAAAGGATAGCATTCCATTAGCCTTCTTACTTACTGCTGTACCTGCATACTAACTTTTTGTGATTCATGCACTAGAACACCCAGATCCCTCTGCACCTTGGAATTCTGCAGTCATTCTCCATTTAAGTAATACTCTGCTTTTTCATTCTTCCTGCCAAGGTTAACAACTTCACATTTTCCCACATTAAACTCCATCATTATGGCACAGAAAGAGGCTATTTGGCCCATGCTGGCTCTCTGTAGACCAATCCAGTCAGTTCCATTCTCCTACTCTATCCCTATCCCCTCGCAGGTTTTTCTCCCAAGTGCCCATCCAATTTCCTTTTGAAATCATTTGTTATTTCTGTTTCCACCATCCTCGTGGGCAGTGAGTTCCAGGTCATCATCACTCGTTGTGTAGAATAATCCTTCCTCTGCATCTCTTGACCAAAACCTTAAATCTGTGTCTCCGAGTCATAGAAAGATAGAAACCTATAAAATAGGGGCAGGAGTAGGTCACTTGGCCCTTCAAGCCTGTCCCCTGTTCAATATGATCATGGCTGATTATCCATCTCAACCCCACACTCCTGCGCTCTCCTCATACCCCTTGATGCCTTTAGGGTTCAGATATCGATCTATCACCACCTTAAATATATTCAGTGACTTGGCCACCACAGTCTCTGTGGTAGAGAATTCCAAAGGTTCACCATCCTCTGAGTGAAGAAGTTTGCAGCCCTGTAGAATTTTATATGTTTCAATGAGATCCCCTCTCATTCTTCTAAACTCCAGTGAGTAGATGCCTAATCGGCCGAATCTCCTCACACAACAATCCTGTCATCCCAGGAATCAGTCTGGTGAACCTTCACTGCAGTCTCTCCTTTCTCAGGCAAGGAGACCAAAACTGCACATGATACTCCAGGTGTGGTCTTGCCAAGGTACAGCTGCAGTAAGACATCCTTGCTCCTGTACTCAAGTCCTCTCGCAAGGAAGGCCAACACACTATTTGCCTTTTTACCTGCTTGCTGCACCTGCATGCTTGCTTTCAGTGATTGGTGCACGAGGAAACCCAGGTCCCTTTGTACATCAACATTTTCCAATCTATCACCATTTAAATAATACTCTGTCATTCTGTTTTCCCTACCAAAGTGGATAACTTCACAATTATCCACGTTATACTGCATCTGCCATGTATTTGCCCACACACTCAACCTGCCTAAATTGCCTTGAAGCCTCCTAACATCCTCTTCATCACTCACATTCCCACCCAAGTTTTGTGTTGTCAGCAAACTTGTAAATATTACATTTGGTTCCCTCATCCAAATCATTGATATATATAGTGAATAGCTGGGGCCCAAGCACTGATCTCTGTGGTACCCCACTAATCACCACCTGCCACTCTGAGAAAGACCCATTTATTCCTACTCTCTGTTTCCTGTCTGCTAACCAATTCTCAATCCATGCCAATATATTAACTTCAATTCTATATGCTTTAATGATGACAACCAACGCATCCACAATTTCCATGGCCACCTCCTTTAGTACCCTGGGATGTAGATTATCAGGCCCTGGGGATTGATCAGCTTTCAGTCCCATTTTCTTCAGCACTGATTTTTTAGTAACACTAATTTCCTTCAATTCCTCCTTCTCACTAGACCCTTGGTTCCCTAGTATTTCTGGGAAGTTATTTGTGTCTTCCTCTGTCAAGACAGAACTCAAGTAGTTATTTAATTGCTCTGCCATTTCCTTGTCCTCCATTATAAATTCTCCCGTTTCAGACTGTAAGGGACCTACATTTGTCTTCACTAATCTTTCTCTTTTTACATATTTATAGAAGCTTTTACAGTCCTCTTTTATTTTCCTTGCAAGTTTACTCTCATACTCTATTTTTCCCCTCTTAATCAATGTCTTGGTCTTCCTTTGCTGAATTCTAAACAGCTCCCAATCCTCAGGCTTGCTACTTTTTCTAGCAACTTTATATGACTCCTCTTTGGATTTAATACTGTCCTTAATTTCTTTTGTTAGCCATGGTTGGGCTGCTTTTCCTGTTGTGTTTTTGCACCAGAGAGGAATATATAACTGTTGCAATGCATACATTCTTTCCTTAAATATTAGCCTTGTCTATCCACCGCCTTTTAATGAAGTTCCCCAATCTATCTTAGCTAACTCATGCCTCATATCTTCGTTGCTTCCTTTAAGATTTAGGACTCTAGTTTCGATTGGACTACTTCACTTTCCATCCTTATGAAGAATTCTATCAAGTTATAGTTACTGTTCCCTAAAGGACCCTGCAAAACAAGATTAGTAATTAAACCCTTCTCATTGCACAATACCAAAACTAGGATCACTTGTTTCCTGAACAAAAACAGAGGAACAGCACCTCATCTTCCGACTAGGCACTTTACAGCCTTCCGGACTGAATATTGAGTTCAACAATTTTAGATCATGAGCTCTCTCCTCCATCTCCACCCCCTTTCTGATTTTCCCCCTCCTTTTTGTTTTTTCCAATAATTTATATAGATTCTTCTCTTCCCACCTATTTCCATTATTTTTAAATGTATTTCCATCCATTGTTTTATCTCTACCTTTTAGCCTTTATCGTTTCCTTCACCCCACCCCACCCCCACTAGGGGTATCTGTACCTTGCTCATCCTGCTTTCTACCCTTAATTAGTACATTCCTCAGATAATATCACCACCTTCAACACCTCTTTGTCCTTTTGTCTGTGACATTTTTTGGTTATCTCCATCTATCACTGGCCCTCTATCCAGCTCTACTTGTCCCAACCCCATCTTCTTAAACCACTTATATTTCACCCCTTTTCTATTTTTCCTTAGGTCTGTTGAAGAGTCATACAGACTCGAAACGTTAACTATGTTCCTCTCCACAGGTGCTGCCAGAACTGCTGAGTTTTTCCAGATAATTTTGTTTTTGTTTTGGATTTCCAGCGTCCACAGTTTTTTGCTTTTATCACCTGTTTCCTAGTCGGTTCCTTGATGTACTGGTTTAAAAAAAATCATCTCATTCACACCCCAGGATTTCATCTGCCACAGTATTATTGCTAATTTGGTTTGCCCAGTCTATAGGTAGACTAAAGTCACCCATGATGACGGTAGCACCCTTGTTACATTTATCTTTAATTTCCTGTTTAATGCTGTCCCCTACCTTAACACTACTGTTTGGAGGCCTTTTGACAACTCCCACTAATGTTTTCTGCCCCTTGTTGCTTCGTAGCTCCACGCAGACTGATTCTATCTCTAGATTTTCTGAGCCAATATCCTCTCACTATCACACTGATTTCATCCTGAACTAGCAATGCCATGCCACCTCCTTTTCCTTTTTTCCTTTCGAGTACCCTTGGATATTCAGCTCCCAGCCTTGGTCACCCTGCAGCCATGTATCCCTAATCGCAATCATATTGTACACATTTACATCTATTTGTACTGCTAATTTGTTACCTTATTGCAGATGCTCCATGCATTCAGATTCCATGCCTTTAGACTTGTCTTTTTAGCATTTTTGCACATTTTTACTATGGCCCTCTTTGCTGCTAGCCCTTGTTTCCTCTGCCTTTCACTTCTGCTTTCTACTTTTCTGTCTTTCATCCCTATCTTTGTTTCCCATCCTTGTGTCTCCCCACTCAGATTCCTTCCCCCCTGCCCCACAGTACTAGTCAATACCCCTGCGAGGATATTGGTCCTGGTCCTGCTGGGGTGCAACCTGTCCAGCTTGTACAGATCCCATCTTCCCCAGAATCGACCCCAATGCCTCAGGAATCTAAATCCCTCCCTCCTACACCATGTCTCCAGCCACGCATTCTTCCAGCCTATTCTCCTATTCCTGACCTTGTTAACAAGTGGCACTGGGACTAATCCTGAGATTACTACCTTTGAGATCCTGCTTTTTAATTTATTTCCTTGCTCCCTATATTCTCCTTTCAGGACCTCATCCCTCTTTTTACTTAAGTTGCTGGTACCTATATAGAACACAGCCTCTGGCTGTTCACCCTCCCCCTTCAGAATGTCCTGCAGCCACTTAGTGACATCCTTGACCCCGGCACCAGGGTCCATCTGTTCCCTTTATGATAGAGCCCCCAATCACTATTGTTTTCTTATAAAATTGATTTTCCAGGCAACTTTTCTTGGTGGAAACATTGAACTTTATTTACAAGACAGCAGCTGCAGCTACATGTGTGCATCAAACTCAAATTAAAGAAGAACTCCTTCCTGGAGGTTCCCCGCACTACAACCTGATTGGTTTATACAGATCATGCGATCTTACAACACAGGATTATTCTTAAAGTTACAGTCCCATGTTTATTAAAACAATAATTACTACATTCCTCTCCTTTAACTTTTCTGTACATTTTGTATTTAGAAGGATATTTATCTCATGACATTACAGTATTTATACAGGTCATGAAATTACAAGTTCAGTCTTTCAGGTGATTTCCTGATTGTGGAATATCATAGCTCTATGACTTCTGAATCTTTGGCAGGAACCACAATCTCTGGAATTGCATTAACATCATTAGGTACAGGCAGTTCAGTGTCATCCACTCTGATGTCTATCCTTGACATAACTTCAACAGGAACCACAGGTTCAACAATGGCTACAGGTGGATCATCATTTTGTTGGGGTACCTCCCTTTTTCTTAAATGATCTACATGCTTATGGGTGATCAGACCCTCCACTTCCACATGGTATGACAATGGTCCGGTCATACACTTACTTTACCATGTAACCACTTCAGTCCTCCACCGAAATTCCTTTCATATACTACTTCACCAAAAGTAAATTGTCTCTCACAACTGTGCAAATCATGAGTCACTTTTTGTTTCCCTTGACTTTTCTCCACCTTCCCCTCCAAACTGGGAAGTATTAGGCTCAGTCTTGTTCGAAGACGGCACCTCATCATCACTAACTCTGCAGGTGTTGTTCCTGTGGTAGTGTGGGTGGTGGGGAGTTGTTCTGTAGTGAAATAGGAAACGAACAAGTCTGGTTTCCAATGACTCAATTGTTGATTTTTTCACTCCCACCTTAAAAATTTGTCTTGCTCTTCCTGTCACTCCATTAGATGACAGATGGTAAAGTGCAGTCTTCAGGTGGTTGATACCATTTAGACTGACAAATCTTTGAAATTCAGCGCTTGTAAACATAGTACCATTATCTGAGACGATTACTTCTAGCAATCCATGGATAGAAAAGCTTTGGCGCAGCTTTTCTATCGTAACGCCTGATGTTGGCAACCTAACCTCATAAACATCTAACCACTTGGAATGAGCACCTATAATCAGTAAAAGCATGGTTCCAAGAAAAGGATCAACGTAATCTATCTGCAATCTCACCCAGGGTCTATCAGGCCACTCCTATGGGTATAATGGGGCTGCCACTGGCAACTTCTATAGCCTGGCTTTGCAGACCTTTAATCACCTTCTCAATATCACCATCCATTCATGGCCACCAAAGGTGCAATCATCTTCATGTGTGAGATTCCTGGATGGGCACTGCGTAACACTACTAAGAGTGGTTCCTTTCCTTGCGAGGGAACCACTACTCGCACACCCCACAATAGAATGCCATCTGGACTGCTCATTTCGTGTCTTTGGTTGAAAAATGGCTTCAATTCATCAGAGGCTGGTTCCTGGGACCATTCATTTAATACTTGGTCTCTCGCTCAAGACAGGACTAGATCACAGTTCATCCAGTTTCTTTTCAGCTTGGTGAGGAATCTAGGAAATGCATCGCTAATATGATCTTTTGGGGAATTGAGAGATGTTCATTGCCCTCTTGCAAAGGAAGGTGACTTAGGACAATGGCATTGGCTATGTGAATCCTGGTCTGTGCACAAAAGTATATTCATATGCCACTAAAATTAGGGCTCATCTTTGAATTTGTGCAAAAGCTATGGGAGGATAGCCTTTTCATCGGTAAACAGACCCAGGAGTGGTTTGTGGTCTGATACCATCGTGAAATGTCGCCCATGCACGTATTGGAATTTTTTTGCACCAAAAATAATCGACAGGCCTCCCTTTTCTATTTATAAATATTCTGTTTTCAGCTGTGGTAAGTGTCCTGTATACGTAGCCTATTGGCATCTCTGCAATGTCGTCGGTCTTGTAAGATTGTACCACTCCCACTCCATAGGGGGACACATCGCAGGTTAGCACCAATGCTTTTGTCGGGTCGTAGTGCGCTAACAAATTTGAATAGTGCAAGAGTTGATTGACTTTGATGAAGGCTTCTTTTTGGGATGACTTCCAAACCCAATGCTGGCTTACCTTTAGCAGTGAATGTAGAGGGGCTAGAACCATTGATAAACTAGCCAAGTGTCCTTTTCCGAGAATCCAGTTATCAAGTACGTCATCCAGGTAGACCACAACTTGAGGTAGTCCCCATTGTAAGCCCTCCATTGTCCCCTGAAAAATGGCACAAGCCGAGTAAACATTGGAGGGCAGGTGTGTGTATTGATGTAACCCTTTATGGGTGTTTATTGTCATAAATTCTCTGGAGGCATCATCCAGCTCCAGTTGCTGATATATGTGGCTCATATCTAGTTTTGTATACATTGTCCCTCCTGCTAGCTTGGCATAGAGGTCTTCAATATTGGGAATAGGGTACCTGTGCAGTTTGGCTGCTCTGTTGACCATTAGGTTATAGTCCCCACAGATCCGGATGGTCTGGTCTGGTTTAAGGACAAGGACTATGGGTGCTGCTCACTCTGAGAACTGAACCACTTTTGTGACACCCAACCTCTCCAGCTGGTTCAACTCAGCATCAACCTTCTCTCTCAGGGCCGATGGTACTGGTCTCACTTTCAAGAAGTGAGGGGTTGCCTCTGAGTCCATGTAAATCTCGGCCTGTAGGCCTTTGATTTTTCCCCAGTTCATCCCGGAAGACAGTGTCATTTTTTTTAGCAGCTCTGGTAGTCCTCCTACTCGCAACTGTAAGATTTCGGACCAGTTTAATTTAATCTCTTTCAGCCAATCATGACCTAGAAGGCATAGTCCTTCACCTTCTACCACCATCACCAGTATTTGTGGTGTTTGGTGATTATAATAAGCAGGTATGCAGTTAATACTCTTTACTTGGATTTCTTCGCCTGTATATATTTTCAACTTGGCAGAAGTCTGTTTCCAAATGTAATTGTTGTAAATCATTATTTGAATATCTGAAAGTGTGCTCTCCTACTACAGTGGTAGAAGCACCAGTGTCTACTTCCATTTTGAAGGGATTCCCATTCACCTGTAAAGTGAGTGACACTGATTGGCTCTGTCTTCCCACTTTCATGTTGATTAAGGAATAAATATCAGAATTGTTTGCTTCTGGTTCTTCAACACTATAGACTTCATTGGACTTTGTTGCCTGGAAGCCTGTTTAAATTTCGCTTTGTAATGTTTCAATATGTGCCCTCTTTTGTGACAAAAAAAAACACTCCACCTTTTTAAATCGTCAATCATTAGAAGTACGATTGTTTCCATATAGATAACAATTAGTTTTCGAATTTGCTGCTGAGTTGTTTCCTCTAAATTTTTGGGTAGTGGGAGCTGTTTCCCACTTCACGGTGGAGTCCTAGCTTTTCATGCCACTTTCAGCTGACTGTTCTTGCTCAACTAGGGAAAGGGTGCCATTTTGTGCACCTTGAGTTGCTTGTGAATCCCTTACAATGCTTTCCATCACAAGTGCTATTCCTAACGCTTTCTTAAAACCAAGATCCACTTCAGCCAGCAGACTTCGCTGAATAGCATCATCTTGCATGCCATAGAGCAAATCGACTCTGAGTATATCATTCAGGGTTTCAGTGACATCACAATATTCCATTAGTTGCTTTAATTTCACCATTTAGGTAGCAATGGTGTCCTCTGGACTCTATTCCATGAATTGAACCTGAACCTCTGCATTGTGACTGAGAGCTTGGGTTGAAAATGTCCCTTAATGAGGTCTACTAATTCACTGAAGGTCTTAGAATCAGGGGTGGTGGCGGCCATCCTGTAGGTCTTGCTCCCATAAATGCTTAAGAGAATTGCTCTCCTCTTTTCTTCCCCGTGATTTTGTTAGTTTGAAAGTAGAGCTCAAGACATTCTATATGTTGAGACCAGTCATCTGTGGCTGGGTCAAAGGGATTGATTCTGCCCAACTGTGGCATCTCAGATGAGTATATCCTTCTTTCTTCTTAATTATATTAGATTCTCACTGTCCATGGGCAAGGGACTGCAACAGATCTGATTTATCCTTGTCACCAGTTTGTTATAGAGTTGAGTTTCCAGGCAACCTTTCATAGTGGAAACACAGAATTTTGTTTACAGGACAGCAGCAGCAGCTACATGTGTGTACCAGACTCTATAACTAAAGAAGGACTCCCTCCTGGATGCTCCCCATGCTACAAATTGATTGGTTTACACAGATCATGTGATCTTACAACACTGGATTATTCTTAAATCTACAGTCCCGTGTTTATCAAAACTATAATTACTACACTTTCCCACTACCCCCTGTCCCCCCTCTCCCCCACCCTTTGTAGTTGAGCCACTTGTGATGCCACGGACATGGCTCTTGTTGCATTCCCCTGTGAAACCATCTCTCCCAGCAGTATCCAAAATGAAAAATCTGTTGGAGAAAGAGATGGACCAGGGGACTCCTACACTATCTGCCTAGTGCTTTTATTTTCTGTCCATCCATTCTCTTTCTGCCTGTGCGCTGTTTATCTGCGGTGTGACCACCTCACTATATGTGCTATCCATGAAGATCTCATCCTTGCAGATACCCCACAGTGACTCCAGGTTGAGCTCCAGCTCCGAAACATGGATTTCAAGTAGCTGCAACTGGAGACACTCCCTGCACCCAGTCACTTTGCACACTGGAATGTCACACATGAGGAGCATTCCACTTGGCCAGGCTGCCCTGCCGTGACTTACCCTTAACTCATTCCCTTTACTTTTATCTACTCTAGTTTAGGGAATATTAAGGACCAAAGAGATATTTACTAGGTCCTACTTACCAAGGCTGCCACTCTTCTTCCTGAGAAAAGGTAAAAAATGAAAGAATCACCTCCTTCCCTCTTCACCGAACTCCATCTCTCACCAAACTCCAATTGAAGTACTCTAATGCAGCCCAAAGCAGCACTCCAGTGCAGACAGTCCTTATACCATCAGCAAATGTGAACAGTTTCTCCTTGTTTTAAAACATTAGGTGCAGGTACAGCAAGCAATTAGGAAGACAAATGGTATGTTGGCCTTTATTACAAAGGATTTGGGGTATAAAAATAAAGAAGTATTGCTGCAATTGTACAGGGTTTTGATGAGACTACATCTGGAATACTGGGTGCAGTTTTGGTCTCCATATTTAAGACAGGATATATTTGCACTGGAGGCAGTACAGAGAAGATTAGTTAGATTGGTCCCTGGGAAGGGAGGGTTGTCCTATGATGAGAGGCTGAGTAAATTGGGCTTATATTCTCGAGAGTTTAGGAGAATTAGAGGTGATCTCACTGAAACCTACAAAATTCCGAGGAGGCTTGATAGGATGGACACAGAGATTGTTTCCATTGGTTGGGGAATCTAAAATACGGGCTCGCAGTCTCAGGATAAGGAGCCGATCATTTAGGACTGAGATGAGGGGAAATTACTTCACTCAGAGGGTTGTGAATCTTTGGAATTCTCTACCCCAGGGAGCTGTGGATGCTCAATCGTTGAATACATTTAAGGCTGGGAAGAAACAGATTTTTAGTATCTCAGGGAATTAAGGGATATGGGGAGTGGGTGGGAAAATGGTGTTGAAGCCCAGGTTAGCCATGATCATACTGAATGGTGGAACAGGCTCGATGGGCCAAATGGTCTACTCCTATTTCTTGTGTTCTTCTGTCTACCTTATCTAAACCTGTCCTAATCTTGTACCCCTCTATCAACACCCCCCCACCTCAATCTCCTTTGCTCTAAGGAAAACAACCCCAGCTTCTCCAACCTAACTTTGTAACTAAAATCCCTCATCCCTGGAACCATTCCGGTAAATCTCCTGCGAACCTTCTCAAGGACCCTCACATCCTTCCTAAAGGGTGGTGACCAGTACTGGACACAATACCCTAATTGGGGCCTAACCAGAGCTTTATAAAGGTTCGGCATATCTCCCCTGCTTTTGTACCCAATACCTCTGTTTATGAAGCCCAATCCCATTTGCTTTACTAACTGCACTCTTAATATGTCCTGTTACCTTCCAAGATCTGTCCACATGCACCTCCAGATCTCTCTGCTCCTGCACACTCTTTAGCATTGTGCCATTTAGTCCATATTGCCTCTCCCTATCCCTTCTGCCAAAATGCATCACCTCACACTTCTTTGTGTTAAATTCCATTTGCCACGTGTCTGACTATTTTGCCAGCCTATGTCCAGTTGCATTCAATGGTTCATCCGATTTCAGAAGCCTTAATTTTGTTAATAAACCTTTTATATGATATTTTGCCAAACATTTTCTTCAAATCCATATAAACAGCATCCATTAAGGAGATATTTCAGAATACCCAGAAAAGATACTTTGCAGTGGGAAAGAATGATGCTATGGGGAGGATTGACCATCCGTGGTTAATTAAGGAAGTTAAAGATAGTATCAAATGGAAAGAAAAAGCATAGAATTCCGTAAAGATGAACGGCAGGTCAAAAGATTGGACAGAATATCAGGAACAGCAAAGAATTACTAAAAGATTAATAAGAAAGGAGAAATTAGAGTACGAGAGAAAATTAGCTAGAAACATAAAACCAGGTAGCAAGGGTTTCTACAGGTATTTAAAAAGGAAAAGAGCAAGTAAGGTCAGTGTTGGTCCTCCAGAAAGTGAGAGTGGGAAACTAATACTGGAAAATGAGGAACTGGTGGATGAATTGAACAGATCCATTGGAGATGAGAAGAACGAGTGGTGATCTTACTAAAACATAGAAGATCCTGAGGGGACTTTGCAGGGTGGATGCTGAAAGGATGTTTCCCCATGTGAGAGAAACAATGGAGGGGACACAGTTTAAAAATAAAGGGTCTCCCATTTATGATAGAGATGAGACAACATTTTTCCTTTCAGAGGGTCATGAATCTTTGGAACTCTCTTCCCCAGAGAGCAGTGGAGGCTGGGTCAATGAATATTTTTAAGGCAGAGGTAGATAGATTTTTGACTAACAGGGGAGTCAAAGGGTATCAGAGGTAGGCAGAATGTGGAGTTGAGGTCACAATCAGATCAGCCATGATCATATTGGGTGTCAGAGCAGGCTCAAGGGACCGAATGGCCTATTCCTGTACCTAATTCATATTTTAGTATACTTGTATTGCATTCCCTTCATCAGCCTCTCCGCTACTTTATTAAAGAATTTAATTTGCTTCATCAAACATGATGTGACTTTTACAAATCCGTTCTGGCTCTCCTTAATTAACTCAAATCTTTCCAAGTGCCTGTTATTCTTTTTCACTTGAAGAATTCCCCTGACATGTATCACACACACTCCTTTTTTTGTTTCATCATAATCTCTATCTCCCTCGGCAGCCAAAGATCCTTAGCTTTGGTTCCCCTTCCTTTCACATTTTTTGGAATGTACCTAGCCTGTACCTGAAACATCTCCTCCTTAAAGATCCCCCATTGCTCCATTATAGATTTTCCTGTCAGTCTTTGGTTCTATTTTACTCTGGCTTTATCCCTCCTCATCCCATTGAAATTAGCCCTTTTCCCATTTAGACCATCTACTTTAGATTGTTGCTCGCTCTTCTCCATTATTAATCTAAACGCTATGATATAATGATCAATCTTATCCAAATGCTCCCCCACAGACACTTGGTCCCTTGGCCTACCTCATTCCCAGCACCAGGTCCAGCAATACCTCCTTTCTAGTTGGACTGAGAACATACTGATCAAGGAAGTTCTCCTGAACACATTTCATAAATTCTTCCCCCTCCTTAACCTTTACTCTAACATTATCCCCATCGATACTTGGATAATTAAAGTCCCCCCCCCACCAATATCACCACTTTGTAGTTTTTGCCCATCCCTGTCATTTCCCTGCAGATTTGTTCCTCTATCTCTCTCACTATTTGGATTCTATAGAATACCCCCCGTCATGTGATCATCCCCTTTTTGTTTCTGAACTCTAACCAAATAGATTCTGTCTTTTCCCCCTCATGGACATCCCCTCTTTCCAACACGACAATCTCTTCCCCAATCAGTACTATCACCTCAGCTCCCTTTTCTCCCTCCCTATCTTTTCTGAACACTTTGTATCCTTGAATATTAAGCACACAGTCCTCATCAATTTTTAGCCACATTTTCACTATTGTCACTTTTTCATATTCCCACAGGATTATTTGTGTTTGTAGCCCAGTAACCTTATTTTCTACACTTCATGCATTACTTTGTGTATGCCTCTGGTATCAGAATCCTGTAGCACTGTGCAACTGCGTCTGGCACCAGATCAATGTAGTACTGTATGACCGTATGTGATATCTGAACGGAGACGTACTGTGTGCCTTTGTCTTGTATCAGACCCCTGTAGTTCTTTCTACAGCATCTTCCAAAGCCCCGACCACTACCACCTCAAAAAACAAGGGCAGCAGATGGGAACACCACCGCCTGTGAGTTCTCCTCCAAGTCACTCATCATCTTGATTTGATATGTTTTGCTGTTCCTTTACTGTCGCTGGATCAAAATCCTGGAATTCCCTCCCCAACAGCACTGTGGGTGCATCTACACCACATGGACTGCAGCAGTTCAAGGAGGCAGCTCAGCACCACCTTCTCAAGGGCAATTGGAGATGGGCAATAAATGTTGGCCCAGCCAGTGACCCCAACATCCTGCGATTGAATATATTAAAAAAATGTCTGCACTGTCTCTGGTATCAGACTCTTGGATTGACTATAATGTATTTCATGCTATCAGGAGCTTCTGTTACCATGACTGCCTTTCTCAGCCTCCTGTAGTACTATGCAACTGTCTCTGGTATCAGAACCCTGTGGTACTGTGCAACTGTCTCTGGTATCAGAACCCTGTAGTACTGTGCGACTGCAATGTGACTGCCTCTGGTATCAGACCCCTGTGATGCAATGTGACTGTCTCTGCTAAGAGCCATCTCTGGTGTTTTGTGACTCTCTCTGGTATCAGCTCCCTGTGTACTGTGTGGCCGTGTTTTGCATCACACTCCTGTAGTAATACATATCTCTGGTTGGTATCGGACTGGTATCAGAATGTTACTAGTATCAGACTCCTGTATTGCTGCTATTTTGTCTAGCCCAGAATTAGAGCCCTGTAGCAATGTGTGATCGGCTTTTTGTGATGATTCCAATCTATCCCAGTCCGTGTCACCCACTGTAGTGCAGTTCATATCGCAGTCCATAATCCCAATTTGTATCCCAGTCTATATCCCATTCTATATTGCAATCTATATCCCAGTCTATATCTCAGACTGTATCCCAGTCAATAGTCCTAGTCTGTATTCCAGCCCTTATCCCAGCCTGTCCCTTAGTCAATATCACAGTGTATCTCCATTACTAAAATCCAGGCTTTATCCCAATCTATAACCCAAATTGTAGCTGAACTTGTATCCCAGTTTGTAGTTGTAACTCTGTCCTGTGCTCGGCAGGTTATTATCGGTAGTATATTTGATGTGGTTTGGACGATGATTCGCCCGGAGACGTCATTCGGGATTAGTGTACTTCGTGCACTGCGACTGCTCAGGATTTTTAAGGTCACAAAGTAAGTACGGATGAGAACAGTGACAGGTCTCAGACCCACACATATTGATGTTTGCTCCTCCTACTGATTCCCCAACATACTGGCACTTTCTGTCCACTGGTTCACACACACTGGCACCACCTCCTCAGTGTTTCCTCACACACTTATGCTAGCTTCAGCTGTATACACACACAGGCACCAGTTTCTCACTAGAGGCTATGATATGGTAACCATTGTTGAGGCATGGCTGCTAGGCGGTTACGTCAGATTTATAATATCGCCAGTAAAGATTGGGAAAATGGGAGAGTGAGAGGAGTGGCATCAGTGATTAAGGATGAAATCACTTCAATGAAATGAGAGAATAAAATGGGGGGTGAGCAAGTAGTGGAGACTTTATGGATGGAATTAAGAAATAGAAAAGGGTTTCAGTCAGTAGGGGGAGTTGTGTACAGGGCCCCTGATAGCAGCTGTGAAGTGGTAGATTGTATAAACACAGGGATTAGACAAGCATGTAGTAAAGGCAGAGTGGGTTTAATGGGGGATTTTAACTTCCATACAGATTGCGGTAACCAAACAAACAATTGTTAGAAAGGGAGTGAATTTCTAGACTGTATTCAGAGTCACTTTCTGCAGCAATATGTCTCTGAGCCAGCAGGGGGCAGGTCGTATCAGATTTAATAATAAGGAATGAGGCACATTTCATGAACAGCCGGATGATGTGTGAACATTTATATATTGATATCTTAATATAATCGATTCAATGCAGTGTCTGAAAGGAGGAAATGTGAAACAACCACTAAGACTCTAGCTTTAGCTAAGGCTGGCTTCAATTGGATGAGGCAGAGGCAGTCCACAATAAACTGAGCAAATCTGTTAATGGGGAAAATGACAGAAGATCAGTGAGAGGTGTTCAAAAAAAGAATTTAATGTGATACAGAACCAGTTAATACCCCTAAGGGACAAGAGCTCTACTTACCCAAAAATACAGCCATGGAAAACTGGGGAGGTAAAAGACAACATAAAACTAAAAGAAAAAGCAGACAAAATTGCAAAAAATAGCACAGACCCTGGTGAATGGGAAAGATACAGAGAAGAGTAATGAATATCTAAACAGATAGTAAGAGGCACAAAATAAAACTTGCAAGGGAATTAAAATCAACACAAAATCCATTGGCAATCCTGTGAGGAAAAGAGGGTGGTCAGGAGGAATGTGGGATACTTGAAAAGTGAGCATGGTGATATTGTCAATGAAAGTAAGGAAATGGTGGGCATGTTGAATAATTATTTACCCTGCATCAATATTTATAGGAGAGGAAGTGATCAATATATCAGACATCCCAAGGGAACTAATATTGAATCAGGGACAGGACCTCAACATTAATGTGTTGTTTAATGTTGTATGAGCCTGCATACCATTGTAATGTAAAGGTACTAAGCAGAGCCAGAGTTAATGTGGGACTGGAGAATAGCACCACCCACAGTATGATGTATAGAGTCACATGATAATAGACTGTGAGATCAGTCTAGAAAGAACACTCTGGAAGCAGCATGCATGGAGAAACAGCACCATGTATGAGAGTAACCTGGGATCTATAAATAGTTAAAAGTTAACAATAAAGGGTACATGTTTAAATATATAAGTCTCAAGATTTCATCACTGAGATTCCTAAAGAACACGTATTACAACATGGTTGGCAACAGTGGGATAGCAGCGCTATCAGCACAGTACAACACGGTTGGCAGTTGGTCCCTTCTACAAGACATCACATCAGAGAGAGTACCGTAACCTGACATGGTGATCTGTGCTGATATGAAAGGTGGCAGCATGAACCTGGAACAGTATCCCAAGGTATGAAAAACTCAAAGCAACTGAAGCCCAACTAGAGAGATGTGCACCTAAGAAGAAAACTTGAAGAAAAAGTTGAGGAAGCTTTACTACAGACTTGGAAGTGAAGAATCCACCAGAGTGAGCAGAAATCCATTACAGAAATCATAAGCACCTGAGTTCATGAAATGGTGAGCAAAAATGCAAAAAAAAAAGCTGTACTTGCATTTTAAAATAGGTGGCAGTCTCAAGGGCTCAGCATCTAGAGGACAGCTGAAAGAGAGCAGCAAGTATAAAACAAGAGCCAAAAATAAAACCTGAAGAAAAGTCTGGTAAAGTTAAGTAGAGAATACTGTGGAACACAGTAAGAAAAAAAGAAAAAAAGCCTGCAGAGTTTCAGGGAAAGGGAATCCTTTTCAGTTGGGTTCATGTCTTCTTGCACAGCGCAAAATGCAAAAATCTTAGTTTTAAAAGCATTCTAAATTAGCAGGAAATAGCTTCAAATACTGACTCTGCCAAGGGCAACATGAGACTCCAGAGAGAGAGGGCAATTCCCAATAAAGTGCCAAGGGCAACAAAAGACTCCAGAGCGAGGGAGAGAGATGGCAGTGCAGAGTGAACAGATGGCTGTGAATGAAGGAAAGCTATCTGAGGTAGTCAAAAAGAAGAAAAACATGCAAAAACTAAATTAAGCTATTCTTCAGGAAAATGTTCACATCAGAGTTGAACTGGAAGATTTGAAATGCAATATTCAAGCTGAGTATATACCTTTGAAAACAAACAATAAACTGAAGTCTCCAATGAACCAAGCTGTTCAAGTTCTGAACAAACAAATTTCAGAGATGAGAAAATAATGACCCTCAATTCCATAGTTGGCAAATCAAAGTAAGAGTTGGAAAAACTCAAGCAAATGTACAACCAGGCAAAACAGCAGCCAGAAAAAGCATGCAGAGAAGAATCAGTTTATAGCTATGGAAAGACATGAAGAACTAAAAAGGACATTCAATATTACTCCAGAAAAAGCTGTGATGGAACTATCAGTAGCAACAAAACAATCCACTCAAACCCAGAGTGAGCTGGCAAGAGGTGAACAAGACAATACACAGCTGAATAAACAATTGATTGTCCTTCAGGATGAATTGCAAAAGGAATGCATAAGTGTAAAAAATTTATGAGGGGAATAGATAGAGTGTACAGGATAAAATTGTTTCCCTTGGTGGAGAATTCTAGAACCAGGGGACATAGATTCAAGATAAGTGGCAGAAGGTGTAGGGGGGACATGAGGAAGAACTTTTTTACGCAGAGGGTAGTGAGTGTCTGGAATTCGCTGCCCAATTTGGTGGTAGAGGCAGAAACTTTAAACGCTTTTAAAAAGTACCTGGATCTGCACCTAAAGTGCTGCAAGCTGCAGGGTTATGGGCCGGGTGCAGGAAGGTGGGATTAGAAAGGCCACCTGGGTGTCCTTGGGCTGGCATGGACAAGATGGGACGAATGGCCTCCTCCTGTGCTATAACTTTTCTATAGTTCTAACCATTCAGCAACAGGAAGAAATGAAGACTGTCTTAAACAGCAGAGTGGAAGCACAGCAGAAGAGACTCGAGGTGACTCTGATGAATTACAGGAATATCAAAGTGAAACAAGTGAGCTTCACAAAGAAAAGGAAAACCTATTGACAAACCTTCACATAGTCTAAGAATCCTTTAGGACAAAGTTTATTCCTTTGGAAAATTATGGAGAGAAGGAAAATGAATGGAACATCACTCTGAACAAACTGAAGAACCAGTTGGCAGAGAAGACTCAGCAATGTTCAATATTCCAGGAGGACAGACTGAAGAGCTGAAGTAGCAGTTCAATGGAAAAGAGGAGGCATTGAAAGGAAAAGCCGTAGAACTTTCCAAACTGAGTGGACAATGAGGTCATGAATTGCAACACATTAAGACTTTGCTGGAGACAGATCTGGCCAACAGTGAATCAAAAATTAAAAATGAGGACAAATTTTGTTGTAGGCAGAGAAAGAAAAGACAGAAATGAGATTGGAAAATGTAAAACTGACACTGAAGCACAAGGCACTAGAGGAAAGAACAGTGGATGTCTCAGATGTACTGAGAACCATTGAATTGAATGAGAAGATTCATAAACTTGGAAGCTGATATGAAAATAAAGTAGCACACAAATGTTTGTCTGAGATTGTGAAACAAGTGTAAATGAAGGTTCCATTTGCAAAATGTATGCATCCAGTGAGAACATGGTGGACACGATGGGAAAAGGAAATTTGAATCCACCCTAGGAATGAACGGAGTGAACATTCCCCTTGGAAGGAGTGGGACAAACCCGCAGTGTTCATGAAAAGCAGATGTGTTGTTAATAAAGAGAAACACAACTTGAAGGAGCAGAAAAGGTGAATCAAATGGAGATAGCCAAGTACCAGAAACAGTACAACAACCAAGTGAGACAGACCCAGATGTAGAAGAACTGTCAAACCTCAAGACCATCTGAATTTATAAAGTCAGTGACTTGAGATGGGGGAGCAGGGATAGCAAGTAATGATTGTATTACAAATAGATATATTCCATTAGAAAGAAAAGTTTTCTTTCAAGAAGAAGGTGGGATGTTGTATGATGTTATGTGTCTGTGTGCCATTATAATGTAATGGTGCTTGCAAGGCAAAGGTTAATGTGGGATTGAAACATAGCACCACCCACGGTATAGAGCCACATGTTAATGGACTGAAAGAACAGTCTAGAGAGAACACTCCAGAACCAGCCTGCATGGAGGTTACAGCACCATATATGACAGTAACCTGAGATCTATAAATAGATAAAAGGTTAACAATAAAGTGTTCATGTTTACAATGCAGCTCTCAAGATCTCATCATTAAAACATCTAAAGAACCCAGAGTACAACATAATGTAAACAACATAGCAGTGATGGAGAAAATAATGATACTAAAGAGTGATGAACCCCCAGGATCAGATGGGTTCCATTCCTGGGTTTTAAAGGAAGTAGGTGGGAACATTGTAGATGTCTGAACTATAATCTTCCAAAGTTCTCATGATTGGAAATTGGAAAAATTGTACATGTCACTCTTCTACTTAAGAAAGGTGAGAAAGGGAAACTGGGGCATTATAGACAGTTAGCTTAACATCAGTTGTCGGGGAGTTACTGGAGGCCATAATTAAGGCTAAGGTGACTGAACACATGGAGAGTTTTCAGCTGATCAGAGAGAGCCAGCGTAGATCTGTAACGGGTGTGTTATATCTGACCAAACTGCTGGAACTTCTTAAAGAGGTCACTGAAGTAATGGACAGGGAAATGTCTCTGATAGTCTTTATATGGACTTTTAGAAGGCATTTGCTGAAGGCCCTCATAAAAAACTAGAAAAACTCAGCAGGTCTGGCAGCTTCAGCGGAGAAGAACAAAGTTGACATTTTGAGTCCTCATGACCCTTCAACAGAAGGATTCATTGACTTTGGAGCAAGTGGAGTAAAGGCTTACCAGATGATAGCTGAACTCTAAGTGTTTAAATCATGAAGAGACATTAAACACAATAGGGTTGTATTCCTTGGAATTTAACTAGTTAAAGGGTAATTTCCTCAAAGTTTTCAAAATATTAAGGAGACCAGATAGAGAGAAACTCATACTGTTGTTTCATAAGTTTCAGACTAAAGGGCAAATTATAAAAATTAGAGCCAGACTCCATTGAGGAGCCAGCTTCAGAAACACTTCTACATGGAAAGGATAGCAGAAGTTTGGAACTCTCTTCTACAAACATCAATGAATCTATCTAAAACTGAGATTGATAGATTTTTGTTATCCAAAGGCCTGGGGCAAAGGGTTACTACATGGAGTTCAGACATTGAGCAGTCATTGAATGGTGGAATAGACTCAAGCAGCTAAATGGTGTACTCCTGCTCCTATTTCTCACACGCTGACACCAGTTTCTCACTGGATTCTCAACCACACTGGCACCAGATTCTTGCTGCCTCCCCAACACATGACATCAGCTCCTTGCTGCTTCCTGACAGACACTGAAACCTCCTGACAGACACTGACATCAGCTCCTCGCTGCTTCCTGACAGACACTGAAGCCAGCTCCTCGCTGCTTCCTGACAGACACTGAAACCTCCTGACAGACACTGAAACCAGCTCCTTGCTGCTTCCTGACAGACACTGAAACCAGCTCCTCGCTGCTTCCTGACAGACACTGAAACCTCCTGACAGACACTGAAACCAGCTCCTCGCTGCTTCCTGACAGACACTGAAACCAGCTCTTCGCTGCTTCCTGACAGACACTGAAACCAGCTCCTCGCTGCTTCCTGACAGACACTGAAACCAGCTCCTCGCTGCTTCCTGACAGACACTGAAACCAGCTCCTCGCTGCTTCCTGACAGACACTGAAACCAGCTCCTCGCTGTTTCCTGACAGACACTGAAACCAGCTCCTCGCTGCTTCCTGACAGACACTGAAACCAGCTCCTCGCTGCTTCCTGACAGACACTGAAACCAGCTTCTCGCTGCTTCCTGACAGACACTGAAACCAGCTCCTCGCTGCTTCCTGACAGACACTGAAACCAGCTCCTCGCTGCTTCCTGACAGACAGACACATGCTGGCACCAGCTCTGTGTTTTTTATGATTTCCTCTGTGCTGTGCTGATCTCTGTTAATGCCCTCACTTGTTGTTTCTCAGGTACTGGGCCTCCTTGCGGAACCTGGTAGTTTCCTTAATGAGTTCAATGAAATCCATCATCAGCCTCCTCTTCCTCCTGTTCCTCTTCATCGTTGTGTTTGCTCTGCTGGGAATGCAGCTGTTTGGTGGTCAGTGAGTATCACCTGCACAGTTTGTTCGTTGATAGATCAGCCCAGCTTGGTCCACTCTACTCGCTGTTTTAATTTTAAGATGTCGAAATGCAAGATGTGATTGTTTCATCACAAGGGCTGCATCAGACCATTTCACCTCTTCATTTCCACGGCAGATTCAACTTTGAGGATGGGACCCCGCCAACCAACTTTGACACCTTTCCTGCAGCAATCATCACAGTGTTTCAGGTATGAGGAAGCAACGCATTAAATCCGAACCATAACCATGTGTGAATGGTGAGATCAAAGAGGTGAGAGGGAATTGCAGAAGGAAGCAAATGTACAATTCGGGAATTTGGCTGATGAACAAAATTCTCCCTTTGTGTGTGACACTTGTGTTATATACGTGTAGCCAAGTAACACCAGGACAGTGAGTAGTGATGATATTTAACACTGGACAGTGAATGGTGAGGATATGTAACACCAGTCAGTGAGTGCTGGAGATGTTTAATACTAGCTAGTAAGTGGTGAAGAAATTTAGCACAAGACAGTGTGTAGCGAAGTTGTTTAAAACGAGTCAGTGAATGGTGCAGAAGTTTAACACTAGACAGTGACTGGTGAAGATGTTTAACACTAGGCAGTGAGTGGTGAATGCTTTTAACACTGGACAGTAACTGGAGAAGATGTTTAAAACTGTACAGTGACTGGTGAAGATGTTAAACAACATAGTTTGTAGTTAAGATGTTTAACACTCGTCAATGATTGATGAAGATGTTTAACACTAGGCAGCGAGTGGTGAGAATGTTCAATACTAGATATTGACTGGTGAAGATGTTTAACACTAGGCAGTAAGTTGTGAGGGTGTGTAATGCTGGACAGTGAATGGTGGAGATGTTTAACACTAGACATCAAGACATGAAGATGTTTAACACCAGTGAGTGAGTGGTGAAGATGTTTGACATTAGACAGTGAGTGGTGAAGATACATAATAATAGTCAGTGACTGGTAAAGATAATTAGCATGAGCCAGTGAGTGCTGAAGAGGTTTAAGACTAGAAAATGAATGGTGAAGATATTTAACACCAGACAGTGAGTGATGAAGATTTTTAACACCAGATAGTAAATAGTGAAGACGTTTAACACTCGTCAGTGAGGGATGAAGATGTTGAACATCAGATAGTATGTAGTAAAGATGTTTAACACTAGTCATTTAGTGGTGAAGATGTTTAACACTAGACTGAGAGTGGTGAAGTGGTTTAACACTACACAGCGAGTGAAGATGTTTAACACTAGTCAGTGAGGTGAAGATATTTAGCACTAGATAGTGAGTGGTGGAGATGTTTAAAACTAGTTAGAGAATGGCAAAGATGTTTAAAACCAGTCAGTGAGTGGTAAGGATGTTTAACACTAGTCAGTGAGTGGTAAAGAGGTTTAAGACTAGAAAACTAGTGGCAAAGATGTTTACGCTAGACAGTGAGAGTTGAAAATGTTTATCACCAGTCAATGAGTGGTGAAGATTTTTTAAACTAATCAGTATGTGGTGAAGATGTTTAACACTAGTCAGTGACTGGTGAAGATATTTAATACCAGGCGGTGCCTGGTGCAGATGTTTAACACTAGTTAGTGACTGGTGAAGATGCTTAATACTAGAATGAGTCATGACGATGCTTAAAACTAGCCAGTGAATGGCAAAGATGTTTAACACTAGTTAGTGAGTGGTGAAGAAGCTTAGCACTAGACAGTGACTATGGAAGATTTTAATATCAGACAGTGAGTGATGAAGATGTTTAACATTAGGCAGTGAGTGGTGAAAATATTTAGCTTTAGACAATGACTTTAGAAGATGTTTTAACAGTCAACAGTGAGTGATGATGATTTTTTGCATTAGTCAGTGAGAAGTGAAGATATTTAACATGAGGCAGTGATTGGTGAAGATGTTTAACATGAGGCAGTTTGAGGTGAAGATGTTTAACACTAGACAATAAATGTTGAAGATGTTTCACACCAGACAGTGAGTAGTGAAGATTTTTAACACCAGATAGTATGTAGTGATGACGTTTAACACTCAGTGAAGGGTGAAGATGTTTCACACTAGTCATTTAGTGGTGAAGGCGTTTATCACAGTGAGTGTTGAAGATGATTAACACCAGACAGTGCCTGGTGAAGATGGTTAACACCAGACAGTAACAGAATTACCTGGAAAAACTCAGAAGGTCTGGCAGCATTGGCGGAGAAGAAAAGAGTTGACGTTTCGAGTCCTCTTGACCCTTCAACAGAACTGAGTTCTGCTGAGTTCTGTTAAAGGGTCATGAGGACTCGAAGTGTCAACTCTTTTCTTCTCTGCCGATGCTGCCAGACCTGCTGAGTTTTTTCAGGTAATTCTGTTTTTGTTTTGGATTTCCAGCATCCGCTGTTTTTTGTTTTTAACATCAGACAGTGCCTGGTGAAGATGGTTAACACCAGACAGTGCCTGGTGAAGATGGTTAACACCAGACCATGAAAGGTTAAGGAGTGACTGGTTCCCACATGGAAACCCCATTTCTGCTTCGAACTGTGACCCGGGTGTTGGAACAATGGTTTTTTGTTCTTTACCATTATTTCATTGTTTGATTTCTTCCCTTATTAGATTTGTCTCTGCAGCCTAACTCTTCTTCCTTCAGATTTTAACAGGTGAGGATTGGAATGAGGTGATGTACAACGGGATAAAATCACAGGGAGGTGTGAAATCGGGAATGTGGTCATCTGTGTATTTTATTGTCCTGACTCTCTTTGGAAACTGTATCCTTTTACTGGGTTCAATGTCCTGTTCTCTCTGGTCTTTATTTTATGTGCTTGGCTGTATCCATGTTGCACTCACTTGCTTGGCGCTCTTTCTAAAATATGGACAGGCTGACAAGCTTGCTAGCGTGAGAGAAATTTCTAGAATTTTCTTCAAACTGCATTGATTGCTCACTGATTCAGAGTGCACTGCCTTAAGATTGCTAGTGGTAGAGGCAGCATCGAACTGATAGGCCACAGAGTCATGATAACCATACCATTGAAGGCACCAGTCTAAAACATTGCCCAAAATTAGTTGGAGAATTGACACCTCACAGTCTGCCATGTTAGAGTTTTCTTGCACCTTTAAGATTGAATAATGTTTTGCATCACGCACTGCTGGAGGTTTGACCTGATAAATGCCAAGGGATATCTGAGAGCTCGGTGACTGCTACAACCAACTTCTGACTCCTTTATCAAGGAGATGTATGGATTGATAATCAAAAGGAGGAACAATAGAAAAGGAAGTAGGGTGAATTAGAGACAAAGCAGGTTCAAAAGGATAAATAAAAATAAATAGCCACATGGTAGTACCGAACCTGGCTATTGTTGAAGTTTTTTGTCTTGCATGCATCAGGACAGATTTTAAAATGAAGACACAATGGAAGGAACAGCCTCTGCTGGTCATAAATTTCAACTATCCTGTTCTGTGATGTGCTTGAAAAGTATATGTGATGGATTTGGTCCATTCCAATTCTCAGTTGTTCTTTGTTGCACCTGCTTCATGCTCTGTAAAAGGGTGTAGTGCTGACCAATCAATGCCCCGGATGGATGCTGCCTGTAGAAATCAGCTTCCGCTGTTATCACATGAGATTCCGGGATTTATGCCGGAGTTTAGGGAATCATGATCGACAGGGCCGTTGAAACTCCATGGCAGCCATGCTTCCTGCTGTTTGGCATCTGATCCAACAGTTTGTTAAGCAGAGCCCAGTCCTCAAAGGTTAACCAGGTATTGCTTTGCCACTGCCTGTAATAAGGTGGAACCTTTCCAGTAAGAACTGTCATTGTCTGCTCAGGTGGATAGAGTGTGATAGGACACAGTTCCTCTCTTCCTTAACCCTACTGTAAAGATACCTTGCTGAATGTTTTCTTGGCTATTGCTGTCGATAATCTGGCAAATGCCCAGGAATTAACAAAGGTACAATAATCACATTTCTCTATTGGTATTACTGTCTGCTTTGAATCAACTGGATCAAATTCGGGAACATAGATTACACAGAAACTAAGGCCATTCAGCCCTTTGAGCCTACAATATGAAATGCAATTCAGTATAATCATGGCTGATTCTCTATCTCAATGCCATATTCCCACTTTCTTTCCATACCCCTTGATGCCCCTAACATCCAAAAAATTATCAATTTCTTTCTTAAATGTACTCAGTGACCCAGCCTCCACAGCCTCTGTGGTAGAGAATACCACAGGTTCACCACCCTCTGAGTGAAGAACTATTTCCTCATCTCAGTCCTAAATGACCTGCCCCATATCCTGAGACTGTGACCCTAGTCCTAGACTCCCCAACCAGGGGAAACATCCTCTCTGTCTAGCTCTGTTACATTTAATACGTTTCAATCAGATCCCCTCTCATTCTTCTAAACTCGAGTGAATACAGGCCCAGTCAAACCAACCTCTCCTCATACGACAGTCCTGCCATCCCTGGTATCAGCCCAGTGAACCTTCCCTGCACTTCCTCTGTGGCAAGTATATCCTTTCTTAGGTAGGGAGACCAAAACTGCACACAATATCCCAGGTGTGGTCTCACCAAGGCCCTGTATAACTGCTTCTGAACTCAAATCCTCTTACAAGGAAGGCCAACATACCATTCGCCTTCCTAATTGCTTGCTGCACCTGCCTGTTTACTTTCATTGACTGGTGTACAAGGACACCCAGATCCCTTTGTACATCCACATTTCCCAATATATCACCATTTAAATAATACTCTGCCTTTCTGTTTTTCACACCAAAATGTCTCACTTCACATTTATCCACGTTATACTGCATCTGCCATGTATTTGCCCACACAAACAACTTGTCTAAATCGCCCTGAAGCCTCCTTGCATCCCCCTTACAACCTCAGCCAATTCTGTGTCATCAGCAAACTTGGAAATATTGCATTTGGTTTCCTCATCCAAGTAATTTATATATATATTGTGTATAGCTGGGGCCCAAGCACTGATCCATGTGGTACCCCACTAGTCACCTCCTGCCATCCGGAAAAAGACCCATCTATTCCCACTCTGTTTCCAGTCTGTCAACCAATTCTCAATCCATGCCAGTATATTACCCTCAATCCCATGTGCTTTAATATTGCCCTCTAGCTTCTTATGTGGGACCTTATCAAAAGCCTTCTTGAAATCCAAATACACCACATCTACTGCTTCTTCCTTATCTATTTTATTAGGTACATCCTCAAAAAACTCTAGTCAATTAATTAAGCATGATTTCCCTTTCATAAACCCATGCTGACTTTGTCTAATCCCGTTAATGCTTTCCAAGTGTTCTGTTACCACGCCTTTCATAAAAGCCTCTAGCATTTTTCCCACTACTGATGTTAGGCTGACTGGTTTGTAATTCTATTTTTTTCTCTCTCTCTCCTTTTTAAATAGTGGGGTTACATTTGCCACCCTCCAATCTGTAGGAACTGCCCCAGGGTCCATAGAATTTGGGAAGATGCCCACCAATGCATCCAATATTTCCAGGGCCACTTCCTTTAGTACTCTGGGATGTAGAATATGAGGCCCTGGGGATTTTTCAGCCTTTAAGGCCATTAATTTCTGTAGACTAAGATATGTGTTCAATTCTTCTGCCATTTCTTTGTTTCCCATTATAATTTCCCCTGTTTCTGACTCTAAGGAACCTATATTTGTCTTTGTTAATCTTTTTCTCTTCATATATTTATAGATGCTTTTACAGTCAGTTTTCATGTTCCCTGCAAGTTTACTCTCATACTCCCTTTTCCTCTTCTTGATCAATCTTTTTGTCCACTTTTGCTGAATTCTAAACTGCTCCCAATCCTCAGGCTTGCTGCTTTTTCTGGTAATTGTATATGTCTTTGGATCTAATACTATCCTTAATTTTTTTGTAAGCCATGGTTGAGCCACCTTTCTGGTTTTATTTTTGCATCAGACAGGAATGAATAATTGTTGTAATTCATGCATATGTTCCTTAAATATTAGCCATTGTCTATCCACTGTCAATCCTTTTAGTAAAGTTGCCCAATCCTTCATTGCCAACTCACGCCTCATGCCCTCGTAGTTCCCTTTATTTAGATTCAGGACCCTAGTTTCCAATTCAACTTCTTCACTCTCCATCTTAATGAACAATTCTATCATTTTATGGTTGCTCTTTCCCAAGGGACGCCGCACAACAAGATTGTTAATTAATCCTTTCTCATTGCACAATACCCAGTCTAAGATAGCCTGCTCTCTAGTTGGTTCCTCAATGTATTGGTCTAAAAAACCATCATGTCCACACTCCAGGAAATCCTCCTCCACAGGTTTATTACTAGTTTGGTTTGTCCAATCTATATGTAGATTAAAGTCATCCATGATTACAGCTAAACCCTTATTGCATGAGTCTCTAATTTCCTGCTTAATGCCTTTCCTTACATCTCCATTACTATAGGGGCCTATAGACAACCCCCACCAATGTTTTCTGCCCCTTGTTGTTTCGTTATTCTCCCCAAACAGATTCCATATCATAATTTCCTGAACCAATATCCTTCTTCACTATTGCATTGATTTCCTCCTTTACTAACAATGCTACCCCACCTCGTTTCCCTATTTGTCTGTCCTTCCTAAATATTGAATACCTCTGGATGTTCAGTTCCTATCCTTGGTTACCCTGCAGCCTCCGAAATTGCATCTATATTATAACTGTTTAAATCTATTTGCACTATTAATTCATCTACCTTATTGTGAATGCTCTGGGCATTAAGATACAATGCCTTTAGACTTGTCTTTTTAACCTTGTTAGTCATCTTAGCTTTATTTTGCACTATGACCCCATTTGTTTCTCACCCTTAGTTTTTCTGCCGTCCACTTTTGCTTCTTACTTTTCTGTCTTTTGTTTCTATCCTTTTCTCCCCCCTCCTGTCTCCCTGTTCAGGTTCCCATCCCCCTGCCATTCTAGTTTAAACCCTCCCTGGCAGCATGAGCAAACACAACCCCCCCCCCCCCCCAACACCAACGAGGACATTGGTCCTGGTCAGCCACCAGGGTCATGTGTCATGTTCCTTGATAAGGCGAGAGTACACAGTTGGAGAACTTGATGCCACAATGTCAGAGGTTCAGCACTTGAGGGAGTGCTGCACTGTCAAGAGCATCAGTACAGAGGGAACGCTGCAGTGTCAGAGGGTCAGTGCTGGCGGAGTGCTGCATTGTTGGAGGGTCAGTACTGAGGGAGTGCTGCACTGTTGAAACATCAGTACTGAGGGAGTTCGACACTTTCGGAGGGTCAGTCTTGAGGGTGTGCTGCATTGTGGGAGGGTCAGTTCAGAGGGAGCGCTGAACTGTCATAGAGTCAGTACTGAGGGAGTACTGCGCTGTCAGAGGGTCGGTACTGAGGAGCACTGCATAAATGGAGGATAATTACTGTGGGAGAGCTGCACTGTCGGAGAGCCAGTACTGACAGAGCGCTGCACTTTGGAGGGTCAGTACTGAGGGAGCGCTGCACTGTCAGAGGGTCAGTACTGAGGGAGTGCTGCACTGTCAGAGGGTCAGTACTGAGGGAGCGCTGCATTGTCAGAGGGTCAGTACTGAGGGAGCGCTGCACTGTCAGAGGGTCAGTACTGAGGGAGTGCTGCACTGTCAGAGGGTCAGTACTGAGGGAGCGCTGTACTGTCAGAGGCTCAGTACTGAGGGAATGCTGCACTGTCAGAGGGTCAGTACTGAGGGAGTGGTGCACTGTTGGAGGGTCAGTACTGAGGGAGTGCTGCACTGTCAGGTGGCAATGACTGATGGATTGCTGTATTATTATACAGGGAAAACTGAGGTAATGCAGCACTGTTGGAAGTGCTGTCTTTCACATGAGATAGTAAATGGAAGTCCTGTGAGCCCTCTTGGGTGGATTTAAAAGATGCCATGGAAGTATTGGAAAAGAGGAGCTTCCGATTTTGGAAGAGCTCTCCCTGAGTTCCTTGCTGAATATCTATCCTTGAGCCGCCATTGCCGAAACAAATGACCCGGTCATTATCACATTGTTGTCTGTGGAATCTTGCTGTGCCAAATTTAGCTGCCACACTTCCTGCAACACAGGATGACTACGCTTCAGAAAGAATTTCTTTGTCTGTTCATTGCATTAATGCAGTCTGAGGATGTAAGCTACACAACAGAAATACCCATTCTTTCTGAAGGAATGAACATTTCTGTCTGGGCCACGAATGTGCAGAATCCTGATCAAACGCTGGGGTTCCAAGGCCTGTCAAAGGTTTGCAAAGACATTGGAATGAATCACTGTTTTCCATCTCTTTCCTAGGAGGAGCAGGAAGAGGAGGAAGCCATCAACCAGAAGCATGCACTGCAGAAAGCCAAGGAAGTCAGTCCCATGTCAGCCCCTGGGTTCCCCTCCACAGAGTGAGTGCAAATAACACACTTGGCACCAAAACTGGAGTCTAAGTTAATTGGACAGATGGATGCAAGGTGGGACAGTGAGAAGAACAAAGAACAAAGAAAAGTAAAGCTCAGGAACAGGCCCTTTGGCCCTCCAAACCTGTGCCAATCAAATTGCCCGTCAAACTAAAACATCTTGCACTTCCGGGGTCCATATCCCTCTATTCCCATCCTATTCATGTATTTGTCAAGCTGCCTGTTAAACACCACTATTGTACCTGCTTCCACCACCTCCTCTGGCAGCGAATTCCAGACACTCACTATCCTCTGCATAAAAAACTTGCCCCACACATCTCCTCTATAGTTTTCTCCTCTCACCTTAAATCTATGTCCCCTAGTAATTGACTCTTCCACCCTGGGAAAAAGCTTCTGACTATCTACTCTGTCCATGCCACTTGTAATTTTGTAAACTTCTATCAAGTCGCCCCTCAATCTCCGTTGCTCTAGTGGGAACAATCCGAGTTTCTCCAACCTCTCTGCCATTCCTTGAATTCCCAACCAATATTCCACTCTCAAACTTCACCAACTATTAATTATACTGGCAAGGTGAAGGGGCAGGGCAAGACATTCTTAACTGATGGCACACTTGGCTTCCCAAAGTCTTTATTTTGGAGCTGAGGGAGGGAAGGCAATAGCTACAGATTGGAGGCACCACGAGGGAATATATGGAAAATTGAGGGATGTTGTAATAAAATTTCTTACAACTCAGTGAGATGTAGGAACAAGGAAATTTGTAGAATGTGAATACTTAGGCCCAGGAAGTGACAGGGGAGAACACCCAAGAATCAAAAGAAGAGAGAAAGAGACATTTAAGGAATGAGAGACCGTGAGAGAGAGCGATAATAGAAGGCTTGTCCAAGACACAGCCTATGGGCCAGTTTGCAGCTCCAGAAAACATTCTACGTGGCCCTCTGTTCAAAATGATGGTAAGATGGGTAAGTGAAGTTGAAGATTCTGCAGAGGGCTGCTCCTTCAATCATGGGCCACTATTCTCCCACTATTCTGCCTATCAGCAGCAAATGTCAGAGAGAAACAGTCTCTGATTTGATGAGCAGCGATCAGTGGCAGCAATAAGTATACTGGGGGAAGAGAGGATTATCCCGGGGTGAGAGAGAGAGAGAGAGAGAGAGACAGCAGTGCCCAGAGGGAGAGAGAGAAGCTACATGGCTTTGGGAGAAAGTGAGAGACGCTAAAGGACATTTAGGGGTTGGGGTGGATAGAGCTAAAGAGGCTGCAGGGCCCAGGGGAAGAGAGCGAGTGGCTGTGGGGGCCTTGGGGAGGAGATAGAGAGAGAGTGGATGTGAGGCCGAGGAGAGAGAGAGAAGCTGTGGGGCCCAGGAGAGAGAGAGAGAGGTTGTGGGGCCCAGGAGAGAGAGAGAGAGAGAGAGAGAGAGGAGAGAGAGAGAAAAAGAGTGTCTGTGAGGTCCAGGAGAGAGAGGGAGAGAGGCAGTGGGGCCTTCAGGAGAAGAGATAGAGTGGCTGTGGGTGTGGGGGAGGAGAGATAGAGTGGCTGTGCGGGCAAGGAGAGAGAGAGAGAGTGGCTGTGAGACCCAGGAGAGAGAGAGAGAGAGAGAGAGAGAGTCTGTGGGGCCCAGGAGAGAGAGTGGCTGTGGGGCCCAGGAGAGAGAGATAGAGAGACAGAGACAGTGGCTGTGGGGCCCAGGAGAGAGAGAGAGAGAAAGAGAAAGAGTGGCTGTGGGGCCCAGGAGAGAGAGAGAGAGAGAGTGGCGGTGGGCCTTCAGGAGAAGAGATAGTGGCTGTGGGGCATGGGGGAGGAGAGATAGAGAGAGTGGCTGTGGGGTCCAGAAAAGAGAGAGAGAGCGAGAGTTGCTTTGGGGCTGAGGAGAGAGAGAGGCTGTGTGGCCCAGGAGAGAGAGAGAAAGAGTTAGAGGCTGTGGGGCCGAGGAGAGAGAGAGAGAGAGAGGCTGTGGGGCGTGGGGGAGGAGAGATAGGGAGAGTGGCTGTGGGGTCCAGAAAAGAGAGAGAGAGAGAGAGAGAGAGTTGCTTTGGGGCTGAGGAGAGAGAGAGGCTGTGTGGCCCAGGAGAGAGAGAGAAAGAGAGAGTGAGTGGCTGTGGGGCCCAAGAGAGAGAGAGAGAGAGACAGAGATTGGCTATGGGGCCCAGAGGAGAATGAGAGAGAGAGAGTGGCTGTGGGGCCCAGGGGAGAGAGGGAGAGTGAGAATGGCTGGGGGTCTCAGGAGAGAGAGAGAGAGAGAAAGAGAGTGGCGGTGGGGCCTTCAGGAGGAGAGATAGAGTGGCTGTGGGGCATGGAGGAGGAGAGATAGAGAGAGTGGGTGTGGGGCCCAGGATTGAGAGAGAGAGAGAGTGGCTGTGGGGCCCAGGGGAGAGAAAGAGAGAGCGGCTGTGGGGCCCAGGAGAGAGAGAGAGAGAGAGAGAGGCTGTGGGGCCCAGGAGAGAGAGAGAGAGAGAGGCTGTGGGGCCCAGGAGAGAGAGAGAGAGAGAGAGAGGCTGTGGGGCCCAAGAGAGAGAGACAGAGAAAGAGATAGAGGCTGTGGGGCCCAGGAGAGAGAGAGAGAGAGTTGCTTTGGGGCCTAGGAGAGAGAGAGAGAGTGTCTGTGGGGCCCAGGAGAGAGAGAGAGAGAGCAAGTGTGGCTGTGGGGCCCAGGGGAGAGAGTGAGAGAGAGAGAGAGAGAGAGACAGTGCCTGTGGGGCCCAGGAGAGAGAGTGAGGGAGAGAGTGGCTGTGGGGCTGAGGAGAGAGTGTGAGGGAGAGACAGTGGCTGTGGGGCCCAGGGGAGAGAGGGAGAGTGAGAGTGGCTGGGGGGCCCAGGAGAGAGAGAGAGAGAGAGAGGCTGTGGGGCCCAGGAGAGAGAGAGAGAGAGAGAGGCTGTGGGGCCCAGGGGAGAGAGAGAGAGTGAGAGTGGCTGTGGGGCCCAGGAGACAGAGAGAGAGAGAGAGAGGGAGAGAGAGGCTGTGGGGCCCTGGAGGGAGAGATAGAGAGAGAGAGAGAGACAGTGGCTGTGGGGCCCAGGAGAGAGAGAGAGGGAAAGAGAGAGTGGCTGTGGGACCCAGGGTGAGAGAGAGAGAGAGCGGCTGTGGGGCCCAGAGGAGAGAGAGAGAGAGAGAGAGAGAGAGCAGCTGTAGGGTCCTGGAGGGAGAGATAGAGAGAGAGAGAGACAGTGGCTGTGGGGCCCAGGAGAGAGAGAGAGAGAGTTGCTTTGGGGCCCAGGGGAGAGAGAGAGAGAGAGAGAGCGGCTGTGGGGCCCAGGAGAGAGAGAGAAAGAGAGAGTTGCTTTGGGGCCCAGGGGAGAGAGGGAGAGTGAGAGTGGCTGTGGGGCCCAGGAGAGAGAGAGAGAGAGAGATAGTGGCTGTGGGGCCCAGGGCAGAGAGGGAGAGAGACAGTGGCTGGAGGGCCCAGGAGGAAGAGAGAGTGAGAGAGAGACAGTGGCTGGGAGCCCAGGAGAGAGAGAGAGAGAGAGAGAGAGTGGTGTGGGGCCCAGGAGGAAGAGAGAGTGAGAGAGAGACAGTGGCTGGGAGCCCAGGAGAGAGAGAGAGAGAGAGAGAGAGAGTGGTGTGGGGCCCAGGAGGAAGAGAGAGAGAGAGAGAGAGAGAGTGGCTGGGGGGCCCAGGAGAGAGAGAGAGACAGAGAGAAAGAGATTGGCGGTGGGGACTTCAGGAGAAGAGATGGAGAGAGTGGCTCTGCGGGCAAGGAGAGAGAGAGAGAGAGAGAGAGGCTGTGGGGCCCAGGGGAGAGAGAGAGAGAGAGAGAGAGAGAGGCTGTGGGGCCCAGGGGAGAGAGAGAGAGAGAGAGAGAGAGCAGCTGTGGGGCCCTGGAGGGAGAGATAGAGAGAGAGAGAGAGAGTGGCTGCGGGGCCCAGGAGAAAGAGTGAGGGAGAGAGTGGCTGTGGGGCCGAGGAGAGAGAGAGAGAGGCTGTGGGGCCCAGGGAAGAGAGAGAGAGAGAGAGAGCGGCTGTGGGGCCCAGGAGAGAGAGAGTTGCAATGGGGCCCAGGAGATAGAGAGAGAGAGTGTCTGTGGGGCCCAGGAGAGGGAGAGAGAGAGAGAGAGAGTGACTGTGGGGCCCAGGAGAGAGAGAGAGAGAGAGTGGCAATGGGGCCAAAGAGAGAGAGAGAGAGAGAGAGAAAGAGAGAGTGGCTGTGGGGCCCAGGAGGGAGATCGAGAGAAAGAGAGAGTGACTGTGGGGCCCAGGAGAGAGAGAGAGAAGAAAGAGAGAGTGACTGTGGGGCCCAGGGGAGAGTGAGAGAGATAGAGACACAATGGCTGTGGGGCCCAGGGGAGAGAGAGAGAAATTGGCTGTGGGGCACAGGAGAGAGAGAGAGAGTTGCTTTTCGGCCCAGGAGAGAGAGAGAGAGCCTGTGGGGTCCAGGAGAAAGAGAGAGGGTGTGGCTGTATGGCCAGGAGAGACAGAGAGAGCGCCTGTGGGGCCCAGGGAGGAGAGAGAGATAGAGAGAGAGAGAGAGTGGTTGTGGGACCCAGGAGAGAGAGAGAGAGAGAGAGTGGCTGAGAGGCCCAGGAGGGAGAGATAAAGAGAGAGAGAGAGAGAGAGAGTGGCTGTGGGGCTCAGGGGAGAGAGGAAGAGAGAGAGTGGCAGGGGGGCCCAGGAGAGAGAGAGACAGAGTGGTTTTGGGGCCCAGGAGAGAGAGAGAGAGAGAGAGTGGCTGAGAGGCCCAGGAGGGAGAGATAAAGAGAGAGAGAGAGAGAGAGAGTGGCTGTGGGGCCCAGGGGAGAGGGAGAGAGAGAAAGTGGCTGTGGGGCACAGGAGAGAGAGAGAGAGGGGCTTTGGGGCCCAGGGGAGAGAGAGAGAAAGAGCGTGTGGCTGTGGGGCCCAGAAGAGAGAGAGAGAGAGAGAGAGAGTGGCTGTGGGGCCCAGGAGAGAGAGAGAGAGAGAGAGTGTGGCTGTGGGGCCCAGGAGTGAGAGAGAGAAAGAGTGGCTGTGTGGCCCAGGGGAGAGAGAGAGAGTGACTGTGGGGCCCAGGAGAGAGAGAGAGAGCGGCTGTGGGGCCCAGGGGAGAGAGAGAGAGAGAGAGAGAGAGAGGCTGTGGGGCCCAGGGGAAAGAAAGAGAGAGGCAGTGGGGCCAGGAGACAGAGAGAGAGAGAGAGAGGGAAAGAGAGAGTGGCTGTGGGGCCCTGGAGGGAGAGGTAGAGAGAGAGAGAGACAGTGGCTGTGTGGCCCAGAGGAGAGAGACAGAGTGGCTGTGGGGCCGAGGAGAGAGAGTGAGAGAGAGAGAGAGAGAGAGAGACAGTGGCTGTGGGGCCCAGGAGAGAGAGAGAGAGAGAGAGAGAGAGACAGTGGCTGTGGGGCCCAGGAGAGAGAGAGAGAGAGAGAGAGAGTTGCTTTGGGACCGAGGAGAGAGAGTGAGAGAGCGAGAGAGAGAGAGAGAGTGGCTGTGGGGCCCAGGAGAGAGAGAGAGAGAGAGAGAGTTGCTTTGGGGCCGAGGAGAGAGAGTGAGAGAGCGAGAGAGAGAGAGAGAGAGTGGCTGTGTGGCCCAGAGGAGAGAGACAGAGTGGCTGTGGGGCCGAGGAGAGAGAGTGAGAGAGAGAGAGAGAGAGAGAGACAGTGGCTGTGGGGCCCAGGAGAGAGAGAGAGAGAGAGAGAGTTGCTTTGGGGCCGAGGAGAGAGAGTGAGAGAGCGAGAGAGAGAGGGAGGGAGGCTGTGGGGCCCAGGGCAGAGAGGGAGAGAGACAGTGGCTGGGGGGCCCAGGAGAGAGAGAGAGTGAGAGAGAGACAGTGGCTGTGGGGCCCAGGGGAGAGAGAGAGACAGAGAGAAAAAGATTGGCGGTGAGGACTTCAGGAGAAGAGATGGAGAGAGTGGCTCTGCAGGCAAGGAGAGAGAGAGAGAGAGAGAGAGAGAGAGACTGTGGGGCCCAGGGGAGAGAGAGAGAGAGAGAGAGAAAGAGCAGCTGTGGGGCCCTGGAGGGAGAGATAGAGAGAGAGAGAGACAGTGGCTGTGTGGCCCAGGGGTGAGAGAGAGAGTGGCTGCAGGGCCGAGGAGTGAGAGAGAGAGAGAGATGCTGTGGGGCCCTGGAGGGAGAGATAGAGAGAGTGAGAGACAGTGGCTGTGTGGCCCAGGGGAGAGAGAGAGAGTGGCTGTGGGGCCCAGAGAGAGAGTGAGGGAGAGAGAGGCTGTGGGGCCGAGGAGAGAGAGAGAGAGAGAGAGTTGCTTTGGGGCCCAGGAGAGAGAGAGAGTGAGTGGCTGTGGTCCCAGGAGAGAGAGAGTTGCAATGGGGCCCAGGAGATAGAGAGAGATAGAGTGTCTGTGGGGCCCAGGAGAGGGAGTGAGAGAGAGTGGCTGTGGTGCCCAGGAGAGAGAGAGAGAGAGAGTGGCTGTGGGGCCGAGGAGTGAGAGAGAGAGAGCGGCTGTGGGGCCCTGGAGGGAGAGATAGAGAGAGTGAGAGACAGTGGCTGTGTGGCCCAGGGGAGAGAGAGAGAGTGGCTGTGGGGCCCAGAGAGAGAGTGAGGGAGAGATTGGCTGTGGGGCCGAGGAGAGAGAGAGAGAGAGAGAGAGTTGCTTTGGGGCCCAGGAGAGAGAGAGAGAGAGAGAGTTGCTTTGGGGCCCAGGAGAGAGAGAGAGAGAGAGAGAGTTGCTTTGGGGCCCAGGAGAGAGAGAGAGTGAGTGGCTGCGGTCCCAGGAGAGAGAGAGTTGCAATGGGGCCCAGGAGATAGAGAGAGATTGAGTGTCTGTGGGGCCCAGGAGAGGGAGTGAGAGAGAGAGTGGCAATGGGGCCAAAGAGAGAGACAGAGAGAAAGAGAGAGTGACTGTGGGGCCCAGGGGAGAATGAGAGAGAGAGAGAGAGTGGCTGTGGAGCGCTGGAGGGAGAGATAGAGAGAGAGACAGTGGCTGTGTGGCCCAGGGGAGAGTGAGAGAGATAGAGAGACAATGGCTGTGGGTCCCAGGGGAGAGAGAAAGAAATTGGCTGTGGGGCCCAGGAGAGACAGAGAGAGAGACAGTTGCTTTGGGGCCCAGGAGAGAGAGAGAGAGAAAGAGAGAGTGGCTCTGGGGCCCAGGAGGGAGAGCGAGGGGAGCGAGTGGCTGGGATCCCAGGAGAGAAAGAGAGAGAGAGAAAGAGAGAGTGACTGTGGGGCCCAGGGGACAGTGAGAGAGAGAGAGACAGAGTGACTTTGGGGCCCAGAGGTGAGTGAGAGAGATAGAGAAAAAGACAGAGGCTGTGGGGCCCAGGAGAGAGAGAGAGAGAGAGAGAGAGACAGAGGCTGTGGGGCCCAGGAGAGAAAGAGAGTGAGTGGCTGTGGGGCCCAGGAGAGAGAGAAAGAGATAGAGGCTGTGGGGCCCAGGGGAGAGTGAGAGAGAGAGAGAGAGAGAGGCTGTGGGGCCCAGGAGAGAGAGAGAGAGAGAGAGAGAGTGGCTGTGGGGCCCTGGAGGGAAATCGAGAGAAAGAGAGAGTGACTGTGGCGCCCAGGGTAGAGTGAGAGAGAGAGAGAGAGAGTGGCTGTGGAGCGCTGGAGGGAGAGATAGAGAGAGAGAGACAGTGGCTGTGTGGCCCAGGGGGAGAGAGAGAGAGAGAGAAAGAGTGGCTGTGGGGCCCAGGAGAGAGAGTGAGAAATTGGCGGTGGGGCACAGGAGAGAGAGAGAGAGAGAGAGGCTTTGGGGCCCAGGGGAGAGAGAGAGAGAGCTGCTTTTCGGCCCAGGAGAGAGAGAGAGCCTGTGGGGTCCAGGAGAAAGAGAGAGAGAGTGGCTGTATGGCCAGGAGAGACAGAGAGAGCGCCTGTGGGGCCCAGGGAGGAGAGAGAGATAGAGACAGAGAGAGAGTGGTTGTGGGGCCCAGGAGAGAGAGAGAGAGAGAGAGAAAGCGTGTGGCTGTGGGGCCCAGAGGAGAGAGGGAGAGAGGAGAGTGGCAGGGGGGCCCAGGAGAGAGAGAGAGACAGTGGCTGTGGGGCCCAGGGGAGAGATAGAGAGAGAGAGAGAGAGAGGGAAAGAGAGAGTGGCTGTGGGGCCCAGGGGAGAGAGACAGAGAGAGAGAGAGAGCTGCTGTGGGGCCCTGGAGGGAGAGATAGTGAGAGAGAGAGAGAGTGGCTGTGGGGCCCAGGGGAGAGGGAGAGAGAGAGAGAGGCTTTGGGGCCCAGGGGAGAGAGAGAGAAAGAGCGTGTGGCTGTGGGGCCCAGAAGAGAGAGAGATAGAGAGAGTGGCTGTGGGGCCTTCAGGAGAAGAGAGAGAGAGAGAGAGAGAGTGGCTGTGGGGCCCAGGGGAGAGAGAGAGAGAGAGAGTTGCTTTGGGGCCCTGGAGAGAGAGAAAGAGAGAGTGGCTGTTAGACCCTGGAGGGAGAGAGATAGATACAGAGAGAGAGTGGTTGTGGGGCCCAGCAGAGAGACAGAGAGAGAGAGTGGCTGTGGGTTGCAGAAGAGAGAGTGAGAAAGTGGCTGTGGGGTGCAGGAGAGAGAGAGAGAGAGAGAGGCTGAGGGCCCAGGGGAGAGAGGCAGAGAGAGAGTGGCTGTGGGGCCTTCAGGAGAAGAAATAGAGTGGCTGTGGGGCATGGGGGAGGAGAGATAGAGAGATTGGCTGTGGGGCTCAGGAGAAAGAGAGAGAGAGATACAGAGGCTGTGTGGCCCAGGAGACAGAGAGAAAGAGAGAGTGGCTGTTGGGCCCAGGAGAGAGAGAGAGAGAGAGTGGCTGTTGGGCCCAGGAGAGAGAGAGAGAGAGTGGCTGTGGGGCCCTGGAGGGAGAGATAGAGAGAGAGAGAGAGACAGTGGCTGTGGGGCCCAAGAGACAGAGAGAGAGAGAGAGAGTGGCTGCGGTGCCCAGGAGAAAGAGAGAGAGAGAGAGAGAGAGAGAGTGGCTGTGGGGCCGAGGAGAGAGAGAGAGAGAGAGAGAGAGAGACAGTGGCTGTGGGGCCCAGGAGAGAGAGAGAGAGAGAGAGAGAGAGAGAGAGAGAGTGGCTGTGGGGCCGAGGAGAGAGAGAGAGAGAGAGAGAGAGACAGTGGCTGGGGGGGCCCAGGAGAGAGAGAGAGAGAGAGAGAGAGAGTGGCTGGGGGGCCCAGGAGAGAGAGAGATAGAGAGAAAGAGATTGGCGGTGAGGACTTCAGGAGAAGCGATGGAGAGAGTGGCTCTGTGGGCAAGGAGAGAGAGAGAGAGAGAGAGAGGCTGTGGGGCCCAGGAGTGAGATAGAGAGAGAGAGAGGGAGTGAGAGAGGCTGTGTGGCCCAGGGGAGAGAGAGAGAGAGAGAGAGAGCAGCTGTGGGGCCCTGGAGGGAGAGATAGAGAGAGAGAGAGACAGTGGCTGTGTGGCCCAGGGGAGAGAGAGAGAGTGGCTGCAGGGCCCAGGAGAAAGAGTGAGGGAGAGAGTGGCTGTGTGGCCGAGGAGAGAGAGAGAGAGAGAGAGAGGCCTTGGGGCCCAGGGGAGAGAGAGAGAGAGAGAGAGAGTTGCTTTGGGGCCCAGGAGGAGAGAGAGAGTGAGTGGCTGTGGTCCCAGGAGAGAGAGAGTTGCTTTGGGGCCCAGGAGATAGAGAGAGAGAGAGTGTCTGTGGGGCCCAGGAGAGGGAGTGAGAGAGAGAGTGGCAATGGGGCCAAGAGAGAGAGAGAGAGAACGAGAGAGTGGCTGTGGGGCCCAGGAGGGATATCGAGAGAAAGAGAGAGTGACTGTGGGGCCCAGGGGAGAGTGAGAGAGAGAGAGAGAGAGAGGCTGTGGGGCCCAGGAGAGAGAGAGAGAGAGAGAGAGTGGCTGTGGGGCCCAGGAGAGAGAGAGAGTGAGTGGCTGTGGGGCCCAGGGGAGAGTGAGAGAGAGAGACAGAGTGTCTGTGGAGCGCTGGAGGGAGAGATAGAGAGAGACAGTGGCTGTGTGGCCCAGGGGAGAGAGAGAGAGAGAAAGAGTGGCTGTGGAGCCCAGGAGAGAGAGAGAGAAATTGGCTGTGGGGCCCAGGAGAGAGAGAGAGAGCCTGTGGGGTCCAGGAGAAAGAGAGAGAGAGTGGCTGTATGGCCAGGAGAGACAGAGAGAGCGCCTGTGGGGCCCAGGGAGGAGAGAGAGATAGAGACAGAGAGTGGTTGTGGGACCCAGGAGAGAGAGAGAGAGAGAAAGCGTATGGCTGTGGAGCCCAGAGGAGAGAGGGAGAGAGAGACTTTGGGCCCAGGAGAGAGAGAGAGAGAGAGAGAGAGAGTTGCTTTGGGGCCCAGGAGGAAGAGAGAGTGAGAGAGAGTGGCTGTGGGGCCCAGGGGAGAGAGAGAGAGAGAGAGTAGCGGTGGGGCCTTCAGGAGAAGAGAGAGAGAGAGAGAGAGTGGCTGTGCGGCCCAGGACAGAGAGAGAAGAGAGGCTGTGAGGCCCAGGAGAGAGAGAGAGAGAGTGGCTGAGGGGCCCAGAGGAGAGTGAGAGAGAGAGAGTGGCTGTGGGGCCCAGGAGGAAGAGAGAGTGAGAGAGACACACAGTGGCTGTGGGGCCTAGGGCAGAGAGGGAGAGAGACAGTGGCTGGGGGGCCCAGGAGAGAGAGAGAGAGAGAGAGAGAGAGTTGCTTTGGGGCCCAGGAGAGAGAGAGAGAGAGAGAGAGGGAGACAGAGTGTGGCTGTGGTGCCAAGAGGAGAGTGAGAGCGAAGGAGTGGCTGTGGGGCCCAGGGCAGAGAGGGAGAGAGAGAGTGGCAGTGGGGCCTTCGGGAGAAGAGATAGAGTGGCTGTGCGGGCAAGGAGAGAGAGAGATGCTGTGGGGCGCAGGAGAGAGAGGGAGAGGCTGTGAGGCCCAGGAGAGAGAGAGAGAGAGAGAGAGGCTGTGAGGCCCTGGAGAGAGAGAGAGAGAGGCTGTGAGGCCCAGGAGAGAGAGAGAGAGAGAGAGAGGCTGTGAGGCCCTGGAGAGAGAGCGAGAGAGAGAGAGGCTGGGATCCCAGGAGAGAGAGAGAGAGAGAGAAAGAGAGAGTGACTGTGGGGCCCAGGGGACAGTGAGAGAGAGAGAGGACAGAGTGACTTTGGGGCCCAGAGGTGAGTGAGAGAGATAGAGAAAAAGACAGAGGCTGTGGGGCCCAGGAGAGAGAGACAGAGAGAGAGAGAGAGAGACAGTGGCTGTGGGGCCCAGGAGAGAGAGAAAGAGATAGAGGCTGTGGGGCCCAGGGGAGAGTGAGAGAGAGAGAGAGAGAGAGGCTGTGGGGCCCAGGAGAGAGAGAGAGAGAGAGAGAGAGTGGCTGTGGGGCCCAGGGTAGAGTGAGAGAGAGAGAGAGAGAGTGGCTGTGGAGCGCTGGAGGGAGAGATAGAGAGAGAGAGACAGTGGCTGTGTGGCCCAGGGGAGAGAGAGAGAGAGAAAGAGTGGCTGTGGGGCCAGGAGAGAGAGTGAGAAATTGGCGGTGGGGCACAGGAGAGAGAGAGAGAGAGAGAGGCTTTGGGGCCCAGGGGGAGAGAGAGAGAGAGCTGCTTTTCGGCCCAGGAGAGAGAGAGAGCCTGTGGGGTCCAGGAGAAAGAGAGAGAGAGTGGCTGTATGGCCAGGAGAGACAGAGAGAGCGCCTGTGGGGCCCAGGGAGGAGAGAGAGATAGAGACAGAGAGAGAGTGGTTGTGGGACCCAGGAGAGAGAGAGAGAGAGAGAGAAAGCGTGTGGCTGTGGGGCCCAGAGGAGAGAGGGAGAGAGAGAGTGGCAGGGGGGCCCAGGAGAGAGAGAGAGACAGTGGCTGTGGGGCCCAGGGGAGAGATAGAGAGAGAGAGAGAGAGAGGGAAAGAGAGAGTGGCTGTGGGGCCCAGGGGAGAGAGAGAGAGAGAGAGACAGAGAGAGAGAGAGAGCTGCTGTGGGGCCCTGGAGGGAGAGAGAAAGAGTGGCTGTGGGGCCCAGGAGGGAGAGATAGTGAGAGAGAGAGAGAGTGGCTGTGGGGCCCAGGGGAGAGGGAGAGAGAGAGAGAGGCTTTGGGGCCCAGGGGAGAGAGAGAGAAAGAGCGTGTGGCTGTGGGGCCCAGAAGAGAGAGAGATAGAGAGAGTGGCTGTGGGGCCTTCAGGAGAAGAGAGAGAGAGAGAGAGAGAGTGGCTGTGGGGCCCAGGGGAGAGAGAGAGAGAGAGAGTTGCTTTGGGGCCCTGGAGAGAGAGAAAGAGAGAGTGGCTGTTAGACCCTGGAGGGAGAGAGATAGATACAGAGAGAGAGTGGTTGTGGGGCCCAGCAGAGAGACAGAGAGAGAGAGTGGCTGTGGGTTGCAGAAGAGAGAGTGAGAAAGTGGCTGTGGGGTGCAGGAGAGAGAGAGAGAGAGAGAGGCTGAGGGCCCAGGGGAGAGAGGCAGAGAGAGAGTGGCTGTGGGGCCTTCAGGAGAAGAAATAGAGTGGCTGTGGGGCATGGGGGAGGAGAGATAGAGAGATTGGCTGTGGGGCTCAGGAGAAAGAGAGAGAGAGATACAGAGGCTGTGTGGCCCAGGAGACAGAGAGAAAGAGAGAGTGGCTGTTGGGCCCAGGAGAGAGAGAGAGAGAGAGTGGCTGTTGGCCCAGGAGAGAGAGAGAGAGAGTGGCTGTGGGGCCCTGGAGGGAGAGATAGAGAGAGAGAGAGAGAGACAGTGGCTGTGGGGCCCAAGAGACAGAGAGAGAGAGAGAGAGAGTGGCTGCGGTGCCCAGGAGAAAGAGAGAGAGAGAGAGAGAGAGAGAGTGGCTGTGGGGCCGAGGAGAGAGAGAGAGAGAGAGAGAGAGAGACAGTGGCTGTGGGGCCCAGGAGAGAGAGAGAGAGAGAGTGGCTGTGGGGCCGAGGAGAGAGAGAGAGAGAGAGAGAGAGACAGTGGCTGGGGGGCCCAGGAGAGAGAGAGAGAGAGAGAGAGAGAGTGGCTGGGGGGGCCCAGGAGAGAGAGAGATAGAGAGAAAGAGATTGGCGGTGAGGACTTCAGGAGAAGCGATGGAGAGAGTGGCTCTGTGGGCAAGGAGAGAGAGAGAGAGAGAGAGAGGCTGTGGGGCCCAGGAGTGAGATAGAGAGAGAGAGAGGGAGTGAGAGAGGCTGTGTGGCCCAGGGGAGAGAGAGAGAGAGAGAGAGAGCAGCTGTGGGGGCCCTGGAGGGAGAGATAGAGAGAGAGACAGTGGCTGTGTGGCCCAGGGGAGAGAGAGAGAGTGGCTGCAGGGCCCAGGAGAAAGAGTGAGGGAGAGAGTGGCTGTGTGGGCCGAGGAGAGAGAGAGAGAGAGAGAGAGGCCTTGGGGCCCAGGGGAGGAGAGAGAGAGAGAGAGAGAGAGAGTGCCTGTGGGTCCCAGGAGAAAGAGTGAGGGAGAGAGTGGCTGTGGGGCCGAGGAGAGAGAGAGAGAGAGAGAGTTGCTTTGGGGCCCAGGGAGAGAGAGAGAGTGAGTGGCTGTGGTCCCAGGAGAGAGAGAGTTGCTTTGGGGCCCAGGAGATAGAGAGAGAGAGAGTGTCTGTGGGGCCCAGGAGAGGGAGTGAGAGAGAGAGTGGCAATGGGCCAAAGAGAGAGAGAGAGAGAACGAGAGAGTGGCTGTGGGGCCCAGGAGGGATATCGAGAGAAAGAGAGAGTGACTGTGGGGCCCAGGGGAGAGTGAGAGAGAGAGAGAGAGAGAGGCTGTGGGGGCCCAGGAGAGAGAGAGAGAGAGAGAGAGTGGCTGTGGGGCCCAGGAGAGAGAGAGAGTGAGTGGCTGTGGGGCCCAGGGGAGAGTGAGAGAGAGAGACAGAGTGTCTGTGGAGCGCTGGAGGGAGAGATAGAGACAGTGGCTGTGTGGCCCAGGGGAGAGAGAGAGAGAGAAAGAGTGGCTGTGGAGCCCAGGAGAGAGAGAGAGAAATTGGCTGTGGGGCCCAGGAGAGAGAGAGAGAGCCTGTGGGGTCCAGGAGAAAGAGAGAGAGAGTGGCTGTATGGCCAGGAGAGACAGAGAGAGCGCCTGTGGGGCCCAGGGAGGAGAGAGAGATAGAGACAGAGAGTGGTTGTGGGACCCAGGAGAGAGAGAGAGAGAGAAAGCGTATGGCTGTGGAGCCCAGAGGAGAGAGGGAGAGAGAGACTTTGGGGCCCAGGAGAGAGAGAGAGAGAGAGAGAGAGAGTTGCTTTGGGGCCCAGGAGGAAGAGAGAGTGAGAGAGAGTGGCTGTGGGGCCCAGGGGAGAGAGAGAGAGAGAGAGTAGCGGTGGGGCCTTCAGGAGAAGAGAGAGAGAGAGAGAGAGTGGCTGTGCGGCCCAGGACAGAGAGAGAAGAGAGGCTGTGAGGCCCAGGAGAGAGAGAGAGAGTGGCTGAGGGGCCCAGAGGAGAGTGAGAGAGAGAGAGTGGCTGTGGGGCCCAGGAGGAAGAGAGAGTGAGAGAGACACACAGTGGCTGTGGGGCCTAGGGCAGAGAGGGAGAGAGACAGTGGCTGGGGGGCCCAGGAGAGAGAGAGAGAGAGAGAGAGAGAGTTGCTTTGGGGCCCAGGATAGAGAGAGAGAGAGAGAGAGGGAGACAGAGTGTGGCTGTGGTGCCAAGAGGAGAGTGAGAGCGAAGGAGTGGCTGTGGGGCCCAGGGCAGAGAGGGAGAGAGAGAGTGGCAGTGGGGGCCTTCGGGAGAAGAGATAGAGTGGCTGTGCGGGCAAGGAGAGAGAGAGATGCTGTGGGGCGCAGGAGAGAGAGGGAGAGGCTGTGAGGCCCAGGAGAGAGAGAGAGAGAGAGAGAGGCTGTGAGGCCCTGGAGACAGAGAGAGAGAGGCTGTGAGGCCCAGGAGAGAGAGAGAGAGAGAGAGAGGCTGTGAGGCCCTGGAGAGAGAGCGAGAGAGAGAGAGGCTGTGAGGCCCAGGAGAGAGAGAGAGAGAGAGAAAGAGAGAGTGACTGTGGGGCCCAGGGGACAGTGAGAGAGAGAGAGACAGAGTGACTTTGGGGCCCAGAGGTGAGTGAGAGAGATAGAGAAAAAGACAGAGGCTGTGGGGCCCAGGAGAGAGAGACAGAGAGAGAGAGAGAGAGA